>VDFB02058242.1:132212847-132381541 GCA_007258455.2 Sequoia sempervirens | reverse complement strand
AGAAGATCTACACAGGTCAGAAATCCACCTAAAAGGTATGATGATTATGTTTCATCTGTTGCTTTGATTTCTAATGATGGGGAACCTAGTTTTTATTAGGAAGCAATGAATGGTGTTGAAAATGCTAAATGGAAAATAGCAATGAAAGAAGAAATGGATGCCTTGGAGAAGAATAAAATGTGGGACCTGGTAGAACTTCCAAAGGGTAGGAAAGTTGTTGGTTGCAAATAGGTCTTCAAAATGAAGAAGGGTGTTGATGATAAAGTTGAAAGGTACAAAGCAAGAATGGTAGCAAAAGGGTATTCTCAAAAGGAAGGTATTGATTTTCATGAAATTTTTTCACCAGTTGTTAAGCTAGTTTCTATTCGAGTTATTTTAGCACTTGTTGCTTTACTTGATCTTGAGTTGAAGCAGTTAGATGTTAAAACAATGTTTTTACATGGAGATTTGGATGAGGAGATATGTATGGAACAACCAGAAGGGTTTGTTCAAGATCACAACAAGAAATTTGTTTGCAAACTCAAGAAGTCATTGTATGGCCTGAAGCAGTCTCCTAGGCAATGGTACAAGAAGTTTGATTCCTTCGCTGTGAGCCACAATTTTACAAGGAGTGAGTATGACCATTGTGTTTACTTTAAAAGTTTGAAAAATGGTTTATTCATTATCTTGGTGTTATATGTTGACGATTTGCTTGTAGCAAGATAAAGCATAGTTGAGATCAATGGGTTAAAGGCTTAGATGGCTAGGACTTTTGATATGCAGGATCTAGGAGCAACAAAACAAATTTTGGGCATGGAAATACATAGAGGTAGGGAACATGGTAAGATTTGGTTACCACAACATAAGTATGTGGACAAGATCCTCATAAGATTCGGTATGAAGAATGTGAAACTAGTAAATATCCCTTTTGCTTCTCATTTTAAGCTTTCTTGAAGTTTATGTCTTAGTAATATAGAAGAAAAGGATTATATGTCCCATGTACCATATGCTAATGCAGTAGAAATTTTAATGTATGCGATGGTATGTACAAGATCATATATTTCACATGTAGTTGGTGTTGTCAGTAGATACATGAAAATCCAGGTAAAGAGCATTGGGCAACGATGAAGTGGGTGCTTCAGTATCTTAGAGGCACAAGTGATTATTGTATCACCTTTGATGGTAGTAGTGGTTCAGTTTGTGGTTATGTTGATTCAAATTTTGTAGATGATTTGGACAAAAGGAGATCTACATCAGGTTATGTCTTTACTCTTGTTGGAGGACCTATTTGTTGGATGTTAAAGCTTCAAGAAACTGTTGCTTTATCCACTATTGAGGTAGAGTATATGGCTATTTTACATGCTTGCAAAGAGGCAATTTGGTTGAAGGGTCTTTTGGGTGAGTTTGGAAAAGTGTAGGACAAGGTGATTGTATTTTGTGATAGTCAAAGTGCTATACATCTAACTAAAAATCTAGCTTATCACAGTAGGACTAAGCATATTGGGATTAAATATCATTTTGTAAGACAAGTTATTGATGGAGGTGGAGTAGCTCTTGAGAAAGCTCATACACTAGAAAATTGTACAAACATGTTGACAAAACTAGTACAGTTAGAGAAGTTGAAGTGGAGTTTGACTTCTCTTGGCTTGCAATAAAGGTGATAAATGGGCATGGGCAAGTATCAGGTAAATTGTTGTCAAGGTGGAGATTGTTGGATTATGACAACAATAAAATTAGAAATAAAGCAAAGTGTTTTTTCTTTGGGAAAAATAAAGGAAATAAAGAAAGGATGATAATCTTATCTTGGAAAAGGATAAAGATTTAAAAACAATAAAACAAAACAAAACAAAGAAAGAAAAACAAAGCTGGATTTTTCTATGTGCAACACAGGTTGAAGATATTATTTATATCTTGTTGCCTTGAAGGCTAAATTATTATTGTAATGAATTGTAATTGAAGAGCAACAACTGTGTGAAAGTTCTAATCAATTTCTCTGAGCAATAAGAATACCGATACTTTGCCCCATGGGTGTTTCCTTAGCATGTTGTCAAGGTTTTACCACATAAATATGTGTCTTCTCTATTATTCTATAATTTCATTTAATTATCTTTTGTATTTCTTTGCATCTAACTTGTGTTGCAATTATTATTAGTTTTTGGGTTTTATGTTTCCGTTTACTCAACACTACAAATATTTCCTACCAACCTTACAATGCTATTCAAGAGACCTGTTGTTGCTAAATTTACAAATTTGCAAAGAATAGAAACATGAAAATATTTTCGTTTGATTCTCTTAGTTCCAATGTTCTACATTATCTCCCACAAACACTTCTTGTTATGTCTTTCTTAAACATTATTTAAAAATACAACAAATAACTATAAAAATAGTTACAATTACTAAACCATATTTAATCTAGAAGAAATACAAATACCATACAATCCAAAAGAAAAAAGACTAAGCTAAGACAATTTTTGAAGTGACCTTCAAAAGTTTGGCAAAGTGCATTATATAGGGTTGCCTTCCATTGTCAAATATTGTAAAATTATTATGGAGATAGATCTCTCCAAGACTATTTTTTTGAAGAAGTTTAGTTCAGGGTGGATAACCATTTGCGAAAATAACAATTAAACTATGAAGGAATTGGTTTCTAGTGTAGATTGTGTTTTTCTACTAGCAATATGCTTAAGCTCCTATCCCTCTCTATCTATTTATATCTCCCTCTATCTATATCACTCCATATCTGTCCCTCACTCTCTCCTCTCTCTATCTCTTTCTATCCATATCTTCCTCTACCTCTATCTCCCTATTTGATCCCTCTTCTCTATCTCTACCTCTACCCATCTCTCTCTCTCTCTCTCTCTCTCTCTTCACACATATGTCTATCTCCTCCTATTTCTGTCTCCCTCTCTCCCTCTATTTTTCTATCTCTGCTTCTCTATTTGTTTGTATCACTCTCTCTCCCTCTCTTCTCTCTCTATATATACTTATATCTCTATCACTTTATCTCACCATATATGTATATCTCTATCTCTTCCTCTCCCTCTCCCTCTTCCTCTATATCTCTCTATCTCCCCCTCTTTATCTACCTATCTCTCTATTGTTATGTCTTCCTCTACCTCTATCTACCTCTCTATCTATTTGTCTCCTTCCTCTCTCGCTCTATTTTCATCTTTACCTCTATCTTCCTCTCTCCCTTATCTCTAAACATGTCTCCCTCTCTCTATCCATCCATCTCTCTCCATCTTTTTGTCCATCTCCCTCTTCCTAGACCTCTATATATATTTCTCTTTTCTTCTCTCTTTCCCTTCATATTTCTTCTTCCATCCCCTATCCATTATCCATCCTTCCCTCTATTTCCTCCTCCCATTCCTCTCTCCATATCCATCTCCATCCTCCATCTTCCTCTATCCATATCTCCTCCACCCCCTCTCCCTCCTAGCTCTATCTCTCCCTTCTCTCACTCTCTCCCAATTGCAAATATAGCATGAACCTATTGGTAATGGAGCCTAATTATCTTCCTGCTTGAGGTTTTATTTCACTCATGTTCAAATCCTTGTAAATGGATGCATAGTTGATATAAAGCTACGACTTATACATTGAAACCTTTCTTCCACAAACAACAAAATGGCCTACCAATTCACCTCATGTACTACATAAATGTATGTAAAAATGACCTAGAATATTACCTAATTGACCTTCCACACCTCTTTGTCATACCCATTATACCAAGGTGCAATGCTAGTTATAAAATCCTCTTGTAATGCTTGACATTTACAAATGCTAACAACCTTATTTTTGACTTAGTTACATCCTTATTTCCGAGAGTAAAAGAGTGCCTTTAAACCCCCACTCTTATTAATAAATGAGATAAAAAAAAGTTATGATACTAGCATGCTTGTATGGGATGTCTTTTTCTATGTTCTTTCATGTTCCCTACCGAACTCTTGTCTCCATATTCCTCCAATGAAACATTATCTATGCCTTTTCTGGTAGAGAAGAGTTGTTTGCTGTTGGACCCACTTCTTGAAATGCCTAGTTATCCGAAACTGAATAACAAAAGATCACCCACCAACCCATTTTGATGCGTCACCAATCAGTGATGACCTCGTGGCTTGGGCGGGCCAGAGTGACGTACACTAAAAGAATGGAGCGTATGCACTGTGATGACCGTATCCTCTAATGAATGAATGAATGAATGAAAGATTTTAATGACGTCCACGAGACTAAACAGTCTATGGGACCAAGAAACAAACTTAATTTTCTTTCATGCTCTTTTCTAAATCAGATCTCCTACTATTGATTTTGACAAGAAGACTAGCCGCTTGATTGATCTTATCCTCCTCGAATAACTGCTGCATATCGTCCATACACAAACTATTTGCATACTGTTTACGAATGTCTTCATACGCTGTGCATTCCATGAAGAAGTGTCACTCCGTCTCAACCACCCCCTTATCGCAGAAAATGCAAGTTCTTTCTTCCCATGTTTCCTTAGGAGACTTCCATCTACCAGTCTCACATCTAAGATGATGCGATCCCGTCCTCAGTTGTGCAATTAACACCCTCGCTTTCCCTTTAATAGCAGCCCCTAAATACGTTTTTTCGCCATGATCCTTTGTCGGGTTAAACTCTTTGATGTAGTATGCTTTTTTTCGCCCAATCTGATTTGACCACATGGCAGTCCTAAATTTTTCCTTCACGTATTTTTTTATTTCACTATTGGTGCTAGGACACTCCTGTAATTTGATGTCCCACTTGTTCAGCCACTTGTTGTTCTGCTTCATCTAGGTTTTCTTTCTACGGTTTAGCGCCTCCTCCATAACCGCTTTGGGCCACCGGTGGTTGTCCATATTTTCAATCTTCTTTAGATAACTTATCAACCGAATTATCGCCGATGCTTCCAAGGGAAAAGCCCCCGCTTCAGCTAAAAGAATTTCATATGGGACCGTGGCCTTAACTTTGAGATTGCTTGTTATTAGGTGTTTTTGGATCCTTTCTATTTGTTTCCAGCTGCACTTTGACATATTGCTTCCCCACACTTCACACCCATAAAGTACAACTGGCGTGACAAGTAAACCAAAAAGAGTTTTCATGGTTTTCCAATCCCAAAGTTCAGCTTTCCTACATCTGTTTTGCAGCAAGAAAGAGGCTTTCCAACCTCCCTGTATCCTTTTCGATCTACAAGTCTCCCAGCTGAGCTTATGGTGAAAATCAACCCCAAGATACTTGTATTCTTTCACTATATCAAGCGGACTACCTTCAAAAAGAAAGATATGCTGTTTTACTTTTCTATTCAAAGAGAAAATCATGATTTTGGTTTTGGTGGTGTTCACTTGCATCCCCACTTCCTGACAGAAGTGTTCTAGAGCTTTCAAATGTTCTCTTAACCCATGAGCTGTTTTTGAAATCAAAATAAGATCGTCAGCATATAGAAGTAATTTCACTACATAACCTGCCAATTGAATACCGTCCCCCCCATCCTTGCTCAACCAAGCTTCCAACTTATCAATGTAAAGCCCAAAAAGCGTGGGAGATAAAGGGCAGCCCTGCTTAACTCCAATATCGCTGCCAAAACACTCTGACATACCCTCACTTGTTCTGATTTTAGCATTAACATTCTCATATAACCTATGAACAGCAGCTCTGTACACATTAGGAATGCCTAATTCTTCCATCCTATTCCAAAGTTTATCCCTAGGCACCGTGTCAAAAGCTTTCTTGAAGTCAACGAAACAGCAATAAGCTTCCTCACCTTGGCAGTCCCAAATCTTCTCAATCAAGTGCCTAAGGGTGATGCAGTGATCAATGGTAGAGTGCCTAGATCTAAAGCCTGCCTGCCCCTTTGCCCTTTTGCCCTCATTTTCTGCCCAGTTGCTGATCCTACGCTCAACCATGCTCCCAAAGAGCTTGCCAAAGATAGGATTAACCATAATTGTGCGGTAGTTAGATGGGTTATTGATATCTCCACTTTTAAACAAAGGAATGACCACACTAGTAGTCCACACCAAAGGGAAGCCTTCCTGATTGACATTGTTGAAAATTCTTGTTATGTAAGGAGCAAGTGTTTCACTCCCCCACTTTAAAAATTCAGCCTGTATCCCATCTATATCCTGCGCTTTCCCACTTGCTAACTTCTTTATTCCTTGTTTAATATCATCCACGGTGAATAGCTCCATTGATGTGTTAACAACCGGAGGATAGCCTTTCTCGTGGACCCGCTCATAAAGGAGCCTAGCATACTCTAACCATTGGGTATCCGTGATATTGTTTTCCAACTTCTTTTTCTTTTGCTGCAGTTCCCTCCAAAAGCCTTTAGGATTCTGCTTCCCAAGCGATATTAGCTCCTTCCTTCTTTCATTAACATACTCATTTTTTTTGGATTGCACTAATTTTATATATTTTTTCTTGTATTCTTTGTCCATACCACTCTCCTTTAGCGATCTCTTGGCTGCCTTACACTCATCATCATACCACGGATTTGCCGGAAATGTGTTTGCAGCCCCCACCTTGGGACGTGACCTTTTACAAGCCTTCAATGCTTTGTGGATTATCGGGATCAGCAAATTGCTGTGAATATGGGCATCAGCCCCTTTTACAGCGTTTATCCCCTCTTCATTCTTCAAATCATAAAACTGCTGTTTAAGAACAGCATTAAATATTTCTTTATTTTCCTGATTTATGAGGATTTTACCCTTGGGAATGGCTTTTTTTTGCATGTGTTGAACTTGCTTGTTGTGCTGATTGATTGGAGAAATGCGAAGCTTAACATGAAGGGGTAAGTGGTCAGATTTCATCCCAATAGGACAGTCCACTATGTCAAACTCCATCAGCCTAGAACCAAAGCTTTGAGAGCAAACCACGTAGTCCACCACACTTTGACCGTTGTAAGTCTTGCAAGTGACTCCCCCAGATGTCGGCCAATCTCTCACCCCGTTGCAAATAACCATGCCAAACAAACTACAAAGCCCAAGTAACTCAGTCCCAAATGAATTCACAGTGCCATTATCATCTTGAGATGTTCTTTCCCAATGGAGACCACCACCTTCCTCCAACCATATAGGATTGTTCTCCCCTTTTGCTTCACTGCTCAACTGAAGAGACTGATTATTGGCTGTCCTCGCATTAAAGTCACCCATTAAAACCACATCTCCAAGTATGTTAAAAGTAGAGATATCTTTTTTTAGCGATGCATACGGATCTTCGTTGTCTAAATTCCGCTTCTTATAAAACTTTGAATTTTTTGGAGCAAAGTAGCAAGCAGCTAGACTAAAAGTTACTCCATTTTCAGTTATTTGCAGCCATATGTATTGTTTATTTGTGTCTTCTTTTACAAACTCAACAATTCCCTGCCACTTCTCAGCTATTAACACTGCAACCCCTCCATGACCTTTACCTGTTTCATTTCCTTCGTTCCAAACTGAAACTTTTATGCTAAGTAACCCATAGTATAGGCTACAGCCAGACCCTTTTGCTGCACCGACGTTTATGTCATTACTCATCAATGAGTGGCCGTCCAAAACGCGACAAATTCTTTACTGCAGCGCTTTCTTTAACACGTCACCATTCCACTGGTATTAAATGTAATTTAATGTCATTTAAGGCATTTAAAGCTCCGAAAACTTGAAGTTCATAGATCAAATTTAGGGTAACATAAATGTAGAGACTGTCATTTAATGGCAATGTAATGATTGCTATTGACCAGGAGAAACACAGAGCATTAATTAAATCAGGGTGGAAGGAAATTTGATTTTTAATGAGAACACGTCACACGGGTACATTGTCAACAATTCAGATTATGCAATTCCAGGTGAAGGACTCAAATTTCCCAACATGTACGGTGCAGATTCATTCCAGAGAGTTTAGAGTGCATGTGCACCGTCCCGTTTAGTATGTTTGACATGAATTTTATCCAGTTCACGCAATTATGTCCACGTGAAGCATAATTGTGTCGTGATGCAAGGTGACGTAACCATTGCAGTGGCATCTGAGGTAGTTGATATGGTTGCCTAAATAGTTGGCTGGATTGCGATTGGACGGACACGCGCCATAGTTTTTTTAAGTCTCCAATAATTTCGTGAAATTGCGGCGTCAAGAGCTTTTTAGAGAGAGCTGAAAATACGATGACCAGACCAGGCCGATATGTCAGGATTTGCAGCCCTCTGCCTCCTTTTCACCCCGATTCTTCTTCTTCTTTAGAAGAAGCATGTATTTTAGTGAGTTGTGTTGTATGCTGATTCGTTAATTTTCTTTTTCTTTTTCTTTTTCTTTTTGGTGTGTTTTTACAGTACTAATAACGTATTTATGGGCTTTATAACAGACAAATTTTGTGGCCAATATCGGCACCATACTCTTTCCGGTGATAGCAGCTGTAGAACGTGCGATTGGCACGCTTGTCAGTTGTTTTACTGCTAAATCTGACCCTCGTTCTCTTCCTCACAGTGTTGCTGTTTCACTCGCATCCGAGACCATCTGTAAGTTCAATCCTCTGTATCACAGTATTTTCAAACCCTCTAAGCCATCCATTACTACAAATATTTTTTTATTTATAACCGGCCGAGGCTCATAAATTGTCCCGGAAGATCTCCATAGGGGATTACGTTTATGGATATCATGAGTTATTTTTAACGGATAGAGTATTGAATTTTTGTTTATGACTGTAAAATTATATATATGTTCGTGATTCTGTAAATGTCGAAGACGACGGTAATGGGAACAGTTCGAAAAATGGTCAGCCCAATGAGGCCATAATCCTCACGGCATAGAAATCGATATACATCAGAGTTAGATGGATTGACAAGGCTTGATTTAAGACAGATCTTTGTTAACGCTCGAAACCCAAAACATAAAAAATGAGAAGAACAAAAGGTTTCCCAGACCCCACGAGGAGGTCTTAACGGGTCAGCCAAGATCTAAATAAATTAGCTTTACCACTATGTAGTCCGGTAATGAATATGTGTACCTTGAAATGTTAAGGATGCCGGGCAAGGTTTCCACGCATTACCTAAACGCAACCCGTAGTTATATCCAAATTGCATCCCTTAATGCTTGGACCTCATGCTCCTGTAAATTGCACTGATTTCCATATAATCTAGCTTACTAGACTATATGTGCTGTATTTTTTAAAGCTTAACAATTGTCACCTAGCCATGGATTTGCCCGGTTGTAAAGAATAAACAGATAAGAATCTCATAGGGTTGGGTTCCACGGAGGGGCTACTGTGTCCATTTTTAATCTCCAAGTTTTCTCATGAAATGCAATTTGTTGACAAGATGCAAAAGCTGAAAATTTTCTAAGATACCAACTGCCAGAGCTAGCTGACCTTTTACGCAATATTGACATGATATTGGAGTAGATGAAGATTGACTTGAAACTGTGCAGTTGAATCCCATTAAATCAACAAATAATGATGTAGGAGTGCTGCACAACTAAATAAAATTAGGGCCATTCTCTGTAATTAATGAGTTTTAGCTGCCGAAAACTTGTGCGCTAGTCATTAGAATCAGACAAATTGCACAAAGGAATCGTTGTGCTTACAAGGCCATGCACGTTTTAAGTACTTCAGAATTTGTCTCAAGTAGAATACCACTCAACCATTTGGCTATACGGGCAGTTGGAAGGTTTGTGTTAACTAAAGTACGTGGAGTGAGAAGATATCAATGTTACTAACAAGGTAATATGTATAGGTCATTTTTTGCTGATTGGCCAAGCTTTGACAAAAAAATCAAAACTTAGATTCTCCAGTTGACAATTTTGTAGATAAAAAATGATAACATTCTCTATCAAATCTACAGACTTACAGGATTCTTCAAAATATACATTCATTAGGTGAATCCTATCTCTTATAATACATAATTTTTGAAAAAATAAGATTTGCCAACCTTATTGATTCTTTTGTAACATTGTTCAAACTTCAATCCTTAAATTTTTTCCTATTTATAAATTACATTGTAAATTTAATTATTTGTATAATCATTTCCTTCTCTCTTAGAGAAATTAGTACTCAACTTTTGTTGTATGTTGTACCCAAAACCAAAATTTTTGCTTCACTAAGGCATTTTGCTTAATTGAGTCTAAATCTTGTTAAAGTGTTGTTAAATGGTCGTTTTTGGGGTTTTCAAATATGGAGTTGGTGTCAATACTATGTCAGTCTGTTACCGAAGAGATTTAGGAAAAGTGAAAATCTGAACGAAAAATGTCAAAATTTTCTATCTCTGGAGAAGGGAGCACATTCTGAAATAGGCGCCCTATCTTTTAGGGGTCCAGATCCTGTTTTTAGGGTTTGTCACCTCCAGCAGACATTTGTCCGGCATCACGTCAGCTTCGCAGTGAGTTATCAAACTTGTCAAACAGACCTGTTTTGAGCAAGTTACGGAAGATACAGTGCAAATCAAGGCGAAAGCAAGAATTGGCTAACATTGGAGAAAAGCGCAGCTTTTCAGAAAGGCGCCCATCTTTTTGAGGTGCCAGATGTAGGTTTTTGACTGAATGCCCCCCAAGATGTTTATCTCACATTTGTTCGAGCTTCGCGACGCATCCGTCAGAGGGTGAATCTGAGTTGCTGAAGTACCTGAACCAGAGGTCAAACGTTGGGGCAAATCTTAGTCAAAATATCAGAAGAAAGAGCAGAAGAGCACATTTTGAGAAAGGCGCCCAAGCTTTTCAGGCCTTTAATGCTTTCTTTCTGATGATTTCAGATGTTCAATGTGTTCGTGTTACGTTCAGCTTTCCGTTGCCTGTCTCCGTCAGATCAGAAGATGTCTCGTCAGCTTGCAGTCGAGGTTTTTGTATTATTTTTGTCGTTTCCAGAAATGGCTAAGTCTGGAATGAAAAGAGCAACTTTTGAAAGGGGCGCTCTTGTTTTTCACCCCTCAGATGACGTTTTTTGGGGAAATGTGTCTTTGTAGCCGTCGTGCAGAATGAGCTTAGCTTCGCAGTGAACCTGAGTTCCAGTCCTGAAAGTTGATAAAACAGAAGTTATGAAGGATTTTGTTTTTCCCTTCGTACGAGATGCAGAAGTTGAAATTTGATTAAGTCAGGGAAAAAGCGCAGCTTTTGGAAAAGGCGCTTGAATTTTTGAGCCTTCAGATGTCAGTTTTATGACGTGCAGTCTCAAGATATCATTTGATCAGTTCTTATCGAGCTCTGCAATGCACCTGTCAGCCAGCCAATCGGAGAAGTCAGTCAACCAGTGTCAGAGGATGAACAGAGGTCCCGGCAGAGGTTTTAGCCTAAATTTTTATGAAATTTGGCTAAGTCTGGAATTCGCCCAAGAGTTCAAATTTGAATTTTCGAAAGTGAGTTGAATGGACGCCTTAACTGGAGTTCTGACTGCAGTTAGACTGAACGATTTCTGGGTTGTCATCTTCAGTTCATATGTTTGCATGTGGAGTGATCTTTCAGTTTGCATGTTCAGTTAACTATCTTGCATGTTCAGTTAACTTGATTGCATGTTAAGTTTAACTGAAGATAATCACTAAAAGTCAACTGAAGTTTGCATGCATGGCGAATTTGGTCAAAATTGAGAAGATTTTAGTGAAGATAACGCTTCATCAAATGTTAACTGAAGTCATGAAAAGGGACGCCATATTTTGATGAAGCATTAGTTTGTGAAGCGTGAAGCATAAAATTTGTGAAGTATGGCGAATTTGCATGTCAACTTGAGTTTCAAAAAAGGTCGCCATATTTAAGGTTGAGTAGTGAAGCATCAATTTGTGAAGCTACGCACTTTTTAAGGGATTGCAACTTTAATTCAAAAGGGTTGCTATTTTTAGTTTTTATTATATTGAAGCATGGCGCACTTGTTGAATGACAACTGAAGTCTTGAAAGGGTCGCTATTTTTAGCTTTGTGAAGTTGGCGAATTCACCTTTTGTCAACTAAAGTTCAAAAGGGACGGCATAAATGATGAAGCAAAATTTTGTGAAGTTGACGCATTCAACAAAGATTGTTAACTGAACTTCTAAAAGGGTCGCTATTTTTAGCTTATTCTTTGCATGAAGATGGCGAACTCTTATCTTATTCTTGTTGTTAACTGAAGCTATCTAAAGGGCACGCCCTAGGTCAAATTGATGAATCCAAAAAGAATTTGAAGATGGCGAACTTAAGACAAGTCTTAACTGAAGCTTAAATCGCATGTTTGAGTTTTAACTGAAGATGTGAAAGGCTAACCCTAATGCGCCCACCTTTTGAGCTTGTTTATGTTTCAGTTAACTGTGAAGGGGTCCAATGAGAAGCCAAGCGCCATTTTTAATGCATGCTTGCTTTAGTACGAATTTCTTATGATAAAATTCTATATATTTCAAAGATGGCGTCCATTATTGCATCATCTTTTGCTCTGAAAGCTTGTATTCTTTTGAGCGACCAGCAAGCTTAAGGTGATTCAGGTGTCCGTTTTCAGCGTTCTTCGAAGCTACAAGCTCAGATTCTTCAGAGGAAGTCAATTCTAGACTTCATTTCCACTTTGCATGCAGGTTTTATAAAGATTCGAAGAAGAATTTGCAGATTTTTCAGAAGCAGACAAGCAAAACTTTCTATCTTCTGTCTTATTTCTTCTATTTCTCACCTTAGGTACTTTCTTCGCATGCCAGAGTAATTCAACACATTTTCAGAATCTGTTCATCTGGGTTCTCATATTTCAGCGTTTGCAACAAGACCCACTTCTTAGATTTTTTCGAGAAAATCGCCCCGTAGCCTTCATTCTGAAGCTCTGAGCCTTTTTCCGAGAATCTCTTTGCATGTGGGCTTGAATCACATTTTTTCGAGAATCCAGCTATCTGGGTTTGTTCAGAATTCAGTTGTGCACAAAACCCATGTTCCAGAATTTCTTCGAAAATTTCTCCTGTCAGAAGCTATTTTTAGCCTTGTTCAGAGTTTTTCAGAAAGTTCTTCAAGCATATTCGACTTTACAGTCAAAAGTCACCATTTTCAAAATGCAGTTCAATCTCATTGATTACAAGGTGAAATCAGTCCTTACACATAATTTCACCAAGACTTCAGATACGGACCTAAATCATGTTTATCCAGTGGTCAATCTGAGCAGTTTAGAAGGTGTTAGCAGCAATTCGATGAGGAATCTTGAGCGTTCCGGGTTGCTGGCAGCGGCATCCATTCCTGTTTCTATCTTCGATCTTGAGTTCGTACTTGCTTGCATTAAGCATTATGACTCGTCTTCACGACAGATCAGATCGGTTGATGGAAGAGTGGTTTGCAGTCTCAAGCCAAAGGACATAGAAAGATGTTTTGCTATTCCTCCTCGCTCAGATAACTTTACAGTTAATCTTGAAGCTTGTGAGAAGATATGGGATACCGATCATCAACGTTCACAGAGAAAAGTTGCTCAAAAATGGTTGACAATTCAGAAAACTAACTTGCCTAAGAAGGTTGGTCGTGGTGAATTTAAAGGAGAAGTTGCTGTTTTGATCACCTTACTCAACCGAGTTACCGGCCAGTCAGATGCTAATTCTTTCCGCCCATGGATGTTCTACCTGATTACCAGAATCCTTGATGGCACAGAACGTTTTGACTGGGCTATGTTGATTAGTGATTGCTTACATCAGCAGATTTCTAATTTTCTCAAGCATCACGAGTTTCATATGATATCCTATTTGGTTTACTTGGTTGCATTCCAGAGTAGTTTCAGACTTCTTAAAACCAATGGTACTCTCGGTGTTCAGCGTGTTCATGAGTATTATCCACAGCTAGAGTTTTCTCAGTCTGAGCAGGACTTCCGAGTAGTGAATGATCACTTTGCCATGAGAACTGTGAGAGATCTTGATGATGAGATGCACATTCGTATTTCAGCCGAGGCCAAATCAGCAATGGAAACTTGGGCAGATTGGTTCATACAGTTTCCTACTTTTACATACCTCCGAGTTTATGGTTATGTTGGAGAACCTCTGATGTTACCAAGATATCCGTCAGACAAGATTGTCTTTATGGAGTTCCTCAGGCAAATGCAGCACGTTCACTTCTTTCTTCGTAGTCGTCATAAGGCTGCGGCAAATTTTCCATTCTCATTGGGAATTTTCACATGTGATGCAGCAACAGATGCTAGACGTATGTCTACTGAGATAGAAAGGTTCAGATTCAAGCCTTATACTGAGAGACGTTCCTATGATCCTCTCGGTCATTATGCAAATCGGTTAGAGCGAGGGATTGCACATACGCCAGCACTTGAAGATTTCTGGGCAAATTGTGAAGATGAATTCGAGGTTCGTCGTCGTCATTATTGTAGACTCACTGTTGGACAGCTCTCTGATTATTTGTCAGAAGATGTTGATGGTTTGTCGGATGATGATGGAGAAGTTCTTCTCAATTCTTATGTTAAGGATCAAGTTGCTAGGCAGCCACTTCGCTCACCTGATTGGTATGCTAAGGAGAATACTTCTATTGAAGAGATTTCCAGATCAGTAATCAAGACTAGCAGGTTATTCTTGGAGAGCAAACGAACACGGAAGTCAGTTCCTGTAGCAGAGCCGCCAAAGGATTTCTCATCATTGCCTTCTACTTCTAGAGCAAGACCCAGAGTCAAAGCTATTATCATACCTCCGGAAGGGGTTAGACTCAGTGGAAACACAGGGAAAAGAGCTACTGGTAAAAGGAAGCAGAAACAAATTGAGAGTGTTCCTGAGGTTCCAGTAGAGACAGTTGTTCAAACTGAGCCTCACGTTTCACTTCCCAGTTCACCTCACGTTCCGCCTATTGATATAGATTCTGAGCCTGAGCCACAAATTCAAGCAGGATCGGAGACAACTGAAACACCACAGGTTGATACATCAGGGACAGTCTCTCCGCAAATTGAAAATATTGTTCAGTCTTGTTGGCTCGAAAAGTCTTTGGGAAGACAAATGCGTGAACCATCATACAACCTTGATTTGTCTGAGTTTGGTGAGCCTTACCAGAAGAGATCAAACAAGAAGATTAAGAAACAAGTGCACATTGAAAAGACCCCTGAATCAGAGATTGTGATAGAAGTTGCAGTGCCTCCAGAGGGTAAAAGCTTGGACGAAGTCGAAGTGGGTGACTTTACATTCACTAAGGCAAATCTTGGCAGGACCACTAGAGAGACAGATGTATCTCTTCTTAAGATTGTTACCAATAATCTTGAAGAGCGTATCACGAAGGATGGAGAAGATAAGGCTTTACTCAAAGCTGAAAATAGTCAACTTCGTCAATACATTTCTGATCTTGTTCATGGGAATCCGAATAGAGCACCTGTTCTTCCTCAGCACACACCTGCAGAGAAACGAAAGTTGGATCAGTTAGTCAGTCATGGCAGACTTTTGGATGATTGGATTGACAGTTTAGTTGCTGCTGGTAAAACTCTTCTTGCAGATTTGTATCAGTTGAGGAGTGAGGCACACAAACTCCGTCAAGGTATTCAGTTGCTAGATATTGCAGTTGCAGAGAGTTTGGCAAAGGATCGTGTTCTTATATCTCAGTTATCAGTTGCATACGATGCTTTGGAGGAGATCGAAGATCAAGAGAAAGTCTTCACTTGGAAAGAGCAGCACCTTCTCAGAACAGAAATATGTGAGAAGATCTCTGCCAAATTGTTTTCGTTGAAGGATGACGTAGTTGGAGTACTGGCACTTGTTAGTGGCTTCGTTGTTCAGATTCCGTGTCATTATCTTCTCAAAGATGGCACGTATGTGGAGTTGGAAAAAGTTCAAGCAGAATTCGAGAAGCTGATTTATGACAGCCTTGAAGGTGAACCTAGGGCGTCTAAATTAGAAAATGTTTCAGTAATTGCAGCCAGTTTGAGAAAGGCGACTGAAGAATGCAAAGATGGTGTGCACACGATTACTGAAAGTGGCAGAGAACTAAAGAAACAGACTGTTATTTTTAGCAGCATCAAAGTGCCAGATGACAGGGAGATCGATGAGTTCTTGGTCGAAGTGTTAGACCGAGTTGACATGGAGTGATCTGTCAGTTAGAACGTGCAGTTAATTTCTAGGGTTGAGTCGAGCAGCTTAACTTGACTTCCGTCTTCAGTTCACTTGCTGACTTTAACACATGCTTATCTCATCCTTGGAATTATCAACACGGAGTTAGGGTTAGGGTTTCCGTTAACGAAGGTAGTGGCCTTAACTTTGCTTTAAATAAGGACGTGCTTGCACATTGTCCAATTAGGTTATTTGTACCAGTTAAACCGAGGGTAGTTGCCCAGTTAACTGTATAGTTTACTTCATTAGGGTTAGGCGCATGACTTGCATGCATTGCAAGAACTATAGTGAACTCAAGGTGATTTTAGGGTTACCTACACCTTGATGTATATAAATAAGAGCTTTTGCTCATTTGTAATTAACTTTTGCTTGAGAGAGAAATATATGCTGCGCCTACCTTGCCCTCAATATTGCTCTTTTTGGTATTTGTTCATGTGTCTTCATTATTGCAATTGATTGTTATGCCACATAGGGTTTCGAAAGATTGTAATGCTGGATTCTTCCATAGTTTAGAGAAATCTGTCTTGTGAATCTTTTATTGTTATGATCAAACGTTATGCCACACAGGGTTTCGTAAGATTGTAATGATAAAACCGTTTTGTGAAGTATTTACTATGCTGATAGAGTGTTATGCCACACAGGGTTTCATAAAGTTTTCATGGTGAATCTTCTCTTAGATTAGGAAAATCTGTTTTGTGAATCTTTTATCATTACGATTGAGTGTTATGCCACATAGGGTTTCATAGAGATTTTAATGATAAAAGTTGTTTGTGAGTCTTTACCATGCTGATTGAGTGTTATGCCACATAGGGTTTCATAAGATTATCATAGCAAATTCTCAAATCTGTTTTGTGCTTAATAAACTTGTTCAGATTGAGATGATAGTTGCGCCACCTTGCCTTCAAGTAGAGAATCTGAATGCGTTTATCGTCTGATAGTCATAACCTTGCTCCATTTCCTCTTGCTCTGTTTTCCTGAGGAGATTGGATAGATATAAGTTGTAGTTTAGTTGATTTGCAAAACCAGAGAAAACTCAGCTGTAACGTGTAAGTTCTTTCAAGAAAGCCTTGTGCCTCTAGCAGCTGAAACAAAAAGACAGGACATAGTTTTAGCTTATTTTTCCTTTGCAAGTACATTTGTCAAAGCACAACGAGGGAGCTTCCCCTCCATAATTTGAAGAGCACTCATTGCGTAGTGTGCATAGGCTGTTCATAACAACTTCTACTCCAGAGGTGTTAGTTGTTACTCACAAGCATTCTGGAAGAACCACTTGGCCTATGTATGCAAGGTGCCTTTGCGATCAACCATGTAGGTAGTCACCAGTTTGATTAGTGATATGACTCCAAATATTGATTAAAGTATCATTGGTGATCGGTGAAAATTTGAAACAGTAGCCTTAGAATAGGTGCTGGAAACTTCTGCCTCCATTGAAGATCGTTCAATATTAGCCTAGCTTGAGTTGGTTCATGTTGACAAGATCAAGGATGTTGAGCCAAGCTGGAAGATCCAAATGAAAAGCATTTGATGTGAGAATCATGCATGGCTAGTATCTGATAAGATTCAGTTTTTGGTATTGTTTGTTGTGAAAAATTTGCTTTCTTAAGTGAAGGATGATGCCATCACAAACTTGCAAGAATGGGGTGCTTGATGACATTCATAAAGAACATTGATTTTTCTTGAGTATCCTGGAGAATTCTCTGAACTTTGATATGAATCTTGGCCAAATTCTACTCAAATGAAAAAGTTTTATCTCACTCCTTTTGCTAATGAAAACTTATTTGGAGATGAATTAGTAATTATAATCTCATAAATCTCTACTCAATGAACAGCTGGTTTGCAAGTTTTTACATTTTTCAAGAAGTTAAAACTCTGTGTGCCTTGAACACAGAATATCATGCTCCCAAGTACTACAGCTTATCAATCCCCCTATCACATCATGCACATGCAAAAGTGGTAAATATTTGTATTTTAAAGATTGAAAAAATTGGAAACTTGTCATTGGTAAGCATGACCATCTCAAAAGTGGTAAACATGACCATCTCGTAAGGTATCAAGAGCTGGAAATCATAGCAAAGTTTAAAAGGTGAATGCCCTGTAGAGGTACATGTAGCTCTATTTTAGCTATTCTGTAGAATACGTTGGCACTTGTCACATTACTAATTTTGCTGATGATGTACGCAGAGAGGATGGACTAGGTTTTGATCGACAATCTCATTCTGCCCATCAATATATAGATGAAATGAAGTGCAGAAGAAGTGCAGAAGCACAGCTAACAATCAAGTAGTTTCCACAACAATTGTGAAAATCAACTCAGGGAATGTGAATCATGATAAACAATGACAATGATTAGCAGCCTGGAAGGTTTTGTACAAGCCTTAAGAAAGAGTTTACAGACTTCAGAGCATCAACTGAATTTGGTACAAGGCGTGAAAATGGCCATCTTGGAGAGTTGAAAAGGAATGAGACAGTAAGGCTAACCCTGAGTATTGGGCAGACCACTCATGAAGTGAACAGAAATGAATCCCCGTGGTCATGAAATTAGAAGGCTTAGATTGACCACAAAGAGAACTGACAAGTGAACTCCTCATCTTGCTTCCTCATATAAGGCTGATGTGAATAGTGCTGAAGATGTTGTAAGGTATTTTGCGCATTAAATGTTCACCAGAGGAGGATAAGTTATATAAACTATCACACAAAGATCTTAGAAGCAAACCATTAAAAAATATGCACATTGTAAATACTTAAAGAATTCAACGATGAGCCTTATCTAGCAGATGTTGGAGAGAAAGGATTACTGGAATGTAAATTTGAATGGGATTACACAATGACCTAAAGAGCACACAAAGAATACTGAGAGGGGGGGGAGTGGGGAGGGAGGAATCAGTATTTTAAACTTTTAAACACAGGAAACAACAAATAGAATAGAGAGAGCAAACATCAACAAGGAGAACACCAATTTCCATGTGGAAAACCCTTTCGGGTAAGAAACCACGGCAGATCAATAGGTTTCATTAACCAAATGGGCACCAACCTAGATTACATAAGTGAGGACCAACTCACTGGGAGCATCAACCCTCCTTGAAGCACTAACTCCAAGATGCGGAAGCACCAACTTTAGAATCATAAAATTCTTGATACAAAACATATAACTTCTTCAACCTGCTCTCAATCACAAATTGAACATTGTATTGTAGTACAGAGAACAAAAAGTGACTTCTTCACCAAATAAAAATCTGCACCTTTGTATAAAAGTTCGCCCCTTTATAGAATAAGAAGAACATTTTAAAAGAAAGCTCTGCATAGACTATCAGAGAACACACACTGCTTATACATGTTATAGTCTGCTGCCATTATGTCTGTCCTGCATAGTAATGTCAAAATGAAGTCATTGCAACTCATGCACAGTAGTCTGCAACATAGTATTAAGATAGTAATGGCATTCAAATACACCAACTGGAACACATATGCCGACCTAAAGTGAAGGTAATCGGTAGCTTTGACCAAGAGAAAAACGCCGAAACATGATCACGCAAAGGAAGATGCCATCAGTCCCTCTCACGCCAAGATTGATAGCAACGACACAACACAGTGAGAGAAGTCCCGCGACTTCACATCAAATTTACCTTACCTGCTAATCACTATATTGTGATATAAGAATGACGATCAATTTTTTAGCCACCATGACAAGTACCACACTCTATCTAATTCTCAAAAATTGAATCGTATCGGCTTAGTAAAAATGAATGATATCGGTTCAAAAAACAAAGCTCTCAAAGTGCTGATTTAAAAACTCATACCATAATTCTCCACACACAACTCCACTTAGGAAAAGAAATATAAAAACACTGGAGTGTGTTCTCTGCAGCGCCTAAGAGAGGTAGCATTAAAAGACCACAATTTCAACCTTAATATCCTCTGAAAAATATGACCAAGGCTCCTTTTATGAAAACACGTCCCTTGCACTATATGTTGACTACCTTGATAACTGAAGGCAATAACTCTTCTGAAACACACGATTTCCTTAAATATTCGCAGCCACACATAATACAAGCAAATAATAACATGGTGTGTGTGAGAAAAGACTTGAAAGGATTCGATATAATAAAGAGCTGCCTTGCAGACTATGACTGAGCCCAACACTAAAGATGGAGAGGGAAAGAATAAAGTCATTCACAAATAGAGCCACCTCACATAATGCAGGTGTTACATTTTAACACAACCAGATAAAAGCCACAAATAAAAATCAAGCAACCATCATAAAAGGAAATTCTTTAACTGCCTCACAATTGAATTGCCAAAGATAAATAAATGGTCCGAATAAGGAGAAGACCTGATACCTTTTAAAAGCATAATAATATTCTTTCATCCAAACCGACCATCGCAAATCTGATGTGGCACATATGCTCACAAACAAATCTGATATGGCAAAAGACTTGCCGACTGAGTAAGCAAGCAAGCAGCTGAATTTGACAAGCAGGTAGCTGAAGTAGACAAGCAAGCAGCTCAAGTAAGCAAACAACCAGCTCAAGTAAGCAAGAAACTAGCTCAAGTAAGGAAGCAAGCAGCTCAAGTATCTTGACATCAATGACAAAATATTCAACATGACCTGCCACTCAAATTGTAATTAAAGAAAAAGATTGAGTCCATTGTTGTATGTATCTGTGTAACAACAATCAATTGTTGAACAAAAATGTGAATCAGTGAAGTCAAAGACTTTTCATTCATCATAGGTTGTGTATCTAATATGCAAAATGCTGAAATCTCATGAAGGAAGACATGTAAAATGGTTAGCGATTCTGTTAGCAAGACCATAAATTTTGTTGGCGTTTAAATTAGCACCTCTGGAGTGCTAATTGTAAACGTTCAGCAATTTCAAATGTTTTGCAACACTTCTTTGTTATTTTAAGAGGAGAAGTCCCTCTCTGCTGAAAGCAATGCGTAAGGAAGGGAATGGTAAACTAAGGTTCCTATCTTTTTGTACTTTAGCGGTAGGACACAAGGGTGCACAAACACAATGCGTTGCAGCTAAGCTTTTTCTTTGGTTTCTGTAGATCTTAACTATGATTGTTCTAGCTTTTAATCTATCCAATATCCTCAAGGTAAACAGAGCATGAGGGTATAGGAGCGGGAATGGATTGGTTGGATCACCTGAATTCACCATCTCCTGAGAATATGGCCGAGGCTTTGAACTCTCGGATATATACTAGGATAAGGTTGGTACAAGCAAACACTCTTTATGGTAAGCTAGATTTGAGCACTGCCAAGGAGGAGGAACCCCTATCCAAGGTATGGGCTAGGAAACGACTTACAAGAAACAACAAATTATGATGTCTTGGCCGACAAACTTGCTAAGGAGGAGGAACCCCTATCCGAAGTATAGGTTGAAGGACAATCCATTAGACAACAACAAACGATAACTGCCAATGAAAAATATCCAAGGAGGAGGAACCCTTATCCAAGGAGGGAAATGAAACAACAAGCTATTGAACACAAAACGTAGAAAGAACTCAAATAGGTAGATCAAAATGCAAGCGCCTTCTGATCTTCTTCTTCAAGCTTCATCAACGAATTACAAAGGTTGGGATAGCAAAGGCATGAAATCATGCACAATTACAATCAACCAACAAACTCTCATCCAAGAGTGAACAAATATTTGCTTTCAAAGCTGTTGGCAACAATGGTGCAACAATTTTGCATAGCAAGTAAAGGTTAAACAAACAATGAGCCCGAGGCTCTTATTTATAGAACTCAAAGGAGTGGGCAACCCCAAAATCTCCTTGAGATAACAATGAGTTCTTGCCAATCAATTAGCAAGATTTATTCCTAAAAAAGGGGGACCAAATAGTTAACTGGAAATCTACTTCAATTAACTAAAACTAAACAAAGAGTCAACTGGAAACTACTTTAGTTGACTAAAAGTAAACTAAAGGTGAACTTTAATATAAAGTATACCTCCAAAATTGCAATCCACGTTTAGTGGAGATCTGAGATCCACAAATTATGGAAGCCAATTAGACATCCTTAGTTAGTGGGATCTGACAATGCATGATTTGTAGGATATGAAGTTAACTTGGAAAGGGGCATCAAGTTAACTCCAATTATATTAAATGTCCTCTTGAGTTGACTTGGAATGAGGCATCAAGTGAACTTCAAGTATCATAAATGCCAATTAGAAGGTAGGACGTCCTTCTTAGGTGTCTTTTCACACTTCACCACTTCCGGTGAACAACTCCTTGATCCATTTGTTGACTTCTTCCATTTCCAGATAGTCAATGCTTTAATGACACAACATCTCCTCTTCTTGTGCAAGCTGTTGCCCTTGGTAACTTTGGCGGCTTCGTGTTTGGAATGACCTCTTTGCAATTGACAAGCCAAGGTGCTTACTGCCACGCGGGAGGTGGTAATACTGGTCTTTTTGCTGCAAAATCAACCTTTCTTTCTTCTTCGTCTAGAGTAATTGCTGTGGCTCTCCAATGAGCGGGAGATGTATTCTTTTCAAAGACAAAGATCCGCAGATTGTTGATGATGTCCGTTTGCTCTCCAGCAATGTGTGTAAGATCTGGTTGGAGAGTTGCTGGTGCAAGGTCTGGTTGTTCAATTGGAGCCCAAGGACGCCAAATTGTCATTCTGTGAAGAAGAACTCGCCTATTGACTGTAAACACGGATGTGTTCAGACAACTTCTGAAAAACCCATAAAAATAGTCACCCGTCGAGAAGTATTTTTTTGGAAAAAATCTGACACATGGGTTTTGTTCGTGCTTCAATGTTGACAAACCCAGTTCCTCAGAATTTTGATTCTGAAACTTTTTTGGAAAAACCCCCAAAATAAGGGGCAGCAAGTTTGGTGTTTCTGGAAAATTTGATGAGATGGGTTTCACTGGAAAATTATTTTGAATCCACCTAGTTGATTAGATTTGTGGTAGCCTGTTGCTTTGTGTGACATGCAAGAAAACCTAATACAAGAAGAGAGGAAGTAGACAGATGATGGATTGGAAGTTTTTAATCTGACTCCTTGAGAAAATCTGTCTTTGAATCCAACCTTAGATTAGCAATCTTCTTCTGCTTCAGATCTGCAAGAAAATCGAAAAATGGTCAAAAACCTTGGCCAAATCTGAAAATGGCGTCCTTGAGAGCTTATTGCTGTTCTTGATCATCAACCTGCAATGGAATAATGAGGAGGGACGCCTAGATCTTCTTAGTATAGTCTCAAGCCTCAGATCCATAAGTTTGGGAACTTAACTCATGATCAAAAGTTGATTTGGCTTGATCTGAAGTTCAAAAAGGCGATTTCCATTGATTGTGGAGCGAGTTGGCCAAGTTTATCTCAAAATATCTTGACTTTAGTCAACAACTTTGCCTTTGACCTTTTCTAGGTGTCCCTTTTGAGTTTTGCAAGTTTTTTCACTATTTTCTCTGTCGAGCTGGATTTGAACTGAAGAGAAGTGCCTGGGAGGTAATAAGCTAAAAAGCTGAGTTTGTGGCCTCGAAAGGAAGGGCGCCTTTCTCAAGAAAGGGCGCTTTTTCCATTGCTTTGATGAATTTTCAGTGTTCGTTCTTCAGCTTTTTAATTTGACCTATCGTGCTTTGATTCAAAATCCCCGTTGATCGGAGAATCAGATGATCTTGTTAGATATCTTATCAGGTAGCCAGCTCCGTTTCGTTGAAGATGACTGGAGTTGGAAAACTTAGAAACCGGTTAATGACACCTTTATTCAAGGGCGCCCCTCATTGAAAAGGGCACTTTTACTCCTTTGCACAGTGATCTTCATCTGAAATATGCTCCAGTTTGATTTTGATTATCTGTTGATTGCCTTGTCAGATGGTTGTGCTTGCAATTGTGTTGTCGAGATCGACCTAGACTGAGAAAACTGTCTTGGGAGACCTTCAGACATTTGACAGCATCTGGAGTTCCAAAAAGAAGGGCACCTTTCCTTGGAAAGGGTGCTTTTTCCACCTTGATCTTTACTTTGACAACCATTTCTTGGTATCTTCATCAACTACTTCTTTTCGATTTGTGGATAACTGCTGGTGATCAACTCATCAGATGATCTTGCTGTTTGTTTCGTTGTCGAGCTAGCGAGCGAACGTTGAGGATGACTATCTTGGATGATTCAACAGGCTGCATTTGACTCTTAAGAATCAAGGGCGCCCCTGTCTGAAAAAGGCTCTTTTTCAGCATTGTGAATTGATCTCTCCTTCGTAATGTTTCCAGAGTTTGTCAAATTTTGACCTTTTCTGGAAATGGGAATCTCCTTTGTTGAATAGCATCATTTTAGACCTTTTTTGCCGTGGTTGCATCGTTGAAGCTTTTGAAGCTTAGCTTTCAGCACCTGGTACTGGCCAATCTGCCATTAATGGTTGTGAAGCTCCTAACTTTGTTCCTGAAAAACATAAATAGCCACACTAGAGTAAAACATGTCTTTTGATGATTTTGACTTGATTAGTGTGATCGTGAAGTCGATTAATCCTATCAAAATTATTTTCAATCATTTTCGAGAAGGTCCTATTTTCGGGGGTTTTCCTGAAAATAGGGGCATAAAACCCTAATATTCAGAATTTTGCACAAGTGTTCCTTGATAGAAACCCACAAAGACCTCATGTTTGGTTTGACCTAAAATAGACTTTTGACGACATTTTTACATGATTTAGCTCAATTTAAGTGGAATGCCAAAAAATTATTTTGGGTACAAAATTAGGCTTCGTCTGGTGACCATGTTGGATACCTACGACATAGGAGAATCAAGAATCTCAAGTTTTGCAGACCAGTATATCTTATTAGTTGGGTAACGGAGTTAGGACTTAGTGTTCCTAATACACCTAAAAATTAGAGTTCACCTGTTTATTGGGTTCCCCAATTTATTCACCTACAACAAAACTTCTAAGAAATCACCTAAAACATGACGATACTTTACGGAATGGGGAAATACATAACAACATAACGTTAAAGCAAAAGAAAATTATTTACAGAGAACTCACCCCGTCCCGGAAGGGACGAAATGTTTCAAGTATTGCCTGCTTCATGGCAGCGCGAAGAGCCTCCCATCGATGCTGCTTCTGCTTGAAAGGCTTTACTTCTTTTCTGATGGGAATTGCAGGAGATAATCCCTCTGGGATGAAGATTCTCAGGTATTCATAAATCCAAGCAAAAGTACTCTGACAAAAATCAGAATATGATGCAAATGGGAAAGTCGATACCCCTGAGGCATTATTTCCATTGTTCATCCTCGGGATGTTGAACTCTTCAAACCAATCGATTGAGTTCCAAACTCGATTTCTATAATGTCGTAGGTGATCTTTGTTGATCTGAAAATATCCTTTGACCGACTCATGGATTAGCTCTAGATCACCTTTAATACATAGGAGTTTGATTCCCATGTCTTCGACATCTTTGAGGCCTAATAAAAGCACCTCTTTCTCAGCTTTAGTGAATTCCAATTGCACAGGTGGGTGCAACTGTCTTTTAGGGGAGATGATCACTTCCCCTGCTTCTGAACTTGTATCTGAACAACCTCCATCGAACTGTGTTGTCCATGACCTTGTGTCCTCTGTCAGTCTCTTTTCAGAACAAGCAATGTTCTGATCTTCAATTTCTATCTCTGATAGAGTCACATAATTATAAGGACCCATTTTAGGCATTGCTCCTGCTGGAACAGGTGACTTGAGCACAACCTACTTCTTTACAACATTGAGAATTTGATCTATTTGTTCTGGATGGTCCTGAAGATATTCCAGCTGAGAGATTTGTACCTTGGTCTTCATCATGGAAGCTACGATGTCAAAATTTGCTGAAGATGTCTCTTGAGCAACTGGCATAGCGTTCTTCTGTGAAGATCTGGGATTGGAAGTGGAAGGCACCTCTTCACCCTTTTCGTTTGATTTCCATCTTTCTTCCTCTTCTTTTTGTGCTTTCAAGTGTTGAACACGTGTAGTCACAGGTGTTGAAATTTTTTTATGATTCACCGCAAGAGATTACTGACGGTATGCTTCTTTTTCTTCTTTAATAACGGGTTCGAAGTATCCCGCTGTGGAGTCGCCATCGAAGTTGTCCATCTGTGGTAAGACAACATTCGAACTTGTTGGTATAAAACTAGAATTGGGAGTAGCTTCAGCGTATCCCATGATTTGGGTCATTCTCAGATTCTTAGGACACGTGGATCTGGTATGTTCATCATTGTCATGGAAATAGCAAAATACTGCACTATGTGCAGCTTCAATTGTTGGTCTTGATGGAGGTGTTGGCAACTGTGGTTGAAGATTGTCTCTCTTTGGCTGGTATGGTTGCTGAGCTAGAGATCTGACAGAATTTGTTTTCATCAAGTTGGAATTGATCATATTATCTTCCAACCTGACGGCATGTTCTTGCACACTCTTCAACTCTGTTTCTTTCGCCATCTTCAGGAAGAAGGCTATCTCTAATGGAAGAGCATTTCTGAAACATCTTATCAGAATCTTCGGGGATGGATCAAGCGTAGAAGAAATTCTTGTAACAAGATGATTAAATCTCGGTACAAATTCCCTCATGTGTTCGTTGCGCTTCATCTTTGAATTTGCAAGCTGGAAAAACAACATATGATTGTCTTCAGCGGGCTTGAATCTTGCCAAGAACTTCTCGCTCATAGTTTCCCAACTTGTAATAACGCCTAGCTTTAGGTGATTGAACCAGTCAGCAACATCGCCAACAAGAGTCTCCACAAAGAGACGCACTGCGATGTCTTCATGTGGTACATGCGAGATGGTGCAAGCTGTTGTGAATGCAGCAAAATGTTCATCTGGGTGTTGACTTCCATTGCCGTGAAATTGGGGAAAGTGCTTCCTTGACCCTTCAGGTAACTCATGATTTACTTGAAAAGCCAGAGGTCCAATACTATTACCCCAAGGCAATGAAGGTGGACGTCTCTTGCCAACATTATTGTTGTTACCATCCATTGCTTCTTGTATGGATCATGCAATTGGATGCCAAAGGATCATTCCCATGACATAAAAGCGATAGCTTTTTCTTGAAGTTTGATGCCTTGTTGCCCATGGTGGGCGCTAGAAAACTGTTGGCGTTTAAATTAGCACCTTTGGAGTGCTGATTGTAAACGTTCAACTATTTCAAATGTTTTGCAACACTTCTTCGTTATTTTGAAGAGGAGAAGTCCCTCTCTGTTGAAAGCAATGTGTAAGGAACGAAATGGTAAACTAAGGTTCCTATCTTTTTGTACTTCAGTGGTAGGACACAAGGGTGCACAAACACAATTAGCCGCAGCTAAGCTTTTTCTCTGGTTTCTGCAGATCTTTACTACGATTGTTCTAGCTTTTAATCTATCCAATATCCTCAAGGTAAACAGAGCATGAGGGTATAGGAGCGGGAATGGATTGGTTAGATCACCTGAATTCGCCATCTCCTGAGAATATGGTTGAGGCTTTGAACTCTTGGATATATGCTGGGATAAGGTGGGAACAAGCAAACACTCTTTATGGTAAGCTGGATCTGAGACCTGGCAAGGAGGAGGAACCCCTATCCGAGGTATGGGCTAGGAAAAGACTTACAAGAAACAACAAATTACGATGTCTTGGCCGACAAACTTGCTAAGAAGGAGGAACCCCTATCCGAAGTATAAGTTGAAGGACAATCCATTAGACAACAACAAACAATAACTGCGAATGCCAAATATCCAAGGAGGAGGAACCCGTATCCGAGGAGGGAAATGAAACAAGCAGCTATTGAACACAAAACGTAGAAAGAACTCAAATAAGTAGATCAAAATGCAAGCGCCTTCTGATATTCTACTTCAAGCTTCATCAACAAATTACAAAGGTTGGGACAACAAAGGCACAAAATCATGCACAATTACAATCAACCAACGAACTCTCATCCAAGAGTGAACAAATATTTGCTTTCAAAGCTGTTGACAACAATGGTGTAGCAATTTTGCATAGCAAGTAAAGGTTAAACAAACAATGAGCCTGAGGCTCTTATTTATAGAACTCAAAGGAGTGGGCAACCCCAAAATCTCCTTGAGTTAACAATGAGTTCTTGCCAATCAATTAGCAAGATTTATTCCTAAAAAAGGGGGACCAAATAGTTAACTGGAAATCTACTTCAGTTAATTGAAACTAAACAAAGAGTCAATTGGAAACTACTTTAGTTGATTGAAAGTAAACTAAAGGTGAACTTTAATATAAAGTATACCTCCAAAATTGACATCGACGTTTAGTGGAGATCTGAGATCCACAAATTATGGAAGCCAATTAGACATCCTTAGTTAGTGGGATCTGACAATGCATGATTTGTGGGATATGAAGTTAACTTGGAAAGGGGCATCAAGTTAACTCCAATTATATTAAATGTCCTCTTGAGTTGACTTGGAATGAGGCATCAGGTCAACTTCAAGTATCATAAATGCCAATTGGAAGGTAGGACATCCTTCTTAGGTGTCTTTTCACACTTCACCACTTCTGGTCAACAGCTCCTTGATCCATGTGTTGACTTCTTCTGTTTTCGGATAGTCAATGCTTTAATGACACGA
The DNA here is from genome assembly GCA_007258455.2 of Sequoia sempervirens. Lineage (NCBI taxonomy): Eukaryota > Viridiplantae > Streptophyta > Pinopsida > Cupressales > Cupressaceae > Sequoia > Sequoia sempervirens. The sequence goes on along the minus strand of VDFB02058242.1, from coordinate 132,353,107 downwards.
CATCTCCTCTTCTTGTGCAAGCTGTTGCTTTTGGTAATTTTGGCGGCTTTGTGTTTGGAATGACCTCTTCGCAGCTGACAAGCTAAGGTGCTTACTGCCACGCGGGAGGTGGTAATATTGGCCTTTTTGTTGCAAGATCAACCTTTCTTCTTCGTCCAGAGTAATTGCTGTGGCTCTCCACTGAGCGGAAGATGTATTCTTTTCAAAGATAAAGATCCACAGATTGCTGATGATGTCCGTTTGCTCTCTAGCAATGTGTGTAAGATCTGGTTGGAGAGTTGTTGGTGCAAGGTTTGGTTGTTCATTGGAGCCCAAGGATGCCAAATTTTCATTTTGTGAAGAAGAACTCGCCTGTTGACTGTAAACACGAATGTGTTCAGACAACTTCTGAAAAACCCCTAAAAATAGCCACCCGTCGAGAAGTATTTCTTTTGGGAAAAAATCTGGCACATGGGTTTTGTTCGTGCTTCAATGCTGAACAAACCCAGTTCCTTAGAATTTTGATTCTGAAACCTTTTTGGAAAAACCCCCAAAAATAGGGGCAACAAGTTTGGTGATTCTGGAAAATTTGACGACATGGGTTTCACTAGAAAATTATTCTGAATCCACCCAGTTGATTAGATCTGTGGTAGCTTGTTGCTTTGTGTGACATGCAAGAAAACTTAAGACAAGAAGAGAGGAAGTAGATAGAAGATGGATTGGAAGTTTTTAATCTGACTCCCTGAGAAAATCTATCTCTAAATCGAACCTCAGATTAGCAATTTTCTTCTGCTTCAGATCTGCAAGAAATATTGAAGAACGGTCAAAAACCTTTGCCAGATCTGAAAATGGCGTCCTTGAGAGCTTATTGCTGTTCTTGAACATCAATCTGCAATGAAATAATGAGGGACGCCTAGATCTTCTTAGTATAGACTGAAGCCTCAAATCCATAAGTTTGGAACTTAACTCATGATCAAAAGTTGATTTGGCTTGATCTGAAGTTCAAAAAGGTGATTTTCACTGATCGTGGAGCAAGTTGGCCAAGTTTATCTCAAAATATCTTGACTTTAGTCAACAACTTTGCCTTTGACCTTTTCTAGGCGTCCCTTTTAAGTTTTGCAAGTTTTTTCATTATTTTCTCTATTGAATGACCTCGGTTTGAGCCTGAATCCAAATTGATTTGTCGATCTTGAGCTGTTGCTAGTACATTCACTGTCGAGCTGGATTTGAACTGAAGAGAAGTGCTTGGGAGGTACTAAGCTAAAAAGTTGATTTTTTGGCCTCAAAAGGAAGGGTACCTTTCTCAAGAAAGGGCGCTTTTGCCTTTGCCTTGGTGAATTTTCAGTGTTCGTTCTTCAGCTTTTTAATCCGACCTTTCGTGCTTTGATTCAAAATCCCCGTTGATCGGAGAATCAGAGGATCTTGTTAGATATCTTATCAGATAGCCAACTCCGTTTCGCCGAAGATGATTGGAGTTGGAAAACTTAGAAACTAGTTAATGGCACCTTTATTCAAGGGTGCCCCTAATTGAAAAGGGCACTTTTGCTCCTTTGCACAGTGATCTTGATTTGAAATATGCTCTAGTTTGATTTTGATTATTTGTTGATTGCCTTGTTAGATGCTTGTGCTTGCAATTGCGTTGTCGAGATCGACCTAGACTGAGAAAACTGTCTTGGGAGACCTTTAGACATCTGACAGCATTTGGAGTTCCAAAAAGAAGGGCGCCTTTCCTTGGAAAGGGCGCTTTTTCCACCTTGATCTTTACTTTGACAGCCATTTCTTGGTATCTTCGTCAACTGCCTCTTTTCGATTTGTGGATAACTGCCGGTGATCAACTCATTAGATGATCTTGGTATTTGTTTTGTTGTCGAGCTAGCAAGCGAACGCCGAGGATGACTGCCTTGGATGATTCAATAGGCTGCATTTGACCCTTAAGAATTAGGGGCGCTCCTGTCTGAAAAAGGCTCTTTTTTTAGCATTTTGAATTGATCTCTCCTTCGTAATGTTTCCAAAGTTAGTCAAATTTTGACCTTTTTTGGAAACGAGAATCTCCATCGTTGAATAGCATCATTTTAGACCTTTTTTGCCGTGGTTGCATCGTTGAAGCTTTTAAAGCTTAGCTTTCAGCACCTGGTACTGGCCAATTTGCCATTAATGGCTGCAGAGCTCCTAACTTTGTTCCTGAAAAACAAAAATAGACCCACCAGAGTAAAACATGTCTTTTGATGATTCTGACCCGATCAGTGTGATTGTGAAGTCGATTATCAAAATCATTTTCAATCATTTCCAAGAAGGTCCTATATTTGGGGGGTTTCCCTGAAAATAGGGGCATAAAACCCTAATTTTCAAATTTTCAGAATTTTGCACAGGTGTTCCTTGACAGAAACCCACAAAGACCTCATGTTTGGTTTGACCTAAAACAGACTTTTGACGACATTTTTACTTGATTTAGCTCAATTTAAGCAGAATGCCAAAAATTTATTTTGGGTACAACAAATTTATACTTGACCATTGAATGAAATTGATATATGCATGATTATATTTCAGATGCTGATTTTCCTGAATCATAGGTTGGGAGTTCAAAAATTGAAGAGGCTGGTGATTGTAGTGCAAGATGATCTCCCTCCTCGAGAAGATATTTGCATTGTTGTTTTAATGCTATGGCTAGAGTGTAGATTTCCTTGTCCTATGTGCTATAGTTGAGATTTGCTTGTGACAAGGCTTCTTCGATATAACAAAGATATTGAACAACTTAAACTATTGTATATCATGCATCTGATAGAACTTAGAAAAAGTATTCTAGAAATACTGTTTCTTTTGTATTTGTGAAGGTGGGGCATGGGATCCACTCTATTAAACTTAAAATATAATCTGTAGTATCCGTGTTTCAGATTCATAACAGGGGAGCATAAAACCACACATTCCAGCTTGCTTGAAAATCAGGCCATTAAAAGAAAAACCTGAAAAGAAAGACCAACTAAACATATAGGAACATTTTAAGCCATATTGTCCACTAAATGACCTCCTTTTGCTTTTTATCTGCAGAGTTGTTGCGACAATGACTAACCCTTTTTGTTGTGGGAGTGCAGAGTCAAGATCTGCTGTGTCTTATCTTTCTTTGAAGAAGAGACGCTCTTCTTCATGACTGTTATCCATATATCTACATTTTCATCCCCTAAGTCTTTGATAACATCTTTAGAAACCTCCAACAAACCCTTAAAAGGAGAAGATTCAACTGTCTTGGAGGGAGAAAGAGTATAAACATTTCTAATCAAGGTTTTGGGAGAAACTCCCTCAACCTCTAATGATGAGGAAGAATTGGAAGGTGAATCTGGGATTTTGAAGAGGATTTAAGATCTGAAGCAACAGGCATATCAAGATAATTGAGGTTATCCGGATAGATATGTTGATGACTTGGAACAATCACCCTTTCCATCATGTGGTTTGCTTCAAAGAATGTATCCTATTTGCTGTTGTGACAGCTCGAGGGCAAGCATTTCCCAAATGGCTTGTGGTGTGAAAATGTAAATTGAGAATGAAGCTGAGTTTTTTCTAGAATCGTAATGAATTTACCAATGGAGTTTTTAATGGTAATAGACAGGATGAACTCTGAAATTGTAATGGTAGATTAGGTAATCAGATCTAGATTGGCAAATGATGAGAAAGTTTACAAGAGAGTATTGAACTTATGGTGCCATGGTTTAATGTATAAGTCTTCTTTGTTTGATGACCACACCACACCTCCCCCTCGAGCAACCAATCCTTGCCCTTAGTTGATCTGCAAATAACAAGGAAGAATCTTTTTGCACATGGCCAATGGAAATTTTGTCCTCTAGTATGAGCATCTACTATTTCAAAATCCACTCATTAATCTTAACAAGGCTAGGCCAAAAATTGTGGAATTGGTAGATTAGGGTGTGTTCTAGATGTTCTTTTTTAGCATTTAAGACCTCGTCCCCAAATTCCATGACTGATATTTAATGCTTGAACTCTTGCTTTAGACTATTCCAAAGTAAAAGTTACAAATTTAGATTGATAATTTGAGGGAGAAAAAACTAGGGTTTGCATCTAAAGAAGACATGAGATGGTATGCTTTTGGCGAAGACCCAATTTTGTCAACTTGGAGTGCTTCGCCAATGTTAGTTCCAAGTGGAGATCAAGAGGAGACCATTGTAAGAGACATTGAAGAAGAATGAGGAGTGTCATTTTGCGAAGACAAAACCAATGAATTTGCTTGGGGCCAATTATGAAACCTGTCTTCAACCCCATAATCATCACCAATGTGTTGTTGAAGAATAGGAAAGGAATATGTCACCCTTGAGACAGACGCTCCACTATTGCCATATAATTTTTGATTACTAGCATTGCAGAGTGCAGCTTGAAAAGATTTGTTGGAGGTGGATGGAGGATTTTGCGCTAACAAGGTGTTCTGACAATCTTGGATGGAAGAGGTGGAAGCAGTAGGAGATGATTTGCGAGCAGTAGGAGGCATTGCATGAGCATCAGTCACAACCATTTATTATTTTTAAAAATAATTATTAACATGTCATTCAGAAATACTTATATTACATTTTCCTCTGTTATACTATGAAAGATGAATATATTGACTTCAAAGCATGCCAATTGAAAATGATAAAAGCTTTCCTCAATTAGAGATTTTTATATCTCCAAGAAAAGAAATCTAAAGCAGAACCACAACAAAACAATAGATTGTGGAATAGATCAAGTGGGTTGAAATTGAATGAAGCAATTTGTTTCACAGTTTTCTTAGTCTACTCCAAATATTGATGTTTTAACTAGAACAAATTCTTTCTAGAAGAATAAAATAGGAAAAGACCCTCTATAGTTTTAAGTTCTAACTCACTTGAACAAATTGCTTTCTAAAAGAATAAAAGGCCCTCTATGGTGAAAAGAAATCTAAAGCAGAACCACCACAAAACAATGGATTGTGGAATAGATCAAGCGGGTTGAAATTGAATGAAGCAATTTGTTTCACAGTTTTCTTAGTCTATCTGAATATTGATGTTTTAACTTGAACAAATTCTTTCTAGAAGAATAAAATAGGAAAAGACCCTCCATTGTTCTCAGTTCTAACTCACTTGAACAAATTGTTTTTTAAAAGAACAAAATGCTCTCTATGGTTCTAAATTCTAACTCAGTGAGGAAATTCAGTGATAATTTATGCTCTGGAGAAATGACCAATTTAAATATTGGGAACATAGTGATATTCAGGTATTCTAATGGTTTCCTCCTGTGATTGATTATTGCTCATGTTCCAGAATGAGTTCACCAACACAGACCTTTAAAATATCTATATGCAAACAAACACTTCCCTACCGTCTTGCATTAAGAATCATGCATAATGTGCGATGGAACCTACTGAGATCATGCTCCAATTGATATGAACTTGGGAACCTGGTAGCATTCAAGGAGTCTAATGGTTTCCTCCCCTGATCTAAAGTGCCCCAGGTATACTTCAGTCAATTCACCAGCATATATCTTTGAAATTTCTCTATGCAAATGAATTCTTTCATACTGCTGGTGCATTGAGAAATATGCTTAATTTGTAATGGAAATTACTGAAACAACACTTGAATTGATGGAAAATCAAGCTACAAATACTGGAATTTTGAAAAACATATAAATGAAAAAAAGGGAAGAAAGACTACAGTAAAGACACGAGAATGACACTATATTTGCCCTGGAAATATCCATGATTGGAAAAACATTAGAAATAAAGGCAGTGCCTTTGTTTTCGTTGATCACCAATCAATATACAGAGATAAAAACAATGGTTCACTAAAAGACTAAAAGTACCCTGACAACACTGAAAGGCCAGTTTTAGTCACAAACCCTGTAGAGTGTATATGGTTTGAAGATGAACTGCCATTCTAACTGCAGAAATGTAATGCTGGCAATGCATACTCCTAGATAGGATGCTCTTCTATTTTGATGAATTGGAAGGCCGGTGAATATGTCCTAATGACTTCATTCTCAAACTCTATAAATTCCATCATTTCCTCGAAGGTCCCTTCTTTCCCCAGTATATATTTGGCACTTAAAGTCAGGTTTTAAAGATTCTGTATTCTGGCTCTGTTTACTTGCTTTGTGCCATGTGTTTGGATGTGTTGTTGCTGTTTTAAGCGGAGACGCAATGTCTTTGGAGGTCCAAGGTATGTGACACACACTATTTCAGTTAATCAGGTCCATTTTGAAGCTTCTCCCTTGCAGATACAATTTTGATTCAGTTTATGGTTTTGGAGTCTTTGCTACTGAATGGATGTTGAACTGCAACATAAATGCAATGGTGGCTATTAAATTCAGTTCATTGCAAAAAAAAAAAACGAATTTAGCTGAATTGAAAAATGTTCTATCAAATACATATCTTAATGCCATTTGTGCATCTCGAGTCAATCCTACATATTGGGGTCAATAGACACTAGGAGCTCGAGTGAAGTACAAGCTTGGTGGGGTTAAACTGCAAATTCCCTTAGCTATGAGTAAATATATGTGTTGTTGCTGTTTTAATTGGAGACGCAATGTCTTTGGAGGTCCAAGGTATGTGACACACTATTTCAGTTAATCAGGTCCATTTTGAAGCTTCTCCCTTGCAGATACAATTTTGATTCAGTTTATGGTTTTGGAGTCTTTGCTACTGAACGGGTGTTGAACTGCAACATCAATGCAATGGTGGCTATTAAATTCAGTTCATTGCCAAAAAAAAAAGGAATTTAGCTGAATTGAAAAATATTCTATCAAATACATATCTTAATGCCATTTGTGCATCTCGAGACAATCCTACATATTGGGGTAAATAGACACTAGGAGCTCGAGTGAAGTACAAGCTTGGTGGGGTTAAACTGCAAATTCCCTTAGCTATGAGTAAATATTGATGTAATGAAATACCAAAACTTCACAAATACTATATGATGATTTCTTTGAAATGTTAATGTATGGAAATAACATAACTTTACAAATGTCAAATACCATATGAAGATTTCTTTGATTTCATATTTTGAATGATAAATCAATTATAAGGAAAGGAACCTTGACAAACAAGTCACTGGCATTTGTTTATGATATAAATACTGTGCACGACAGTTACATGATCTTTCCATTAATCTAGATCACAGGTATTTGATCATAGCTTTCTGCTTGCATATGTAATCATAAGATAAGTGTCAAACTCCAGTAGAAGAACAATGGATCTACAGGTAATTATAGAGTATTGGCTTAGTTTGTGGATTTGATTGAGTTTGAATGTACACTCGTCTGACTTGTGCAGAATGGGATAGTCTGATAGCGAATCCTAATTATTAAATATACCACCGTTATGCATATATATATATATATATATATATATATATCACTATAATGAATTTGAAATTCTTACTGGCAGTTAGTTTTATGCAGGACACTGTTCTTTTTCCTTGAAGAGGATGACTCTCTTTCTCTCTCTCTCTCTCTTATCCCTTCCTCCCTGCCTCCAATATTCCCTCTCTCTCCCTCTCCATCCATGCCACATATATATTGCTTATCTATTGTCAGCTTTTCCTTTTATGGTTTATTTACAAGCATACATTTTCTTTTCCAAAAGACATAAGTTTTCTTTACGTTAACATCTAAGCTCTTCATGGGTGATATATATTTGATCTCTTATCCATCATATGGTATCAATTTGTGCAAGGTAGTCAGCATAAATGAAGTTGAGGCCCTATATGAATTATTTAAGAAACTGAGTAGCTCTGTAATTGATGATGGCTTAATACACAAGGTATAAAATTCTCTTTCACATCTTTTTTGTGTATAATTGCATATATGAATTCTGGCTATATGTGGATTAGACCTTTCTTAAATAATGCTCCTTAGTTTAGACTAATTTATGAAAAAGATGAAAGAATTGTTCTGAACTATCCACAATTTATACATATATGACTTAAGAAAAATATTTGTTTTATAGATATTGGGGGAAGAGAATATTTTGTCTTTTATAACATTTTCTTTGATTTATGAATTCCTTTTCTCCAGGAAGAATTCCATCTGGCACTGTTCAGAAGCACAACCAGAGAGAACCTGTTTGCAGACAGAGTAAGTGCATGTAGGCTAATTTAAGTCCATTTTTTTTTGTTTCATTAAGAAATGGCAGTAAGAAGGGACAGAAAAACAAGGAATTATACTGATATCAGCGAACATCTAGAAGAAAATAAGTTCTCATAGGCCTTAAAAATAACAGTGAGGTAATGGATTAGGTGTCTCTAAAGTAAATTTGACATCTTATCATACTTAAAATTCCAATCAACTTTAAGGTAAAGCTGTTAAGATTTCGAGTAGCCAGAATAAATATGGTTGGAAGCTCTTATTATACTATACCTCTTTAATAGACTTTAGCTTCTGTGAAAAAATCTTGAATCTCATCTATAATGTTTCCTACAATGTCAGTTGTGGGTGGGGATGTGATTATTGAATTCAGACTTCTAGGAGAATGCTTTGTTGAAGGTTGCAAGTTTTTCTGGTATGATATCTGATTTAAAACACAAACGATGTGAAAAAATGCAATTAGAATGAAAGCTTCTAATTTAAATGATGTGAAAAAATGCAATTAGAATGAAAGCTTCTTATTTAATATAATTAACACAGTCATTAGTTGCCTACTTCAATTAATAATTACAGAAACAACTTTAGTGATGGGAATGTAGGCTGGCTACATTTTTTCAGCTGCTTCCCTAACACATGGTATGTGGACCAGTGCTTTATGGTTTGAATATGCTTTCTTGCCCCCACCAATTAATATGTGAACATTCCCTTTGAAAGCTGTCGAAACAAATGTGTAGTCACAATGTTTGTGTTAAAGGATTCTCAAAGATCTTGAATAGTCCTTTCTGTTGTCCACTTTAGAAATGAACAAACAGGAGCGATGAAACTGAAAGTAATAAATGAACCGTACCTGTTTAGAATAATTATTATAGTCTAACAGATTTAAATGTGCATACAACAGTCTATATCTTGAAGAGATTTATGTATGAGCTCTTTATGTGTATGCCATCCATGAATGTGCGTTACAATCCCATTCACTAACACAAAGTGTAATGCCACTTTTCTATTAGCAGTGGATTTAATAGATTGAATATTAGAGTTAAGATAATTTTCAGGTTGTAGTGTTAGTAGAATAGGTGTGAATAACCAACGTCAAATACAACATGTGATAATTTAATAAGAATTCTAAATTAAATAATAGTGAATGATAAATTGAATAACACATCCATATAATTCAGTCAGATTAGCATCAAAATTATATATATATATTCCCAATATATTGTGGCATCAATGGTTTTTCAATACTTATCTGAATCACAACACTTGAAAAAACCACTCCCACCCTAGGAAGATGTCAGTTGTATTGGCTCTCATAGCTATGGCACATAATATTCCCAATATATTGTAGCATCAATGGTTTTTCAATATTTATCTGAATCATAACACTTGGAAAAACCACTCTCACCCTAGGAAGATGTCAGTGATATTGGCTCTCATAGCTATGGCACACTCTGGAGAACCTGTGTAAAAAGAAAGCGTGTGCTTACGCACCATGCAAATGCATCAAAGCCCTGGTCAGGACAATCTCGAGTGTATTCTATACCCTGATTTGGACTGTGAAGTCCCTGACTAATTTGAACTCAATTTTTCTGTTTTGGTACTTGTAATTTCATCAGACAGTTATCTTGTACACTTCTGTCAGCTGGTAAATGTAGTTTCTTGGACTTTATCTCATGTAATGTTGTAGAGTGAAAATAATGATTTGTCAAGAATGCAATTGACTAAACTATGCTTCTATATTCTGATTTTTCCAGTTATCTGTTGATTGAAATAACTGACCAAAACTCATGCACAGCAGTTAGGCATTTTGTCAAACATTGTAAGATGCCTTTTCCGGAGAAGTAGATAGTTGATACAATCTTGTTCAGTTTGGCAGAATGGTTTCCATACAATAATGAGTTTATGAACATGGGTTATGAGTGTTCAATATGAAAATTATGTCACAACAATAGTGCTAAATATTTCAGAACACTTGACATTGAATTTCATTGTTCAGATAAGCATTAGTTCACAGTTTATAACTGAGACACACTTGTTAACAGTCCCAACATACTTCCAGCATTACATTATTCAGAAACACTTCTAAACCACATTTCCCATACATTGAAATCATTAACAATACCCCACTAGAATCACCTAGAAAGTCTATTGCGGCAACTGGAATACTGAAAACTCAATACAAACAGTAACATACAGCCATAAAGCATTTGCTGATTACACAGTGACTGTAATTACAAAGGGGCAGTCCCAGTTCTACTTGACATAAAATAGACTCTTAGCTAGGATATGGAGAAACAGCTACATAAATGAATGCAAGAGCACAATGCAAGTACCCAGACCTGAAAAATCATACGTCCCAACCTGGAGGAGTTTGCGATGATTCAAAAAATGCCCAGAAGAAGTCTGCAGCAACAATTATCCACTTTATAGCAATCGTTTCTCTTGACCATTGAAGCCTCCAGCCTTCATATCAACAGTTGTCACTCCCAGAGGTAAGAAGCAAGGCAAACGACCCAGAATACTCAAAATATTTTGACAGCAGCTTGAATCCCTCTTTTTTCAGCAGCAACTTGAATATTTCTTCCAACCCGTGAAGCTCCCTGCCTTAGTCACTCCAAATGTCTCCTTAGAACCCTTCCAGTAGTAGCCACGACCAAGGTATGGTGCCATTAAAGTCGTTTCTTCCCTTGAAAACACGTTTTTTCTCTTTACTCGCCCAGGTTCTGATAAACACGCCTTTTTCTTGACTCTTATGCTTGGAAACAAGGTGCCTAGGGATTGTCAATAAAGCCACGACCTCAAATATGTATATGAAGCTCAATATCTCAATCCATTGTAGCTGCAAAATCTCAGATATTAAAGTCATGAAAATCAGAATATGTCTAGTTCTCTTCTTCCACAGCTTGTTCCAATCTCGATCTTAATGAAACAGCAGAAATTTCATTCAAAAATCGTTTTCTTCCAGCTAGGGATGATGTCTCACACCCGAAACTGAACCATGAGGGTCTTCCAACCCTAGAACCAGAAGCTCGTGGTCTTCCCGTGAGAAAATTATACATTCAAAAAAGTGATTCTAGAATGAGCTTCTAATTTCCTTATAAATCTCACTTAATTTTCCACTCAACATTATAAAGTGACTTTATAAAGCCATATTTTAAATATTTCAACTAAGTCACTTTATCATCATGTTCTATTAATTATTTAATATCACCTTTTAAAATTATCTTGACACTTAGGCAATAATAAATAATTAAGTAAACAAACTCCCCTGTTGCGCCATTAGCTTTCAAGAATAGCATTCCGCGAAGTCGCTGCGAAGGGGACATTACAGTCCGCCCTTCTCAAAGATTGCTTGTCCTTAAGCAATGCCAAGGTACCCACAATAGCAACCAACTGAAACCAATTGCACCCAATTGTAATGCCAGGGTCCCAAGTCAATCTCCGCAAATGTCCACCATGTTGTCGCTGCATTACTCTGATAAAAACTATAAACACATCACTCTCCAGTTGTGCTCTCAACTTTTGCGACCCAAAAAAATGAATTTCACCAATACCCATATTGAAATATCTACGAGGGTTGTAACCTCTATCCTGGAAAATCTCTTGCCGAGGCGCCTCATCGAGATTCATATATGAAATCCCATTGTCTAACTCTATCCTGGGCAACAGGAAACATACTCTGCTCAATGCCAAAGGGTAACCCTCAACAAGTCTCCTCGCAATGCCCCAAAGGTGATATGAATTAGTCCCTAATCGGAGGCCGCTAACAAGAATGTCATCTCTAGAATCATCCATCTTGACAATGCCACCTCGGTCATAGACTGATAACCTCTCATCGATACCTACTGCCCAAGCATCAATATGCTCATATCGAGCACACCAACTCGTACAATCAACTGCAATCACCACCATAGCGTTTGCGGATATACCTATCAACCGCTCGATCTTACTGCAATATCCATCACTCACCCTGGTGGGAGCTAGTTATAATTGCTCAAGCTTTGAAAATCGTCCCACAACCTGTTGCCAAGAAGCCTGTAGGTCTACAAATTCACTCTGTCCATAAATTGATGTCGTCATCACCCACGAGAGAGTGCTAGGGAAACAATTGTTACAAACCATAACCCCTGAAAAAATAGGAAATGTGAATGTAAGAATGACCAAAGGAACTCCTCCAATAACCACATTACCTCCACCAATTAACACCCATTGAGAATCACTCCACTGTTGGATTGAAGTTATTGACCAACCCATTTGCATGTTATCATTCATTGCCTTTTGCAGGCTGATTACAAAGCGGACAGCAGTGCCAACTCTGAAAATTTGTTCACCAAACCAATTTTGAATCAATCTTTCACCCCTAGTAACTATCCTTGGGTCCCAAGTCCTATGATTAACATCAATCATACTCACACACATGTCCTCTTGACTGATGCAACAACTGATGATCGTTTTGATAGATCTAAGAATCAAGTCTATGGCCATCTTAGGATTGCCATGGCTGTCATGCTTGGGTGATTCGCTATCAACACTCAACCTCCAAGTGTTAGAGTGATAGTCCAATACCCACAAACCCATGTAATCAGCCGTATCCTTCAATATTGAGTTTGATAAATCTGTATACAACAATATAGAACAGCCATCGTTCATCCAAGAGTAAGATAAGACCCCTGGCATCAAATCTGAAAGTCCTCTTACTTGCTGCAAGTTGATGAAGTTATACTGTAATGTCCCCTTCTCAAACCTGATCTTTCCAGTGACCGTTGGCCTTTTCCTTGGGAACCCGAAGGCTAGTTGGAAGATAAATTAGGGTTTCCTAATTTTGAGGAGGTCATTGCTCTGAGATGATGGATTCAGTGGCGGATTCTTTCTGGGTTTTCAGAGAGCTTCGCAGTGGTATGTTCGTCTCGGCGTTCAGAGCACTTTCCGGAATTTACTATTTTTAGTAAATTCTAATTTTGGCAGCTTTCCAGATGAGTTCAGATCGGTTGACTTCCTGCTTCAGATTGGTCAGATGTCTGGTTCAGTATTGGCTTCAGGGCATCTTCGGAGGGATAAGTTAAGTCATTTAATTAAAAAGTCACGTTTAAATATTATAATTTAACGTTGACCATGGGCCTAGGTTAATGACTTAAAGATGTTTTTAAAAAGGGGTTTTTGAGGGTGGCGCCTCATTAAAAGATTATTTTAATTATTGTCAAAGTCAAGCAAGCTTATGTTGGGCGCACTTTTCAAAGCTTGGCATTTAATTAAAATATCATTTATTAAACCTTGAAGGAGAAAGTACGCCCTCTTGAGGAGATTAGGGTTTTTGACTTGAAAGTGACGTTAGGGTTACGTGAAGTCAAATGGAAAATTATAAAAGGAAGGAGTTGAGCATCATTTCATCATCTTTTGTCTATGCTAATGTTATGCTGCCGAAATGGTTGCGGGATTGCTTCGAGGAATGTATGCCTCCTAGTTCTGGGCTCAACTTCGTGCTTGAGAGACAGCACCTAGTGGAGAGGTTCGATTATCTAAGATAGATTCGTGAGTTCATTGGTTTTTGTGCATTGTAAACATCATTGTAATTCTTTAGTTTCTGACTTCTGCATATTAGAGATATTTCCAAAGTTGCATTTTTGATACAGCAGATTTCATGTTTTACTCATATCTTCAAAAAGACAAAAAACAGAGTTCTGGGTATTGCATTTATCTCATGGTTTAGGGTAGGCGATGCTTTAGTTAAGATTTCAGAATTTTTTATTAAGAACTGAATTTTTAAAAGGAGATCGAACTTCTCAGCCTGGCCGTACCACTTGCATGTGCTTGGGAATTCGTGTAATTCAAATCTGAAGCTTTTGGGTCAGTTTTAGGGTCTTATGTTGGTCGCTTCAGTCAAGGAGGTATATTGCATTTTGTTTCACATGTTTTGAGCAGGTTGAGAGTAAGTTATGAACAAATCATTGTGGATGTAAGCTGCTGATTTTTGTGAGAAGTGCAGATCTGATTATGACAGTCCAAGAAATCTGCATTTTCTGACTTGGGTTTTGGCATGGTGGTTTATTTAGAGCTTGTAACAGATTTATTGTTGATTGCTCCATCTGGAAGGACTTTGATGTATTGACATTGCAGGCAAGAATTACATTTTGTAAACTGGCAGTAGTACTGACCAGTATTCTTTAATATTGCTTTGTCATTATTTGTAATACTCGTTCTTGCTTTTAGTATTAGAGTGAAATAGAGATAACTCTGCCCTATGGTAGCTACCGTCCATTCTGGATGAGCAAGCACATTTTGGGTGTTGAGTAGTTTTCAGCTTCAGCATTTCATTTTAAGCTTTGCTTCCTGTAATCACTCCGTCATATGGTCGCCCCTCACTCCGCATTGGATTGGGTAGCACATACTTGACGTTGAGTTCCTTTCTGTAATTAGTATAGAAGATCCTCTGACCAATGCTCACCATCATCGGTGCCATTCTGGTTAGAGTTACAGCATAAGCAGTTTCATTTAGATCCTCTGACCAATGCTCGCCATCATCGGCACCATTCTGGTTAGAGTTGCTTTCTTGCACGTTCTGGTTTACCCATCTAACCTTAACGGGTGCACTGTTTGTAATTGGAAATCTGTTAATTGAAAAAACAAAAAAATTGGCTCGGAATATTTCATATACCAACTTAGCAATCTAGGAATATGATACTCGTAAACACTGACTACAAAGGATTGATGGACAACATGTTTAGGATTAAGGATCCTCAAGGTTTCAATTGATAGTCCTGTTGTGACCTTTTCACAGATCGCCCCATTCAAAATGGGGACCCCCTAATTTTTGCTTCATTCGGGTCTTTTGGCTTGGGTTTTTTCGGTCTGTCTGTCTCTGTCTAGTCTTTCGTCTGATGATGTACTTACCATTTGACTTGGTTTTTTTGGCTAAGTTTGGAGTGTTTTCCAATGAATTAGGGTTTACATTCTTCAGACAATTTTGAGGTCAAATTGAGTTGGCTAGTCGAGTCTTGAGCTTAGCACTGCTGATAGGGTACTTCCAGCAGGCTCCCTCTGAATTTTCACTGAATTCTGACAATTTTCTATTTTTAGTAAGTGCCAATTTGGAGTCTATTTTCTTGAGATTTTCAAATTCTGACAATTGCACTGCTCTTTGAACACTACAAGCTACCTACCTGCCAAATTTGAGCTGAAACGGACAACGTGCTATTTTTAGCAGTCCTACCTTTAGAGGCCACTTTTAGGGTTTGCATGTTGGACTTTCAGATGCATGTCAGAAGATTATTTGTGGGTTTTTTGAGACCTTCGCGGTGATAAGACATGTGAAACAAGATGATGATTTTCAATGATTCAGGCTTCAGAGGGCTATTCTTTTAGGGCTTGCATGCGAGATTTCTTAGTGCATGTCAGCATTATCTTTCTGGGTTTGCCGAGAGCTTTGCAACGAGGTAACATGCAAGCGGAGTTGGTCACTTTTCAGAAACTTGCTATTTTTAGTTAGTGCTCGCATGTTGATGATTTTTTTGGGTTTTTCAAGATCTCTCGGGCAATGTAACATGCAAACTCATCTGGCAGCTGGTTGATCACTTTTTCAACTAGTTACTATTTTTGGCAGGTTCACCCCGGTAGCTGCCCAACACTTTAGAATCACGAACCTGATGACATGCAACAGAAACAGAGTTAAACAAAGCTCATCTGAAGCACATGCAAGACGAATTAGGGTTTCCAGCTTCGGGACCCAAAATGAGGGGTCAAATGCCAAAATTTCCAAAAACTGAGGTATCCCATCATGATCAACATCTTTCAAGGAGTCCGCTGGTAAAATTTGAAGACGATCGGAGCACTTATTATTTATAATAAGCCACTTCTGAAACAGGCTATAAATAGTAAGTCAACATCAGGCGCTAGTGTGAACAGGCAAGTCTACTGATGAGGATTACAACATTCGAATTTCAATTCAAACAGAGTTGTGGAAGTCACGGAATCAAGTAGTTACTATAAATAGTACAACCACCTCCAAAAACATGCTATAGATAGCAGGTCAGCATGAAGCATCAGTATGAACAGGTCAAATAAGTGATGAAGACCCCACGACGCGAATTTCAAGTCAAACTGAATTGTAGAGCTTCAAAAATCAAGCACTTACTATTTTTAGCAGGCCTGTGCAAAAGAATTAGGGTTTCCTAAAATCTAGGGCGAAACACGACAGTCATGCAGAAGCAGCATCCAACCACGATCGACGTCCTTCAGGCAATCAACACAAAATTTGAACGCATTTTGAGCAATTACTATTTTTAGCAAGTTGCTAAAAATAGCAGGTATAGACAGGCATCAAGCGCTAGCAGTTCATCACCTCACGAGGTTCGAAAATAAAAATAAAAAAAAATCAAGCCTTCTTGAGCCGGAAATCAGTTCAAAGCACAAAATTTGAGGAACTTTCTAAAAATAGAAAGTTAGGGCAAGTCGGGGCTAACATGAACAAATCACTCCAAATCAGACAAAACCATAAAAAATTCACCAAGCCTGAGAAATTTGAAGTCTAGCATCAAAATTCGCCTGGAGATGATGAAAATTCTTCTAAGTTTGAGGATTTGAAGAAGGCATGGTCAAATGCACCCTTGGAGTTGAAGGTTGTTGAAATTTTTTCTAAGTCACCAAAATTCAAAGCTTGATGCCTCAAATGCGCCTTAAGGAAGGAGAGGGTGATGAAAATTCACTAAGGCGTTTAAAGTTAAAGCACACCCCTCTATTAGCGCCTTGACTTGAAGAGGAGTTAGAGAAATTTCTAAGTGTCTAAAACTCAAAGCTCACCCCCTCATTTGCGCCGAAGGAGAAGAAGGCACTTGAAAACTTTCTAAGGTGTTAAAACTTGAAGGAGGACCCCTCAAATGCGCCTCTGCCTAGGAGAAAGCTTGGGAAAAAGTTTAAGTATGGAAAATTTGGAGTAGACCCCCCCAAATGCGCCTTAACTCAAAGAGGGAGATTGATGAAAATTTCTAAGGCATCTAAATGGAAGCTCTACCCTTCATATGCGCCTTTGGCTGGAGGAGTGGTGATAGAAGTTTCTAAGTGTTTAAAATTGAAAGAAGACCCCCTCATTTGCGCCTTGACTTGGAGGAGACTTAAAATGGTGCTAAGTGTTCTAAATTAAAAGTTGAAGACCTTGAATGCTCCTGGACTTGTGGAAGGTGTTAGAGAAGTTTCTAAGTGGTAAAGAGTTGAAGCCCATACCCTCATTTGCGTCCAAAGAAAGGACAAGCATAGAAAGTTTTCTAAGTATGAAACATTTGAAGTAGAATGGGTCATTTGTGCCTAAAGAGAGAAGAAGATAATTGAAAATTTTCTAAGGCAACAAAAATGGAGGTAGCATACCTCATATGCGCCCTTGCAAGTTGAGGAGTCAAGCAATTTTCTAAGGCAATGAAATTGAAAGCCTAAGGGCTGATATGCGCCTAGAGGTTAAAGGGGAGAATTGATATGTATTGCAAACTCAAAACTTGGAGTAAATACCCCTATATGCGCCTTGGGAAAGAAATGTTAAAAAAATTTCTGATTGTGAAAAGCTGAAAGCTCATGGGTGCAAATGCACCCACCTTTGAAGGAAAGTAGAAGGTGATAAATTTCCTAGGGTGTATGAATTAAAAGTGAGATCTCCAAATGCGCCTAAGTTGAGTGGAGAGCTTGGAGATTTGAATAAGGTAAGTAAAATGGAAGTCTGAAGTGAGGAATGTGCCCAGCCTAAGAAGTGAATTTAAAAATTTATCTAAGGCATACAAATTTAAAATGAGACCCCCTATGTGCAGAGGGAGAATTAAATATCCTAGGGGGTTGCAAATTGAAAGCTCACCCATAGAAATATGCCTTGGCTGGAGAAGTCATTTGCATGAAAAATCAAGTGGACTGAATGAGGAAATTTTTCGAAGGCGTTAGAAATAAAATAAAATTTGCTCTAGGCAAATAAATAAAAATTTGCCCATGCTAGAGAAATTAAATAAAATGTGATTAAAATTATTTTCCAAAGTTCAAAAAAAAAATCAAACGTCCCCCTTCAGTTTAGACACATGAAACTTTTTAAGTCGAGATATTTATTAAGGGGAAAATATATTTTGGAATTTATTTTGGAAGGGAAAATAATTTTGCTTAGTGATTTTAAAATGTTGGAGCTCACGATTGAAATATAAATTTTTCTAAGGCATTGGCGAAGAAAATAAAATTTCTCAAGTGAAATAAAAGGCATTGAAATTCAATTTTAAATTTTAAATACGCCATTGTTCGAAAATAAATTTTTATACTGGAGTAATTTTTAATAAATTTCTCAAAATTACTCCAGTCAACTAAAAATAACTGCCAGTCGAGGAGGGAAATTTTAAATTCGAACGAGGAACGAATCTCCAATAATGGCAAATTTCTATGACGACTCTATGACAACTGAGAATCTTTTCTCCCAAGTTAGAAAATTTCTAAGTGGTGGGGAAGTGAATTAATGGCAATTGCTAAATTGGGCGCTTGCTTTCAGTTATAAAAACTCTTAAGTTATTCATTTTTCTTCACAGAGTTGCAGAGTTGAAAATTGTTTTGAGGCTGAAATTGATTGTTGAGTGAGTGAGAATTTCCGAGTTGAGAAAATTATTTCTCTGAGTTGCTGAAGTTGAGATTGTGCTAGAGCTGAAAGTGAGTGCTGAGAAGAAGGAAATTCTGAAGTAAGAGTGTTGAGCTTGATTTTTCGAAGTGCTGGAAGTAATATTGCTGCAAGTTGCTAAAGCTTGAAGTTTTAATTTCGGTGTTATAATTCTCGAGGTTTGGAGTTGAAGTTTTAATGCTGAAGTTTTTTTTTATTATTGAAGCCAACTCCACTTGCCGGCCATCTCGCAGTATTTTATTTTTAAAAGTTAGAATTATAATGCTGGATATTTTATTTTGCAGATGGCTGAAATGAGAAGAGGAGACGTTGCCGGAACAAGCAAGGCTGTAGCCAGAGCTGGGAATGCTGAAGCTGGCAAGGAGAATGCCTCTAGGCAGGCCATTATTAAACAGCTGAAGAAGTCTTTTATCCCTGAATCAAAGTTTGTGTCGAAGCTGGGAGGTTTGACTGATACCAACTTGGGATCATTCAACCTTGAAGCCTTCAAGAGAAGAATATATGGGCAAGGTGGTTATCCTCCATCGGTGCTGGTTTTCCACCAGCAGTTCGATGTTCAGAGTTGATAATGGAGTGTGTGAACTACTACAATTCAGACCACCGGACAATTGTTTCTCCAGATGTCATGTTGCTGGCTAACCTTGTACTCGAGGCCATTGGAGAAGCGTTTTTTATTCCAGCAGCTGACAAAATGTTGTACAAGTCCAAAGAGAGCGCTGACAAAATGTATGCTTCGTCCTTTGATAAGTGCGCTAAGAGGATCAACACAACATGGATGAGGAAGCCAAAGCCTCTTGGCGCCAAGTTGCCAAAACAAATTATTTTAGAGGAGCTGAAGCAGGAATACTGTGGTTTGATCATGATGCTCAGCCAGGTGAATGGCAGCCCACAGGCGTATGCTTTTGAGCTGTGGATGTTCTTTTACATCAGCGTGGTGCTGGAGGGAAAATAATATGTGGATTGGGCACAGATGATCAACGACAACATTGATGAACAATTCAGAAACCTGAGGAGAACAAAAACATTTTACATGAGCTCATATGTCATTTATATGCTGGCTCGAATGACGAAATATAAGGCACTGACATACCAGGAGCCAATTGGATGCGGTGTTGGTCAATTCAAAATCCATGAAGCCTGCAGGCAATTACATCTGACGAGTACCTCCCACTTTAAAAGAGTGAACGATGCCTTCACTATGCATATCACAAGGACTCTTCAATGAAGAACGTAGCAAAGGATATCCAAGGAAGCACAAGAGCTGATTGAAGAGTACGGGTTTTGGTTTATCCAATTCCCGAAGTTCACTTATATAAGGCTGTTTGGGTTCCACTCATATACCTACCGACTGCCAAGATATCCCACATATAGGGTGGTGATGCTGGAAGTGTCTAGGTAACTCATGGCCTACGACAAAATTATAAGGAAGAAGAAGAAAGGAGGTTTGCACTTCCCTATTGTGCAAAAGACTAAAAGATAAATTACAATGAAAATCCCTCACATATATAGAAAGAGGGATGAGCAAAAGAAGGAAAGAGATTGAGAAAATCAGGGAGAGTTAGGTGAGCGATTTTAGGAGATCTCACCTAACTTTGACCAAAGTCAAAGTGTAATTTGTTTTTCAAAATTACATCTTTGGACTTGGTGTAATTACAATTTACAAAATGACATTCGAAAATGTAGAAATATTTACAAGATGCATAATGGGATGCACCGGAAATGTCTAACACTGGAGAACGAAGCTTCTTCATTTTCTTTGCTTGGGCGCGGAGTCTTCATACTTCTTCCTGGTCTCCTGCATGAACTTTTTATTTGGATGAACCAAGATCAAAGGACATCACCTTCGGGATCACTTGACAAGATCTGGAGAGAAACTGCAAGGATGGTGAATCAACAAGCGTTAGCAGAAAAAGTAGCATTGGGAAGCGTGAAGCGAGAAACGATGTTGAGCAAGCATGAAACGAGCAACTAGGCACGGAAAACGATGCACAAAATGGAAAAAATAAGGTTTGGAGCAAAACTGGGAAAAAATGGAAGTGTTTTAAGAAAAAACTAGGAAAAGTGTAAGGGCGCCAAAATTCAGCGCCCTTACATCTCAGAAAAATGACTTTGATGCAGAGGCGCTAAATTTTAGCGTCCTTGCACTTTTCAGAGTTAGAAAATATTTCGACATGTGCAACATGTCAGGGCGCTAAATTTTAGCGCCCTTGCATTTCAGACATATTTTGGATAAAACAAATGTAGGGATGTATGGAAATGGCGCTCTAAGTTGGCAAAATTTGTCTGCATGGAGTTGCCATTAAAATTGGAGAATAAGGAGAAAGCAAGGGTAACAACTTATAAAGATGAAACGCGAAAAATGCTGGAGAGGGATGTCAAAAAACGTATTTGCAGTTTGAAGAAAACTCGCCCAGCATGAAGAGAGGAAGAACAAAAATCATAACAATGAAAATGGTGAATTAAAACACCTTTAAGCAAAAGAGAAAATCGAAAACCTAACTCAAGTCGAGCAATAAATTTAGGCACGAAAAGTGGCACGATTGACGAAAAATGCAAAAAAGATGAAGAAACGCGCTAGGGCCAGAAAAAGTTTAAGTGTCACGAAAAAGTGTAATGGTGCTAAAATTTAGAGCTATTACATTTTTTGGAAATTTCACTTTCATGCAGGGGCGCTAAATTTTAGCGCCCTTGCATTTTCCAGACTTAGCCAATTTTGGCTTCAGGGCATGAGCGCACTTTTTCAGTGCCACTGCATTTTTCACAATTCGCTAAGTACGAACAGTGAGACTTCGCGAAAGATCTCGTTTCGAAGGTCTTCGCGAGGCGAACATGGGGGAATGCTCGAATTGACTATTCGAGACTTAGGAACGCATTTCGAGGTGGCTTGAAAATCACTTCGTTATGCGTGCTTGAACTTCACGAATCCTAGGAAACGGACAAGTTTCGTAGGGGGGTTATCCGTGGAACGAGCGCTGCTAGATTCCGTGATAACAAAAGGAAGATTGGAATTGTGCAAGGTGAAGAATATAGGCACAAGGCTCATTTGGAGGATTTCTGGACAAATGCAAGGGATGAAGCTGAAATCAGAAGGAGGATGTTCTCCAGATTGCCTCTGAAATTGATCAGAGAGTGTGAAGTGGTCCAGGTTCCGGATCAAGTTGATGAAGATGCCAGACTTACTCACCTGGATTATGAATTAATAAAGAACACACCAATCCCACCACCTGATTGGGCAGAGCCATAAATCACAGACTTGACACTTTGTCTATGCCTGTCTTGACTTTCACAAGGAGCTGGGTAGATGGCCATGTTCACAGGCTAAAGAGAAGATCAATTGCCCTTACATACAATCTCATGGGCGATCAAAGGCTACCAATGTTGGTGAAGAAGAGGAAGCAAATCGCCCAAGCTGTAGAGCCACAACAGGAGGAAGAAACAATTTAGCCTGAGCCTCAAAGGATAGAGGAGGCATCGCTTACACAATTGTTGGCTCAATCCTCTAGCATACAAGAAGTTTTAATGTTTGCAAATTTGAGGGTTGGAGAGAATGTAGAGCAAGAAATTGGAGAAGTCAACCAACCCTTGTCTAGAGAGCTTGATAGTCAGAGTGCCAATGATCCTGAGAGTGCCAACCAGTCGGATGAAGGTGAAGAAACGGAAACAGACATTCGCTTGGATCATGCACTCGAGGCAGCCTTTGAGGATGAAGACCTAGTGGAACCTGAAGTTCGAGGTCTTGAAGAGGATAGTCAACGTGTGGAAACGGATGAGCCTCAGCCAAATGTTGCTGAAGAGGAAGTTCATGGAGTAGAAGCAACAGAGGAGCAACCTCTTATTATCTATAACGCTCAACAGAATGTCCCAAATTGGCTCACAAGCGCAATAAGGAGAGATCAGGAGGACGACACTGACCTAGCAATTGAGATGGAAGAGCTCCTTAACATAATAGGTGGGTCACCTAAGAGGAAGAGAGGCAGGAAGTACTCTAGGATGGAAACAAATGAAGTCGGTTTTCGTACTCTCCATGTTGCAGTTTCGAGGGAAGAGTGTGATCTAGGTGATGTGATGCCTAAGAATTACACAGTCACTGCAATTGAATTAGGGCGTCCCACTGGAACACAAGTTATTGAGGAGGCTGAAAACTCCTTCCAGGTGCTGAAAGATAGGCTGCAATGAAAAGAAGGAAAGTACAAGAAGCTGAAAAGGGAACATAAGGCATTAGTTGGCTATGTGCGGCATCTAGCACAACCATGTACTCAGGAGAACCCAACGGTGGAACTCCCAGCTGAGCTTCCACGAGAGTTGATCAGCGGGCTTGAAGAGATGAAGAGGGCCATTCAAGAAGGAGATAGGTGGATAGGCGGTGTTCGTGCTGAAGTTGAGAAATTCATTGTAGATCTTGTCTCCTCTTTTCAGCATGCTTCCAGTATCCTCTTTCATTTGGAGAACATTGAGAAGGCTTGGAATGATACTCATATATTTCAAGATAAGACTATTCCATGCCTGGCTGCCCTAATGCACATACCAATGCAAACTTTGGTTGAGGAGGGGGTGACTCAAGCAAGGGATAGATACGATTTTCCTGGCTGGTATTCTACTGCTTTCACTGGCCGAGGTTTCTTCTACATGGCAAGGACAAAGTCGGCTCATGAGGGCATCCTCAATACATTGGAGGCGTTATTCACTAGAAGACTAACTCCCAAGGAGGTGGAAGTAGATGGATTGAAGGGAAAGTTGCAGCCATTCTTCTCGGAGATGAGGGTATTCACCCAGGTGGACTTTGAAAATATCTCCATGTTCTTGGCCATTATTCAGAGCACGCAGGAATCTATTGAGACTTGGAGAAAGTCTTGTGTCAAATAGGAGCATATGATTGCTATCCTTGAGTATTAGCTCAATCTTACTCCGACAATCTCTGAATAGGAGGTTGATGCAGTGCTGGCCCGGTTTGTTGCTTACGCGGTCAAAGAGAAGAACAATGGGAATAAGATCCTAGACGAGAATCTTTTGGAAGGATAGTGGGCATTAATTTCCCATAGTGGTCAAAGCAGTGGGCATTAATTGCCCATAGTGGTCAATGGAGGAATCTGCTATTTTTGTGCTCATTAATTACGCCACTCCACCTTCTGGCGGTTTTTAGGGCAGAATCTAGTCTAGGGCTGAAGTGGCTCGATCTGAGCCGTCCATTGTAATTTGATCTGGACCATTCATTGAGATTGACCAGCTATATAAAGGGGACTCCCCTCATTTGTACATGATTAGATTAGATCAGACTAGAGAATAGACATTCTGATAGAGCATAGAGAGACAGTTTAGAGTTAGAATAGTTTCATTGCATGGCATTGTTTGAAGGAGAAGGAAAGTTCTCCCTTTGAGAATTACGTAAGGAATTGTTACGAAGACTATCATAATAAAAGAGTTTCATTGATTGGTGAATTTGTCTTTTTTTATGAGCAGTTAGTGAGGTTTCTTCATTCTTTAACTTCAAGTAGGATACAAGTAATTTTCATGCAAGTAGTTAATTGTGGGTGGTTGTGTTTGATTTAAATGAGCTTCATTTAATCCATACCACTAGTAGTTAATTGTGCGTGGTCGATTGGAATGCCTTTGAGACTTAACTTCGATTGGGATTCACATGTGTGTATGCATCGTTTTGATGGTATTTACATTGTTGAGTCGTGGTCTGAACACCTTCCGTTGCTCCTTTGAAGATTGCGCCAACCTTGTTGAAGCTGTCCAATGTGAGGCAAGACAAAGTTCGGTTGAAGTCCATTGAAGTCAAGCTCAATGCCTCTTGCATTTAGACTAGGACATAAATTTTCTAATCTCTGCAGCCATTCAATTTACTATACTTCTGGTTAGTTTTAGGAAAATCCATACCTCAACGTTAAATCATTCGCACAAAATCCCCTTCAAATCATTAACCTGTTGTCAATTGCAAGCCTTATGAATAATTGTGTAAGTCCCCTCGTGTAGACATCATATCACAACGAATTTACTGAGGGTATTCCAAAGCATTTCGGAACCTTGGAGTTGAACGTACAATCTTTCTTGCAATCTTAGCGCACAAAATTCTTTGATCAAGAGAGAATGGAGTAGCCTTAGGATTACTTTGTTCTGCTGATTGGTGCGGTCATAAAAATCACATCAATAAGTCCCCTCAAGGAAGTTTCGTTCAAAGTGTTCCAAGATAGTAGCTTCATAAAGCAAGAGTTATCAAATCCCTTCTGAAAAGACAATCTTTTTGTGTACCTTGGATCCATCCATACTATCACATTCTTGTCTATGATATCATGAGTGTCAACATGAATAAGCTGCTTAGCACAATCACCCACTTGAGACTTATCTATCTCCTTGTGCTTATCAAATCCATGCATAGACAATAGACTGCTGTTAACACTCATAAAATTCATATATTCTTCATCATTTTCAATGATGTCTTCATAAGTCTCATGCATAGTTACTTCCCATCCCGAATGCTCATCATTACTTGTTGATCCCTGAAGTGTAGCCCGTGGAAAGCTGCCTTCAACACCTGTTATATCTGTTATTCCGTGGCTGCAATCTGTACCTGTGTGTGGAGATTGGTCCTCAAACTTCAAGGATCCAAATCCTTGATGTGGGTCCCAAACTTGAACATCATCCTGAACCGAAGCATGCAGAAGTTCACTGTCCTGAACCAACACCGAGAGTAAATTGTCAAGGTTTACATCACGAACCTCCATAAGATGAACCCTTTGAGTTTGGAAGGTATGAAGCAAGCAAAAGTCACTGTTATTCAAGACTGAAATTAGCAAGGTATAATATGATATAAGTACTCTACACAAAGGACAACAGCAGTACTTATGAATTTCCCAAGTATAAGCATGCGTGCAAAGCATAGTGCTACACCAAATCAACTCAGAAGTGACTAGGAAACACTTCCAAACAATCTCTAACTGAAAACCTTCACCTCCTTCCCCAGGAATAATTTGTCAACTCCCCTGAATGAGAGCAAACCATGATGTAAGGTTACTGACCTGCAACCAATCAACAAGCTTAGAACTGAAAATCTGATCCCTTCTTTGCCAAGGAGCACACCCAAGAATGTCCAATTGATCATTGCTCCATTCCTTACTAAAAATCTCTTTCCAATCCATTTGAAGATGAGTAATTGGAATCACAAGATGGCTGGTAAGGAAAAGAACAACTCTATTAACTCTGAATTTTCTATCCTTATACCTCCAAAGATCATACCTACCTTTTCCAAAAAGCTCTAGCAATCCTTGTTGAGGATCCCAAGCATGAATACCCAACCAAGAATGATCAACATGCTTAGAAAGATACACATCACAACTGCAAGTGCCATCCATAACATTATGCTCATCAAGGAAGTTTGTGACCCTTTTGGTAAACTCTTGTAACCCATCCATGAAAGCATCAACAACTAAGGTGCGAAGAGCAATTGTTGTCTTCAAGATCATCCCCAAAGAAAGATTAGTATAAGATAAAACATTCCTCAATCCAAAGGATGGATTGTTAGTCATGTGGATGTCATGTAAAGGTCCTTTTTCCTCCATAGCTACACAAGTAACAAGCTTGAACTCTCCTTCCCTTGTAGTTCTTAAAATTCCAGCAAGCTCAAGAACAATGTTTGGAAACCTTTCAAAATCAGAAGTGTAGAAATCCCCGTGAATCAATTCATTCCATGAAGAAGCTAAATTACCAACTACATAGAATAGGTAGACAAGACTACTTATCAACTTTGATATGGCATGAAATGCCCCACTTGTTGGCCAACTCCAAAACTCAAGACCAAGCTTCAGGTAAGAATGATGCAGCTCAATGCAAGCACCAACAAAGAAAGAACTCTCAACTGAAATCATTAATTTGCATACCCAATTTGGCTTCCAATTCCGTATGTAGTAAGGAATGATGATGCCTCCTAGTGTCAAATAACTCCTAATGCAACCCTCATTTGGCTCCTCATTTGCATTTTTCATATCCGGTGGTCTCCCAGGAGGGTAACCAATCACCTCATAAAGTGAACTCAGATCACTAGCAGGCTGAAAACCATACTCCAACTCAGATTCTGAATCTTCTCTCAGATCCCATACCTTACAATTTTCACTAAATGCTAGACTGTCATCAATGACTCCAAAGCTGCCCAAAAGCACTTGTGCCTCTCCATTATCAATTTCAGTAGTAAACTATGGGTCCAAATCATCAAAGAATCTATCACCAATAGCTGATTTGAAGTCACCAAACCTTTCCTCTAAAAGAACATTAATAAACTCATCACACGAAATATTATGGAAGTCATAGTCTTAGTAGCATCATTGGATAAATCTGAAAGTGGTTCGAACGCTGCTGTTATGTCCTTTCCTTCATGCTCCATTTCATCCATAGTAGCTACATGTTTGACCCAAGAATCACCTTGAAGCTTAGTCACATAGTCCTCATGAGTCAAGACACTATCTATCTCTGAATGATTTGTCATGAAATTCTCTTCATCCACTTGCTCAATGATTTGATCAGACTCCTCTTTTTTTGTTAATAATGATTCTTCACCTTTCCTGTTATTTGATAAGTTAGATTCTAACAGCTCAGGCAACTCAGGATGCTCCAACAATTTGGTCAGAGTCTTGTTATAATTTTCAAAGCTTTGCAACAATTTTGTTATGCACTCCTGAAAGGACTCTATCTCACTCACTGAAATATCTATCACTCTGCTGCAACTGAAATTGAATCCAATACCCAAAAAGGCTGGCAGGATGCTCTGAGCTCTGATACCACTGTGAAGTCCTTGACTAATTTGAACTCAATTTTTCTGTTTCACTACTTGTAATTTCATCAGACAGTTATCTCCTACACTTCTATCAGCCGGTAAATGTAGTTTCTTGGACTTTATCTCATGTAATGTTGTAGAGTGAAAATAATGATTTGTCAAGAATGCAATTGACTAAACTATGCTTCTATATTCTGATTTTTCCAGTTATCTGTTGATTGAAATAACTGACCAAAACTCATGCACAGCAGTTAGGCATTTTGTCAAACATTGTAAGATGCCTTTTCCGGAGAAGTAGATAGTTGATACAATCTTGTTCAGTTTGGCAGAATGGTTTCCATAAAATAATGAGTTTATGAACATGGGTTATGAGTGTTCAAGATGAAAATTATGTCACAACAATAGTGCTAAATATTTCAGAACACTTGACATTGAATTTCATTGTTCAGATAAGCATTAGTTCACAGTTTATAATTGAGACACACTTGTTAACAGTCCCAACATACTTCCAGCATTACATTATTCAGAAACACTTCTAAACCACATTTCCCATACATTGAAATCATTAACAATGCCCCACTAGAATCACCTAGAAAGTCTATTGCTGCAACTGGAATACTGAAAACTCAATACAAACAGTAACATACAGCCATAAAGCATTTGCTGATTACACAGTGACTGTAATTACAAAGGGGCAGTCCCAGTTCTACTTGACATAAAATAGACTCTTAGCTAGGATATGGAGAAACAACTACATAAATGAATGCAAGAGCACAATGCAAGTACCCAGACCTGAAAAATCATACGTCCCAACCTAGAGGAGTTTGCAATGACTCAGAAAATGCCCAGAAGAAGTCTGCAGCAACAATTATCCACTTTCTACCAATCGTTTCTCATGACCATTGAAGCCTCCAGCCTTCATATCAACAATTGTCACCCCCAGAGGTAAGAAGCAGGGCAAACGACCCAGAATACTCAAAATATTTCGACAACAGCTTGAATCCCTCTTTTTTCAGCAGCAACTTGAATATTTCTTCCAACCCGTGAAGCTCCCTGCCTTAGTCACTCCAAATGTCTCCTTAGAAGCCTGCCAGTAGTAGCCATGACCAAGGTATGGTGCCATTAAAGTCGTTTCTTCCCTTGAAAACATGTTTTTTCTCTTTACTCTCCCAGGTTCTGATAAACACGCCTTTTTCTTGACTCTTATGCTTGTTATCACGGAATCTAGCAGCACTCGTTCCACGGATAACCCCCCTACGAAACTTGTCCGTTTCTTAGGATTCGTGAAGTTCAAGTACGCATAACGGAGCGATTTTCAAGTCACCTCGAAATGCGTTCCCAAGTCTCGAATAGTCAATTCGAGTATCCCCCCTTGTTCGCCTCGCAAAGAACTTCGAAACGAGATCTTTCGCGACATTTCACTGTTAGTACTTTGCAAATTACGGAAGATGCAGTAGCACTAAAAAAGTGCGCTCCTGCAGGGAAAATCCAAAAATTTGGTTAAGTCTGGAAGTGTAAGGGCGCTAAAATTTAGCGCCCCTGCATGAAGTGAAAATTCCAAAAAATGCAAGAGCGCTAAATTTTAGTGCCATTACATTTTTTCTCGACACTTAAACTTTTTTGAGCTTCTGGCACGTTTCTTCATGATTTCGCGTTTTTCGTCAATCGTGCCACTTTTCGTGCCTAAATTTATTGCACGACTTGAGTTAGGTTTTTAATTTTCATTTTCATCTAAGTGGATGAATTCGCCACTTTGGTTGTTTTTATTTTATTTCCTTTTTATCTCATCTTGATGTGCGAGTTCCTTTCTCCACTGCAATTCGCGTTTTGAGGATTTTCGCCATTCGCCTCTTCAGCAAGATTCGCGTTTTGCCCTGGTAAGGTTTTCCATTTAGCTTTGTCTTTTCATTTGTATATGTTCGTTATTAGCATACGCGTTTTTGCTTCTTACCTTCACGTCTTTCATTACATTCGTTTTTGTTGTTCTCCATTCGCGTTTTTCATCTTTACGCAATGGGATCCTCCTTCATTGTCTTGGATACGTCCTCCTTTTCCTTCGTGTTTCCTTTTTCGCGTTTGCCTTTCATTGTTTGCTTTCATTGCACGAGCCTTGGTGAGCCTTTGCTAACCCTCGCCATTCCTTTCTTTGTTTTCTCCAAACGTGTATTGTTCTGCATTCGCGTTTCTTTGTTTCTCTACGCGTCCCATCCTCATTCTCCATACACGTTTCTTTCTTCCCTCAAAGATGGCGACATTTCTGTGTTCCATGTTTTGTTCATTTCTCCTCACAAACTCATATCTCTCCAACGTTATTCCCATCGCGTTTTTCACGCCGTTCTTTTCATATGCTTTGAAACAAACTTTGCAATCTCACAAAAGAAAAGATTTCTTGTGAAATCCTTGAGCATAAACATGGAAATGGAGACAACTTCGAAAGCTTTCATTCTACAAGCATTTGCAAAGCTCAAAGCGCCTTCGCCATTCCTCACTGCATTTACATCAACAAAAATTGCCAAAATTGCAGAAGCGCTAATTTTCAGCGCTATGACATTTCAAACTTAACAAAAATTGCCTAACACTGAAAAGTGTAAGGGCGCTAAAATTTAGCGCCCTTACACCAAAAGCAATTTTCTCAGAATGTAAGGGCGCTGAATTTTAGCGCCCTTACACTTTTTTCTGACTTTTCCCAATTCTTTCCAAATGAACTTCATTTTTGACCAGTGCATCCCTGAGCTTCGTTTTTCCGCATTCGTGCATCGTTTTGCGTGCCTCGCCACCCGCTCCATGCTTTTCCACCCTCGTGCTCATTTCACGCTTTCCCATGTTCCCTAACAATTGGTGTTTGTTCTGGCTAGACGGATTGCAGTCTACTCTCAGAGATCGTCAAGTTAAGAGTGCTTAGTGTTCCAGTTTCTTTTGATGACTGCTACGAAGCCTCCTTCTTCTTCGAAAGCAAAAAGCAAGATGAAGTACAAATGTCAAGGCGTCTATCCGCCAACTATGGTACTTTCAAAAGTTGAAGAAATTAAGGATACAGAAGTTGGCCATCAAGACTTGGTTGACTTCGCAAAGTTGACAGAGACAAAGCCTCTCCCTGATTCAATGAGGGCAATAGTACACAGTAATCTCCACTTGGTGGCGATGTTCCCCACAGCTGCGCACAATACTGAGTTTGTTTTTCAAATTGCGTCTCATTACATCCAAGAAAGCAGAAGTGTGATCGACTCTTCCGGGCATGAGATTCTAAGACTCGACCCCGATTTCTTTGACATCGTCTTCAAGGTTCCTCACATGGACAAATATATTGACATTTCTATATCAAAAGCACAGGAGATTTTCGATGCTGATCCTAATAAAGCCAAATAGTTGATAAATACTCAATGGCTTAAAAAGCCTAGATCGTCTGTTTCCAGATGGCCGAAAGGACTCCTGAGAAGTGACTTCAAAGATGACGTCAAGGATATGATCACGTTTCTGAGCAGAGTGAAAGGTTTGCCGGAATCATCCACTTTTCACGATTGGATGTACGAGTACATCAGGATCATAAGGAGGCAGAAGGTGCATATTGACTGGGGTAAACAAATCAGTGATGAGATGCACGAATAGTTGATCAATGCTCCTTCTACATTGAAGTTCTACATGACTTCTTACCTGGTGTACGCAGCAGCTGTGATGAGACAATTCCCAGGTCTATCTACAAAGGGGAATCGAATGATGGTGCCTGTGTACAGATATTTCTATCAGTTGGAGCTTAAGGAGAGCTTTCATCATTTCAGACGGGTCACTGATGCTTTCTTTGCACCCTTACTCTTCAATTTTGATCCAGCCTTGGAAAGAAGAAGAGTGTCTGATGAGGCTTATAAGGTGGTAAGTAAAGTTGGATGTATTTTTCTTCAATTCCCAACGTTTACTTACTTGAGAGTAGGTTGTTACACCGGTTGCCCCTACATGCTACCACGTTATCCTTCGGATAAGTGGGTTCTCATGGAAACATGCAGACATACCGGATGTCCTGCGTAAAGAACTAAGAAGCAAACTACAAACGGATTCAAGTTCCTAACGACTCATCGGGCAGATATACCATCCGGACCGCACAAAAGGCTAAGTCTCCGTTTGGCGCCGATGCAGATCATGACCATCAAAACCTACGTGTATAGGTTTGATTTTGACTACCGAGATGTCAGAAAGAAGTTGCAAAGGGTCACCAACACAGGTACCGTTTTGAAGACATCTGGGCAGATTGCAGAGATGAAGAAGCCATTCAAAATGGACTATTGCAGATTGACAGTTCAACAAATTAGAGATCTTGGTATCGTTGACCTACCAGAGGATTTTGAGGATCCAGGTGATATCATGAACGCTGTCTATGATGAGCAAGGCATTGCTAAGAGGCCGTTGCCTGCAATACAGTGGTCTAGGAAAGAGGTCACCAGCATGAGAGAAAGGCTGAGACCAATCCTAGCCAACACAGAAGAATGGTTACACAAACATGGTCATGCAATGAAAAGTTTCAGGACAGACTCAGAAGGAGAAGAGTCCGAGGCAGAAGCACGCCAACAGCAAGAACTCCGCGACAAAAACAAGTCAGCGGCCGTTCCCACTTCTTCGCGGAGAGGCCCTAGGATCAAGTTCACTGTTGGTAAGAAAGATACCCAAGCTGTCCAAGAGACAGAAATGACGGAATCTCAGCCATCTCGCTCTAAGGGTAAAAAGCCCATTCTAGAGGAGGTAGATTCCAATGAAGAAGATACTTCAAGCGACCAATCCGCTGAAGATGAAGATTCAGCAGAAGCAGACTCCGATGCCGAAGAGGTTTCTGAAAGCGGGCAAGAGTCTGATGAAGATTCTGAAGGATCCAAGGTAATTTCGCGTGAGCCGACCCGAGAGACAAGAGGGTGATCAATGAACCCGAAAGCATGATGAAGAAATAACTACTCTTTCCGGGAGAACGAGTTGAGGAAATCCACGTATCATCACCGCCTGCGGACTTCAAACGCTCCTCATACCCTCCGGATTCAAGAACTCCTCCACCTCCGCTCCTCACACCTATTCCTACTCACAAGCATTCCCGCAAATGAGATATCCTATCCCCTAAAGATCAACCCGCCTTGATAATTCCATCGACAAGCATTCATAATGGGTTGATATAATCACAAGCCCACCATTGTCCATTCCTAGCTTGTCTTCACCAACGTATGATATCACTTCTGAGAACGAATTCAATCGTTTCATGAATGAGTCAATGCGTGATCAGCTCAATGTGTCAACTACAGGAGCGATGATGACAAACACTTCTCCAATTGTCAATGTATACCAATGGTGAGTTCGTATGTGACAACAACTTCGTGAGGTGGCAATGATGCACCGACTTGACAAGAATCCGTTCACACTTTTCTTCCTCCTTGGCTAATATCTCAAGTCACTGGCAAATGATTTCTCCAGAGGAGCTCGACTTTGAAGAGATAGTTCTTCCAAAGGCCAAAGGGAAGAAGAAGGCAAAAGTATACTCGAGGTCAATGTTGATAATCTGGCCACAAGTATGCTGAAATTGGCATACCACCGAATCAAGAAGGTGATGTCAATATGGAGGACTACACAGTAACAAAGGTCCAGCTTGGCAAGGTTACCAACGAAAGTGCAAAAGCCGATGCGCAAGTCACTTTGGATATCTTGGCAGGAAGGCTGGACAAAGTTGAGCAATCTCGTAACATGTACAAACAGAGGGCAGAGCATTATGCCACTGTTGTAAAGAGACTTGCCGGTTCTCCAAGCAATGCACAACCGCTGACAGTGGTAAGTATTGAAGACCCAGCTGTCAAGAAAGCTGAGAAATTCGCCTCCAAAGGCAGAGTGTTGTATGACTTTGTTGAAAAGATCATCGAACACGGATCTCAGATAATTTTGGCTGCGGATGAGAAAACCACCATGTTGGCCAAGCTCACCACAGAGCTTGACAAAGAAAAGGCGTACTTTCCCAGGAGCTGAGACATGGAAAAATGCCTGTTGTCATGGTCGGAAATGAAACAGGTAAAGCTCAGCAAATTGGTGGAGGTTGGGGTAATTCCCGACAAAGAAAAGTTTGTAGAGGTAAAAGAATCACTGAAACACAGGATCCAAGTGGTTCAATCTCTCATTGAAGACCTTCACCAAGTACAGGAAGATGTCGACGGGCATCGCAACATTCTTGACAAAAGTATTAGAGAGTTGCCTGGTCAACTTCTTGAGGACAATCGTATCTTCCTACCGGCCGCAGAAATATCCCTGATCTTCAAGGAAGCCATCATGAATTTGATTGGATCGTGACTTCTCGTAAGCTTTGTCAACATCATTTGTGATACAAGGCCTACATTGGACACAAGACGATCTTGATGTGCAAGAAGGTTCACCATCCCATGAGATCGATCACGCAGAATTCGCACCATTGTGGATTACACCGCTGGTCCAGATGAGAAGTTCGTGCGGAGACTAGGAGGAAATTTGAAGACTTCGCGCCCAATGCAAAAAGACGTGAAGCAGCCCCTATTCTCCAGTGTTAGACATTTCCGGTGCATCCCATTATGCATCTTGTAAATATTTCTCGACATTTTCGAATGTCATTTTGTAAATTGTAGTTACACCAAGTCCAAAGATGTAATATTTTGAAAACAAATTACACTTTGACTTTGGTCAAAGTTAGGTGAGATCTCCTAAAATCGCTCACCTAACTCTCCCTGATTTTCTCAATCTCTTTCCTTCTTTTTCTCATCCCTCTTTCTATATATTGTGAGGGATTTTCATTGTAATTTATCTTTTAGTCTTTTGCAACGAAGTGCTGCCCTTTTGTAAGCAAACTTGTGAAACTTTGCGTTCATATTTTGTGAATGAGATTCAATCAATAAAGAAAAGGATTGCAAGCCAAACTTTGCGTTGGATTCGATACTTTTGTAAGTTGATTTGATTTGGTAGTGATTAGTTCGAGGAATCTGAAAGACTCTAAGTGGTTGATGTAAACTTTGTGTTACATCTATTATTTAGATTGCATTGTTATTTGTTTATCATTGGTTGAGTGATCTATAAGACTTTGCGCTTATAATCATTTATACTCTTGCATGTTCTAGTTGGATAATCTATAAGACTTTGTGCTTATAATTATTCATACTCTTGGATACTTTGTCGAAGGATCTACAAGACTTTGTGCTTGTAATCGTTCGTGCTATTGACACTCTTGTTGGATGATCTACAAGACTTTGTGCTTCTAACGTAGCAAACGGTACGTCTACGCAAATCCAACATTGATAAAGCTATTGAACGACTTTGTGCCTTCGTGAGCTTTCCCTTTTTATTTTCTTTTGTTTGTTGTTAATTACTTCTGGTATCTCTACGCTTCGCTTTGACGAGATAGAGATATTGGCATTACTGCTGGTTGTTAGTTTTAAGTTATCAAGAATTCGGAACTTCCAACACGTGAAACATTGTAAACATCTTCTCTGAAAAAAGAGAGAAGGATGAATGTAACACACCCCCCCCACTCCGTGAATTTCGTGTACATTGTGTAATTACTTTTGTGATTTACTATTGTTTCTCTTAGCAGTAAGAAGGGCGCCTCCCCTTTCCGAGAGGAGAGATTCATATCTCACATAGCTGTGGCTGAAGTCCAAGTTGTGTAATCTGTCGAAAGTTGATTACATAATTTTCACCCAACAATGCTTGGAAACAAGGCACCTAGGGATTGCCAATAAAGCCACGACCTCAAATATGTATATGAAGCTCAATATCTCAATCCATTGTAGCTGCAAAA
Organism: Sequoia sempervirens; assembly: GCA_007258455.2. Lineage (NCBI taxonomy): Eukaryota > Viridiplantae > Streptophyta > Pinopsida > Cupressales > Cupressaceae > Sequoia > Sequoia sempervirens. Next base: position 132,317,869 of record VDFB02058242.1, on the reverse strand, counting down.
TCTCAGATATTAAAGTCACGAAAATCAGAATATGTCTAGTTCTCTTCTTCCACAGCTTGTTCCAATCTCGATCTTAATGAAGCAGCAGAAATTTCATTCAAAAATCGTTTTCTTCCAGCTAGGGATGATGTCTCACACCCGAAACTGAACTATGAGGGTCTTCCAAACCTAGAACTAGAAGCTCGTGCTCTTCCCATGAGAAAATTATACATTCAAAAAAGTGATTCCAGAATGAGCTTCTAATTTTCTTATAAATCTCACTTAATTTTCCACTCAACATTATAAAGTGAATTTATAAAGCCATATTTTAAATATTACAACTAAGTCACTTTATCATCATGTTTTATTAATTATTTAATATCACCTTTTAAAATTATCTTGACACTTAGGCAATAATAAATAATTAAGTAAACAAACTCCCCTGTTGTGCCATTAGCTCTCAGGAATAGGATTCCGCGAAGTCGCTGCGAATGGGACATTACATGGACACAGACACACTCTGTGTGCCTCCTTCTCTACTACTCATAGCCCACCAAACCATCATCTTCTTCTTTGAGTGATCTCCATGTCCTTTCCAAGTTTTACATAAATTCTTTATATAAACCTTAAGGGTTGGTTTTCAAACCATCACACTTTCACAAAAGTTGCCTTTAATTATTATTTAATAAATATAATTATTCCTCTCTTTTAAAAGAGTTTTCATAAATATTCTTTATTAATCTCCATTTTAACCAAAGGATCATATTATCCTATATTTTTCTATCTCCTCTTAATGCTTTCATAACTTTATTTTTATTTTGGGGAAAATGTTTCATAATACAAAGAATGCTTGGAATAGAAGAGTGCTTGTATGAGAATGCTTTGAAGCACTCATATGTTTCCTGTTTTTATAATAGTAGAAATAGTTAATACAGAAAGCAAACACAACTTTCATCATCAGTAAGTTCCATCGATTGAACAATTTCAACCACTTTCCAAATTCAAAAATGTTTCTGATAACTGGATACTTTAAAATGTACTTCAGGCTTCAGCAGCATTTAAGTTAAGAAAGTGTGCTTATATGCAGAGACCTCAAGATACTTGAAGGGTCTGGATAAATTTTACTGTTCAAGGTCCAATATGTTGAGATATCTCAGATTTAAAGTTGTAGACAACGTGTTTTATAAAAAGGCTAATGGAGAGACTGCCCTTGAATATATGCATTTAAACATTTGTACCATACTACCATTTACCTCTATGATGATATTGGTGTTGGCGTTTCAATTTGCACCTTTGGAGTGCGGATTGGAAACGGACAGCTATGCATAGTTAGACTGCTCTTCAATACTAGGAGGGGAAGCTCCCTCTTTGCTGAGTATGCTTAAAAAGAAATACTAAACTAAATTGCCAATCTTTTTTATTTCAGCTGAGAGCACAAGGTTATAAAACTCTTTGCGTTGTAGCTGAGGTTTTCTCTAGTTTTGTAACTTAAACTACAACTAAGCCTATTCTAATAATGCTTCTAATATCTCGAGTAAATTCAGAGCAAGAGAGTTAGAAGTAAACAGGGAATGATTGATTAACACAATGCTTAAATAAGCTTGTTTCCAAAACACATCTGAAGACTCATTGTACTTTTAGATGTAAGCTGAAATAAAGATTATGAAAGCAAAACATGAAACAATGTATTGAAAAGATTGAGATAGTAGATCATAGCAAAATAGGTGTGAGATTTCCTATTCTCAAATTTCCAGAAAACCATAAACTTTTGGGACAGCAAATTGTAGCAAATGTAGGCTTACAACATGCGATCAAACCAGATTACACTTGACAAAGTTGAACATATACTGAATAGCAAACTTGTAGGCAAAAGTAGGCTCAACAATTTTGTTATCACAAGCACGGTTAAAAAATAAATGGGCAAGACTTCCCTTATTTATACACAAACAAAAGAGTAGGGAACCCTAAAATCTCCTTGTTTTAACAATCAGTCTTGCCAACATGCAAGCTTTATTTCTCAGTCCAAACAAAAGATAACTAATAGTTAATTGGAATGCTAACATCAGTTAAATGATCTAACACTAAAGAAAGCTCCAACTATACAATAGATATCTCCAAAGAATAGATATGCATGAAAAGAGGACAAGAAGTTAAACTCGGAAAAGACATCGAGTTAATTGCTGTTTTAAATTCCATCTTTGGAAAACGTTGCATGCCTAAACTGATAGTTCACTCATCGACAACTTGAGCAATCATATCCTCTAGAAAACCATTAACTGCCTCTTTTTTAGGAACACTGATACTCTTGAGAACAATGTACTGTCTCTACAACATCTCTTCATCATCTGCAATCAGATTTAGAAAATATTTTCTCTTTTCAACTGCTTCATCAAATCTTGCTGACATTGCTGCAACCTGATTCATCTGACAAGCACCAGGATCACCATTAAAACTAGTACGGATAAGGCTTTGAACTCTATCTAGTTCACCGAGATCAATGTAAGCGCTATCTTCATGTTGATATTGACAAGGAATTTGTGACACAAACGTGCTTACGAACTTGAGAGCACTAGCAACCTTTTGTCTACACTTAGTCAGTTTTGCAGATATTGCTTCGTAAGTTTTTACTTTGAAGAGGTGTTGTTCTCTCTAAGCAAAAACCTTCTTCTTATGCTCTTTTGCAATAATTGAATCATAGGCCATTCTCAAATCGGAAATGATGATCTCGTCTCTTGGCTTCCTTTCCGCTATGTTTTGCTCTGAATCCTGAATTCCTATGTGAAGATTGTGAGCATTGTACCTCAATTGGTACATCTTTGCAACTATAAATCTGCCTCTGGTGATGAATTCTTCTACCCAATCTCTCAGATGTTTCCCATATATAACCAACTGACTTAGCTGATTTTTATTTGTAGATGATTCCAGAATTTGTGGAAGCAAAGCAATAATGTGTGAAGTACTGTTGTCCCTCATTTTTCACTCGTTAAAAATTGGGATAAACTATCAAAATTTTGATAAAATTTGAAGATTTTCTCTTCTAAGGCACGTTTTACAAGGTGCAAAGGTTAGAAAATTTCAGTTTTGGGTCTATAGTCCTTTTGGCTAACATTTTTCACTCACTCCTGTCCGTTTTCGTGAAATTCTGAGTCATTTTTTAGTGTGTTTTTGGTCAATTTCGGGTTTTTTAGGCAACTCAGCAGAATAGGGAAATTTAAGCCTAAGAGCAAAATTGCTAAATGTCCAAAAAATCCCGAAAATTGCTGAATGTCCAAAAAATCCCAAAATTGCAAAAAGCAAAATTGCTAAAACTTCCAAAAGTTTCGAAATTGCTAAATGTCCAAAAAATCCCGAAATTGCAAAGAGCAAAATTGCTAAAACTTCCAAAAATTCCGAAATTGCTAGATGTCCAAAAAATCCCAAAATTGCAAAAAAGCAAAATTGCTAAAACTTCCAAAAGTTCCGATTTTGCTTAAGTTGTCTAAAAATACCTATTTTTATTAAAATGAAATTGTCAAATGAGCTAAAAGGTCCAATTTCTTCTATTTGACAAAATGTAAAATTGCAATGAGTATCGAAAAACCCGAAATGCAAGTAAAAGGTATTTTTGAAGTTATTTGTCATATTTTTCACTTGCAATGAGCATAAAAAAAACCCGAAATGAGTTTTGCAAGTGTTTTTGTGAATTTTGTAGCTTGCTCTTGCTCATATGTACCCCGATTGAAGAGATTTTGGCATGAAGAACACTTGGCAAGGTCTGCAACTTTATTAAATTCCCCATTTTTGCTCTACCATTGCCCCATTTTTGCAGATTTAAGTTTGTTCAAGGCGCCTAGGGTTTTATTTATTTATTTATTTTTCTTTATTTTGGTTTGTGAACTCTTGTTACAGGTATGTTCTATGTTTCTTTTTATTTTTCTGTTTTTGTTGCTTTAAATCTTTTGTTCTTGGGTTGCCTTTCTATGGAGATTAAGATTGCATATTATAAAAAAATGTATGACTGAAAATGTGTTTTTCCACTTCACACACCCTTCATTCATGTCTCTTTCATACACCATCATACTTCATTCGCCCTTCATTCATAAAAACGTTTTTCTCTCTCTTTTATTCGCCTTTCCATTTCACTTTTCATTCACTTGCCTTCATTTCATATTCATTTGCCATTACCATTTTTCTTTATCATCATTATCATTTTCTACAAAAATGATGCCCTTGGCTGAAAATCGGGTTTTCATAATCTGATTACGAGTAGGAGATTTTGACCAAGGTTACAAGTTAAAAATGATAAACTTGCAAAGACCTCTTATTTTTCCTACCTTGCACTTTTAAATTGCAATGGCTTCCAAAAATCCTGATTACATTATACCTTACTTGCTGTCAGCCTTCCAAAACCCGAAATTCACTTGTGAGCCCATTTTTGCATCAAATTATCCCTTCCCTTGTCAGTCTTGTTTACACATATGATCTATCAAACCAATAAATCAAGGCATGGGCATTGTTTTATAACAATTTCATCTTGAATAAGGTGTTATGGGTTCTTCATCAGTGAACAAAAGAAGAAGAGATACGACAGTAATTCATGGAGCAGCTTGAAGGTCAATAATTGTCATGAAACCATCTAGGGACAAAGTAAATCAAGCATGGAAAAAGGACGCAACGAAGAGAAGAACTTCCTAAAGAAATGATACTACTCCAAGCCTGTGATAAGGTTGAAGTTCGCCAAGGACACAAAGATCATTAAGAATGCAATTTCTCGTTCCAAGTTCGAGATCTCTTCACCAATTCTGAATACTTCAAATTCTAAAATCCTGAAGCAGCATGAAGATCACCACAGATGAAGGATGATTTAGTTAGAGTCGTGTCTTGGACACTTAAAATAATTTCAATTATGTATTTTACTTTCGACAAAGTATATGTAAAAACAAGTTTTGCAATTGCAAGTGTTCTTTCCTTGCAGTTTTGAAAAATGTAATTACATGTAAGTTCTTACAAAACAAATCACAATTTGGATTGTAATTTTGAATAAGTCAATTGCAATTAGTTATCAGTTGATAGATTTTCTCAAGTTTGTTGAGATCCTCCCACCTTTTTCTCCAGACCTCTCTCCTATAAATACTTGAGAGGGTTTATTGTAATCTTGGATCTTTTGGCAATGCAACAAAATTCTGCCAATTTGTGTATGCATTCTAAGACTTTGAGTTTAGATGTAAATCAGATTGCAATCAATAAAGAAAACAAATTGCTTCCAAACTTTGTGCTGGTACAGATTGTGATGTGACAACATTATCTGGAATTGATTGTGAGTTTTGTGGTGTTATACAAGAGGGATTCAAGCTCAATTTTGCAGACTTTGAGCTGCTTACTGCGTTTGGAGTTTTAGATTGGTTTTCAGATTTGATACTGCAAACTTTGAGTTGTATGTCATGTTTGAAGCTATTATAGAATGCCCAAACAAAGGGGGTAACTTGCAGACTTTGTGTTGCTTTTATTTTCTATTTTGAGCTGCTACATACTGTACTTGGTTACCAGAAAATCATATAAAAAGGTTGATAGGAGAGTAAATTGTCAAAGACTTTGTGCTTTCAATTTGTTTTCCCGTCCCGAAGGAGCAACGGAGGACTTTGTGCCTTTTATAGAAACTTTGCTTCTTTATTTGTTTACTTTATAAATCATTTATATTTTCAGCTGTGATTTTTTTCTAAAACAAGAGAAAAGAATAAGTGTCTTTTGTGGAAAAAGAGAAAAAGACAGAGTTTCACCCAGATTTAGAATAGATTTATAGTTATAGTGTATTTCTGAATTGTTAAAATAGACAGAAAAGGGGGAGCCTTCCCTTTGAAAATAGGAGAGTTTATCTCACACATTGTGGCTGAAACCACAATTTTGCATATCCTCAAGGTATACAAAATTTTCAACCAACAAGTACCATGAAGTACCATGAAGTAGATTGAAAATGTATTGCCACAACTGTCGATTTTCAGCCTTGAGGGCTGCCTTGTCTTCTCCATCCTTGAGCACTCTCTCCTTCAAGTTAACTGCTGCAACCTCAAAGAGATTCACATCAGCTTGCCAAGTGCTTCTACCAAGATTGGCTTTGACCAATGTGAAGTCATCAACCTCAACCTCATCGATGTTCTTGTCTTCCAGAAGTGTAGCAATCTCAATGACAACCTCATTATCAACATTCTTCTCCACGTGAACCTGCTTCTTGAGTTTCTTTTCTGTTGTGTCTTGATAGACATCAAACTCTGCAAAGTCCAACTGATAAGAAGGCTTTCTCCTCTTCCTACCTGTTGATGTGTGTTTTATGACACAACAAACATTCTAGAATAAAGAGTCCAAAGACGCTGTAACCCCTCTTGAAAAACTACCTCGTATGCTAAGATTGCAAGTAAGATCATACGGCAATTCCAATGTTTAAGATGAATGCGGATGAGCTCTGTGGTTTGATGTGATTATGCTGGTAACACAAAGGGACTTACGCTAGGCTTGTTCAATTCACAATGAAGGTCTAGACAATGAAGCTCTATTGCTTGGGTCATGGATCAAACAAACTGAAAAAGGAGATAAAGGTTCAGAAGTTTTAATCTACTCCTTAGAATTCAAGAGACGGTATTGACTTAGTGGAACCAATAACCACGCTTTGCTTCACCACGCTTAACGACAACTACACAAAGGGGGTGCAATCTTCAAGGGAATGCGCTTATGATTTTCAAGTCGTGAATAACTACCATCAAATCGAACAATAATTATCCAGACAGAAGTTAAGCATCCACAAAATAAGCTCAGGCTAACTTTACGCATTGAATGAAAATCATCCATTCAAAGAAAGTATGAGCAAAAGTTTCACCACAAATCAATACTTATCAAATCTTGCATTCATCTAACATACATGAAAAGAAATCTAAACTATGATGAGGGATAAGAACCATGACAACTCCAAAATAAGAGAAGAAATCACCATCAGAACAATGCATGCATTACTTATTACTTTGGCAATCTTACAACAGTTGCTTATCTCAACATGTTTTGCAACATGCTCCCATGCTTTACAAATGAGGGGTTGAGCTCAATTTATAGGCTCCCCAATTACAATTCAATGGCCAAGATTGATTTAGGATCAACGGTCAAGATTACAAATAAAACCCTAATCAGGGTTTGCTACCCCTCGACCAATGAGAAAATTACATTCGAGGACACTTGTCCTTTTTGCTAAATATGAACCAATAGATAAAATAGAAAGTTGTTGCATGTTGATTTGGAATAATTTGATTGGTTGGAAGATGACGAGGCGCCACCTCAGTGTGTTGGATGTCTTCTTTGATCACTTTGGTTTTGTTCCTGTTGATGTGTTTTTCGTGACCGCACCAACGCAGAATAAAGTTGCCAACGGCTTCCCTATTCTCTCTTGATCAAAGTATTCCGCATGCTAAGATTGCAAGAAAGTTCATGCGTTCAATTCCAAGGTTCTTTCAATGCGAATAGGCTCAGTTTGGCTCGATGTGATTTGCTGGTATTTCAAGGGGACTTACGGAATTGTTCGACAACGGAGAAAGGAATTCAAATGCTCGAAAGATGTATCTATGAAGTGCAGGTTTCCTATTCTAATCAGAAAGTACTGAATGAAATGGTGTAAAGGTTAGGAAGGCTAAATCTATTCTAAGGTGTGGGACATGGCAATCAATCTTCACAAGCTTCAAACCGGACTTCGCTTTGCCTCGCATCGGACAGCTTCCACGGAGTCGGTGCAATCTTCTAGGGAGATGACTAAAGATGTTCAAACCACCACTTGACATAAAGATACCATCACAACGACGCATACCATTATTCAAACTGTGATTGAAGTTAAGTACATGATATTCCAGTTGACCACACAAGGCGCATTCACCATCAGCAAATACACTAGTGGTATGGATAGACGAAGTTGCTTAGATCAAACACCACATTCCACAATTACTATCTTCTACTTGCATGAAAATGAAATTTACGCTACTCTACACTACTTGAAGTAGAAGGGATGAAGAAACCTCGCTAGCTATCCACAACAAAGATGAATTTCACCATCAATGAAAGATCTTTTATTATGAAAGTTTTACACGACAATTTCTTACAAAAGTTTTCAAAGGAAAACTTTCCTTCTCCTCCAACTACACTATCAATCTACTTCTAAGTTATCTCTCTATTCTAATTCCTACTCTAATTCTACTGTCTCATGAATTGTCTACTGAAGGTACAAATGAGGGGGACTCCCCCTTTATATAGCTGGCCAAGTCCAACGGACGGCTCAGATTACAATCGGCTGGATGGCCCAGATCGTGCCACCTCAGCCCTAAACATGATTTGCCCTAAAAACCGCCACAAAGGAGAGTGGGGTAATAAATGCGTCATTAATGGCCACCACCCTTCTAGAAGATTCCCGTCTACGGACGCGTTCACACTGTTCTTGATCTTCGTACTCGGCCAATTCTGATGATCGCTTGGAGGAGGGTAAAAGAGACTTTAAGATTGCTACCTCGAGTAATAGAATTTGGTAGAATCTGGAGTCCGACCGCTCTTGATTTTCTCCTTGACCCTTGCTCGAACTTCCATTCTTGAATTTGAAGGACTTCTCAGTCTTGGACTAGATCATTTCCGCTTGCCATGGGTGCACATTGGATTCTTGAGGAGAAACTCCAACACTTAGCCATTTCTTGCAACTTTCCTTCAAAACTTTATCTTCCTCCGAAGGTCGTAATATCATCGTGCTTCACCACCTCCAAACATCGTGCTCTGGCCTCGACGTTCCTCCTGCAAAACAAGCGAGGAGAAGAGTATTAGAACACTTCATAACATAAATTCACCTTACTTACCCGATTTTTCTCGCTTTGATCTTCAAGGGCTCATCGTTTTTCCTTTGCCAACTTCACGTTCAAATTCTTCGTGCCTTAGCCAAATTTTCAACCCATCCTGCATTCTCCCTGGCGCACCTCACTCTGATATTTCATTCAACTTTGGCTTGAGAAGAAATTCTTTCATCTGGAATTTGATCAAAAATCATCTAGGCGATCGCCTTCACATTCATCTGCCAAGGCGTTTTATCTTCAACAGCATCATTTATTCCTTGCCTTAGAAAAATTTTCAAATTTCCCTTAGGAAATTCATCAACTTGGCGCCCATCAAAAATATTCACCCTAAAGGCCTCAACAAAGTGCAGAAGACTTCAAAATCCATTCCTGATCGACAATCATCAATACCCAGAAGAAAATTTCCTTCAGAACGTGCCAGACCCATGGGTGTACAACGAACGGGTTCATTTAATTTTTTAATTTTGAACCTTAGAAAAATAATTTCTCATCAAATTTAATCCATTTCATCATCTGTGAACATTTCTTTGTGCTCTGACTTGAAAACTTTTATCAACCCCGTGAAGCTGGCAGTCACTGACTTCATCTCTGGCAACTCTGCTCATGTTTCAGGAAAATTCCATCACCTCTCCAAACTTAGGCGTTTTTCTAAGGGAGAGAATATTTTGTGCCTTAGAAAATTTTTGAATCACTCTGGAAATTTTGAAAAATTTTCCCTTAGAAAAATTTATTCATTCTTCAATCCATCTTGCCAGTGGTGAGAAAATTTTTATCTACTTGGAAAAAATTTCCCGAAAGCACATATCGCCTAGCATATTACTTATCACTTGGCAATTTCAACGCCTTAGTAATATTCACCTTTGGAAAAAATTTCAACACCTAACCTTCAACGCCTAGCAAGTTTATGTTAATTATACCACCCTGGGCGCATATGATACTTGAAGAAGAAAATTCATCTCGCCTTGTATTTTGCTTCACCACCTTCAAGGTTTACCTAGGCGCATAGCATACTTCATGGAGAACATATCAAATTTCAACACCTAGGCAATATTTTCTCACACCCTGGCATTTTCAACGCCTAATACACTTTATCCACCCTAGGCGCACATCACACTTAGAGGGGAGTATTTAACACGTCAAGCACCTTACTTTACACTCACCACCTTACACTTACTTGAGCGCATTTTATACTTGTTGGTGGATGAACGCCTCCATGTGACTTTTCAACTTCGATTTTTTTTTGTCTTCACTTGCCTGCATTTGGGCGCATATAGAGGAGTCTTATTTAAATTTCATCAACCTTTTTCTGGTCAAAGGCGCATATGACTGGCTAAGCTTCCAGTTTTTCACACTTAGCAACTTTTCAACTCACTCTTCAGGCGCATATGAAGAGCTGAGCTTTGATCTTGAGGCGCATATACTATCTGGAGCTTTCATTCTCTACACTTTTCTCTTTTTCTCCCTGCTTTGATGGATAAGGGCGCACGCATCATGTTAACCTTTCAATTCAACGCATTTAAGAAAAATTATCAATACATCTCCTTGGGCGCAAATGAGTGCTGAAACTTCAGATTTCAAACGCCTTTGATTTTTCTTATTCTTTTCTCCTTTGGGCGCATTTGATAGTTGAGCTTTCAGGCGCATTCAGGGGGGTCTTCTTCAAGTTTAAGACACTTAGACGTTTTTTTTTTTTTTTGGAACTTCCTCCTGCCAAAGGCGCATATCAGAAGTTTGACTTCTAGTAGAGGGCGCATTTGAGGGTCTTGACTTTCACTTTGATACTTAGCAATTTTCAATTTCCCACGCTTTAGCCAAGTTTGTTATCAAGGGCGCACTTAGATAGGTAAGCTTTCTGTTTTTGTTCTGGGCGCAAATGAGAGGGTAAGCTTCCATTTTTGTGAGGGGGCGCATTTATCACATGCCACTTTCAATTTATGCCAGGCGCATTTGGGAGGGTCTACATTCATTTTGATTACCTCAGGCGCATTTTGCACCTTCAACTTTCAGTTTAGCTTGGGCGCATACTACATGTCCAGCTTCCATTTGCTCCCTGACTTTTTGGCGCAAATACCTATGCTTACTTCCACTTTCAGTACTCAGCGTAGTTTCCACTTCAAAGGCGCAAATGACCCCCTGAACCTTGAGGCGCAAATCCCTATGCTTACTTTCAATTTTGAATCTTTAATATCTTATTGGGCGCATTTGGATCCCATAGTTTTCAGTTTATCATGGGCGCATTTCAAAGGGTCAACATTCATTTTGATTTTACGCCTTAGCATATTTAGGGATTCCTCTTCATATCAAATTTTTAATTCATGTCTTAGGCGCATATGAGGTGTCAGGCTTTCAATTTTGCAAGATGGGCGCATTTTAATGGGTCAACATCTAATTTTAACACCTTTACACACTTAGGCGCATTTGACCCTCTGTGGTTTCATTTTTCAACATTTTAACATTTTCTTGCCAAATCAACTTGTAAGGGCGCATTTGGCCTAGTCTCCATTCATCTTTGTGTCATGGGCGCATATGACCCCCTGAGCTTTTAATTTTGCCTTAGCCAATTTCAAGCCACCTCCAAGGGCGCATATGACATGGTTAGCTTCCAATTTGACACCCCAGGCGCATATTAGATCCCCTGCTTTTATTTTAATGACTTAGGCGCATATCACCTACCAAGGTTTCATTTTTGGCACTTAGACAAAATCTTTTTATCCCTCCAGTCTTCAAGGGCGCAATTGAGAGGTCAAGCATCAAGCTTCATGAGGGGGGCGCATTTACTACTAGCAGCTTTCAATTTAAGTGACTTAGAACGTTTTGAAGTCTCCTCCACACTTAACTTCAAGGGCGCATTTGACAGGGTCTACGTCCAATTTCAAAACACTTAGAAATTTTTTGAGTCACCCTCAAGCCTCTAAGGCGCATTTTGCCCTCTGAGCTTTGAATTTCTTGCCTTAGACCATCTCATCAACCTTCAGCTTCAATGGCGCTCCTTACTGGCTGGACCCGAAATTTTTTCAATTTTAGTGAATTTTATGCCATTTGTCAAATTTGGAGTGACTCGTTCATGCTTGCCCTAATTTGCTATTTTTAGAAAGTTCTTCAGATTTTGTGCCTTGGATTGACTTTGACTCCAGAAAGCCTGATATCACTTTGTTTTGAACCTCGGGATGTGTTTGTGCCACTAATGCCTGGTACCTGCCTGTACCTGCTATTTTTAGAAACCTGCTAAAAATAGCAACTGCTCAGAATGCCTTCAAATTTCGTGTGTTGAATGCCTGGAGGGTACTGATCGTGACAGGACGCTGCTTCTGCCTGGCCATCGTGTTTCGCCCTTGATTTTAGGAAACCCTAATTGACCTGCCAAAAATAGCAACCATCTGATTCTTCATTCTCTGTAACTTGGTTTGCCTTGAAATTCGCGCCAAAGACTCTTCATCACATGTTTGACTTGTGCTCGCCGAGATTTGGTACCAACCTGCCAATTTGGCTACTGCCGAAGTGACTTACTATTCATAGTAAGTCCCTGTTTCTGAGGCTTCCTTAGCCCCGTTCGCTTTGAAATTTGGACAGTGTGCCCGTCGTTGGTGGACTTGCCTGTGTATGCTGATGCCGAGATCAACTTTCTATTTATAGCCCTCGTCCAAAACGCCTTACTAAAAATAGCAGGTTCTCCGATTGCCTTCAAATTTTGCCAGCAGACTCTCGGAAGGATGCTGATCATGATGGATACCTCAGTTTCGCACATTTTGACCTCTGACTCCTTATTTTTAGCGCTGAAGCTCGAAACCCTAATTTTGTGCATGTTGCTCAGATGAGCTCCGTTTGACCTCGTTTCAGTTGCATGATGATCAGCTTGCAGTTCTGAAGCGTCGAGCTGCTGCCCAAGTGATACCTGCTAAAAATAGAAAACGGCCTGAAAAGTGATCAACCGGCTGTCGGATGATCTTGCATGTCAAACTGCCCGAAAAATCTTGAAAAACCCAGAAAAATTTCCAACATGCACGCACTGGCTAAAAATAGTAAGTTTCTGAAAAGTGGTCAGCTCCATTTGCATGTTACACCATTGCGAAGCTCTTGGAAAACCCAGAAAGAAAATGCCGACATGCGCTGAAAATATCTGCATGCAAACCCTGATATTGGCCTCCGAAGGCCGAATGCTGAAAGTCATCATCATGCCTTGCATGTAATATCGCCGCGAAGGTCTCGAAAAACCCAGAAGGAATCTCTGGACATGCATCAAAAAATGTAACATCTAGACCTTGAAATTTGCTCTGGAAGTTGTACTGCTAAAAATAGCAGGTTGTCCGTTTTTGCTCAAAAATTGTCAAAAGTGAACTTGAAGCGCTCAGAATGTCGTGTAACTGTCGGAATTTCAAGAATGCTGACGAATCGCCGGTAATTGCACACTTACTAAAAATAGTAAGTACCTCAGAATCGGATGAAAACTTGTCAAAAGCCTGCTGGAAGCATACTAGCATCAGTGTTAGGCTCAATTTGCAATTTATTCACCTCATTTGACTTGAGGTTGGCCGGAAAATTCAAAACCCTAATTTCTAGACTTAGCCAAAATCTTACATTTAAGCTCACAGACGGGTACAATCCCGGGAAGATAGACAGTAGAAAAGAGAGACAACGACAAAATGACCGAGAAGCAGAGCCAAAATTAGGGGGTCCCCATTTGCAATGGGGCGATGTGTGAAAAACGTCACAACATTAGCCCCAACCCGAATAAATGTTCCCGAACATTTCAAAGACAAAAAACCCATTCTATACTCAGAACCTTTGGATAATGCCTTCCAACCCATCAACTGGCTAGGGGATATACTTAAAAGGGAAGAAAAATCCTAAATTGGATCAAGGCACCTCATCTTTCGATTACAAGTGTGTGCATATGCGTTTGTTCCAACTCAAAAGAGCATTGAGACTCCTAGAATCCGTCGTAGCCAGTTATATATAAATATCTTAACTTCAAGAGCATCCGGGACATTGCCTCGCTGCCAGTCAGGCGTCCATAGCCCCGACGAGGTTGTCGCTACAATTCTCACGAATATTGCTCCACTGCCGGTCAGGCGTCCATAGCCCCGGTGGGGTTACTCGCTTGTTCCCAAAACCAATATTTCATAATACATCTTTCATTTTTCATTCTCTCATTTTTTGTTTTTCATATAATTCTTTTAAGCACATTTTTCTTTTCATCATTTGATTTTCTGTCAATTTCTCAATTGGCTGGCAGGCAATGAAGCCTCCAATGGGTTTTGAGAATTGTAGTGGCGCTGAAGCAAGATGTAAAATTTTCACCTGCCAATACTTCTCCTAAGAAATCTCAATGACTTAGAGCAATTAATCATGTGTGTAGAATATAGTAATCGCGAGACTTGGTGTCATGACACAATAGATGATTCCCTTCCGAGTCAAGTACAAATCCTAACCAAATGATAAGACTTGAAAGAACAACCTCGGATTCTAAAGCACTTCCTGAAGGATTGTCCAAGAAATGGACTAACATTGGGTCAACATTGTACTGGAGTGTGGCGAAATCAACACAACACCCCCTTCACAAATGGGATCCCCTTTTATTGAAAGCAGACTAAACTATGAAAGCAAGACAACTAATCTAAACAAAAACAAAAACTTTAAGTGAACAACAATCAAAGGACCTAAGTATATACAACTCCTAGCATGATTTCTCAGGATGTTCAGTAACAACAAAGTAGTAGTCATAGTACGAAGTTTTGCAAACTTGTCTTTAAACTCAGAAAAATATTCTTTCACAATACAAATCTCAAACTCAAGAAAAACTTCAGGAAAGATTAGTAACTGGGGCAACTCATCTGGACCATGATTAATCCATAAACAAGTCATCTTTCCTAAATCTCCATAATCAAAATGATATTCCTTGTAATCAACAGCGGGGAAAGATATAACCTGGTAGTCTTCATTCGCTGGCGCGCATTCTTCCCTGTCGTCCATCGCTTCATCAGGAGGTCGAAGTTGATGGTGAACCAAACCTCTTGCATTCAAAATGTGTAGATGATCCAAACTGGGAGGAGTGGGGCGGGAAATAAATTCAAAAGGGCATTTGGAAACTTGGATCATTTCATGCGCTGGCTCCTTTTGAATACCTAACAATGGTTCAAGCCCCAACCCGAATTGCTCTTCACTTTCCATCTCTTTATCAAGCAGTATTTCATTTGTTTCAATTTCATCAAGCAACTCCTCCATGACCGTGAATAATGGATCAAGTACCGACGCGAAGTGCCTTTCATATTTTGCCTCCATCTTGGTAACCCATTGATCGTCAAACACCTCATCTTGTCTTAAGCTGCTTGTCATTTCTTCTATCTTGTTCATGCATGATTGGACCTTTTCATCAAGGGGCGTCCCTTCTTGAAGTGCACCGAAATTGCTTCCCTCTTCACGTTCCCCTCGAGTGAATGAACATTGAAAATTTCTCACAGCATCTAAACTTTGAGCTAAGTCCTCCGTTTTGGATTCTTGATGATCTTCAATAGCTCGCAATCTAGTACATTCATTCACTTCCGTATGCTGGCAGTTGTCTTGGGTGGTTTTTCTCCCTTGGATATATCTCACAGCTTCTTTGATCTTTGCTCCAATTGCTTCTTGCTCTAGCGGGATGTAGGAACAATCTTCATCTACTTGCTCCCTAAGCCTGATCACATCATCCTGTTGTGACTCATTCTCCTTGTTGTTGGGTGTTGTTGAGGTATCCTCTTCATTTGGTGCTGAAAACGTTTGTGTGGCATATTCAATCCATCCCTTGTCTTTGAAGAATCCATATGGCAGTACTGGTAATCTGAGGCGACATCTGGCAAAGTTGATGGCTCCTTCACATGTTGTGCAAGTGAACTCTGGATGAGGTGCGTTGTGGATCCGACACCAACGAGGGAGCAAAACACCTTTTAAGCAAACATTGCCTAGCTCCATCTGATTTTGGATCCTAAGTATGAATCTCGTGAAAGCTTCCTCCACAACCTCTGGAAGGCTATAATCATCAGGTTCTACGTCCAATACTCCTGGCTTGGGGACATCCCAAAAGAAGATTTTCCCTTGGAGAACAAGCTCTATCCTTGAGAGAAATGTCAAGCAACTGATTTCTTCGTGCTGAGAGGTCTCATGAATTCGACACCTTCCTGGCAAAGCAAATTTAGACAAATTCTCGGGCCACAGCTGTGCATTCAATCTTTCATGAATCTGAGCTATGTCTATAAGACTGTCTTGAGAGCAAGAAATATGTCCATCCATTAAGAAATCTCTTTTTTGATTTTCCATTTTTTTGATTTTTTTGAATTTTTTAACTTTTCACTTTTTTTTGGATTTTTTGACATAAGAGAGATCTAACATATCTCCGATTTGGAACTTCAAAGCTCATACTGGTTTCTTCCAGCCTCTGGAACAATTCGAAGCTCGCCCTCCT
Organism: Sequoia sempervirens; assembly: GCA_007258455.2. Taxonomy (NCBI): domain Eukaryota; kingdom Viridiplantae; phylum Streptophyta; class Pinopsida; order Cupressales; family Cupressaceae; genus Sequoia; species Sequoia sempervirens. The sequence continues at coordinate 132,301,615 of VDFB02058242.1, read as the reverse complement.
TCTAGCGCCAATTCTGTTGATGTGTTTTTCGTGACCGCACCAACGCAGAATAAAGTTTCCAACGGCTTCCCTATTCTCTCTTGATCAAAGTATTCCGCATGCTAAGATTGCAAGAAAGTTCATGCGTTCAACTCCAAGGTTCTTTCAGTGCGAATAGGCTTAGTTTGGCTCGATGTGATTTGCTGGTATTTCAAGGGGACTTACGGAATTGTTCGACAGCGGAGAAAGGAATTCAAATGCTCGAAAGATGTATCTATGAAGTGCAGGTTTCCTATTCTAATCAGAAAGTACTGAATGAAATGGTGTAAAGGTTAGGAAGGCTAAATCTATTCTAAGGTGTGGGACATGGCAATCAATCTTCACAAGCTTCAAACCGGACTTCGCTTTGCCTCGCATCGGACAGCTTCCACGGAGTCGGTGCAATCTTCTAGGGAGATGACTAAAGATGTTCAAACCACCACTTGACATAAAGATACCATCACAACGACGCATACCATTATTCAAACTGTGATTGAAGTTAAGTACATGATATTCCAGTTGACCACACAAGGCGCATTCACCATCAGCAAATACACTAGTGGTATGGATAGACGAAGTTGCTTAGATCAAACACCACATTCCACAATTACTATCTTCTACTTGCATGAAAATGAAATTTACGCTACTCTACACTACTTGAAGTAGAAGGGATGAAGAAACCTCGCTAGCTATCCACAACAAAGATGAATTTCACCATCAATGAAAGATCTTTTATTATGAAAGTTTTACACGACAATTTCTTACAAAAGTTTTCAAAGGAAAACTTTCCTTCTCCTCCAACTACACTATCAATCTACTTCTAAGTTATCTCTCTATTCTAATTCCTACTCTAATTCTACTGTCTCATGAATTGTCTACTGAAGGTACAAATGAGGGGGACTCCCCCTTTATATAGCTGGCCAAGTCCAACGGACGGCTCAGATTACAATCGGCTGGATGGCCCAGATCGTGCCACCTCAGCCCTAAACATGATTTGCCCTAAAAACCGCCACAAAGGAGAGTGGGGTAATAAATGCGTCATTAATGGCCACCACCCTTCTAGAAGATTCCCGTCTACGGACGCGTTCACACTGTTCTTGATCTTCGTACTCGGCCAATTCTGATGATCGCTTGGAGGAGGGTAAAAGAGACTTTAAGATTGCTACCTCGAGTAATAGAATTTGGTAGAATCTGGAGTCCGACCGCTCTTGATTTTCTCCTTGACCCTTGCTCGAACTTCCATTCTTGAATTTGAAGGACTTCTCAGTCTTGGACTAGATCATTTCCGCTTGCCATGGGTGCACATTGGATTCTTGAGGAGAAACTCCAACACTTAGCCATTTCTTGCAACTTTCCTTCAAAACTTTATCTTCCTCCGAAGGTCGTAATATCATCGTGCTTCACCACCTCCAAACATCGTGCTCTGGCCTCGACGTTCCTCCTGCAAAACAAGCGAGGAGAAGAGTATTAGAACACTTCATAACATAAATTCACCTTACTTACCCGATTTTTCTCGCTTTGATCTTCAAGGGCTCATCGTTTTTCCTTTGCCAACTTCACGTTCAAATTCTTCGTGCCTTAGCCAAATTTTCAACCCATCCTGCATTCTCCCTGGCGCACCTCACTCTGATATTTCATTCAACTTTGGCTTGAGAAGAAATTCTTTCATCTGGAATTTGATCAAAAATCATCTAGGCGATCGCCTTCACATTCATCTGCCAAGGCGTTTTATCTTCAACAGCATCATTTATTCCTTGCCTTAGAAAAATTTTCAAATTTCCCTTAGGAAATTCATCAACTTGGCGCCCATCAAAAATATTCACCCTAAAGGCCTCAACAAAGTGCAGAAGACTTCAAAATCCATTCCTGATCGACAATCATCAATACCCAGAAGAAAATTTCCTTCAGAACGTGCCAGACCCATGGGTGTACAACGAACGGGTTCATTTAATTTTTTAATTTTGAACCTTAGAAAAATAATTTCTCATCAAATTTAATCCATTTCATCATCTGTGAACATTTCTTTGTGCTCTGACTTGAAAACTTTTATCAACCCCGTGAAGCTGGCAGTCACTGACTTCATCTCTGGCAACTCTGCTCATGTTTCAGGAAAATTCCATCACCTCTCCAAACTTAGGCGTTTTTCTAAGGGAGAGAATATTTTGTGCCTTAGAAAATTTTTGAATCACTCTGGAAATTTTGAAAAATTTTCCCTTAGAAAAATTTATTCATTCTTCAATCCATCTTGCCAGTGGTGAGAAAATTTTTATCTACTTGGAAAAAATTTCCCGAAAGCACATATCGCCTAGCATATTACTTATCACTTGGCAATTTCAACGCCTCAGTAATATTCACCTTTGGAAAAAATTTCAACACCTAACCTTCAACGCCTAGCAAGTTTATGTTAATTATACCACCCTGGGCGCATATGATACTTGAAGAAGAAAATTCATCTCGCCTTGTATTTTGCTTCACCACCTTCAAGGTTTACCTAGGCGCATAGCATACTTCATGGAGAACATATCAAATTTCAACACCTAGGCAATATTTTCTCACACCCTGGCATTTTCAACGCCTAATACACTTTATCCACCCTAGGCGCACATCACACTTAGAGGGGAGTATTTAACACGTCAAGCACCTTACTTTACACTCACCACCTTACACTTACTTGAGCGCATTTTATACTTGTTGGTGGATGAACGCCTCCATGTGACTTTTCAACTTCGATTTTTTTTTGTCTTCACTTGCCTGCATTTGGGCGCATATAGAGGAGTCTTATTTAAATTTCATCAACCTTTTTCTGGTCAAAGGCGCATATGACTGGCTAAGCTTCCAGTTTTTCACACTTAGCAACTTTTCAACTCACTCTTCAGGCGCATATGAAGAGCGGAGCTTTGATCTTGAGGCGCATATACTATCTGGAGCTTTCATTCTCTACACTTTTCTCTTTTTCTCCCTGCTTTGATGGATAAGGGCGCACGCATCATGTTAACCTTTCAATTCAACGCATTTAAGAAAAATTATCAATACATCTCCTTGGGCGCAAATGAGTGCTGAAACTTCAGATTTCAAACGCCTTTGATTTTTCTTATTCTTTTCTCCTTTGGGCGCATTTGATAGTTGAGCTTTCAGGCGCATTCAGGGGGGTCTTCTTCAAGTTTAAGACACTTAGACGTTTTTTTTTTTTTTTGGAACTTCCTCCTGCCAAAGGCGCATATCAGAAGTTTGACTTCTAGTAGAGGGCGCATTTGAGGGTCTTGACTTTCACTTTGATACTTAGCAATTTTCAATTTCCCACGCTTTAGCCAAGTTTGTTATCAAGGGCGCACTTAGATAGGTAAGCTTTCTGTTTTTGTTCTGGGCGCAAATGAGAGGGTAAGCTTCCATTTTTGTGAGGGGGCGCATTTATCACATGCCACTTTCAATTTATGCCAGGCGCATTTGGGAGGGTCTACATTCATTTTGATTACCTCAGGCGCATTTTGCACCTTCAACTTTCAGTTTAGCTTGGGCGCATACTACATGTCCAGCTTCCATTTGCTCCCTGACTTTTTGGCGCAAATACCTATGCTTACTTCCACTTTCAGTACTCAGCGTAGTTTCCACTTCAAAGGCGCAAATGACCCCCTGAACCTTGAGGCGCAAATCCCTATGCTTACTTTCAATTTTGAATCTTTAATATCTTATTGGGCGCATTTGGATCCCATAGTTTTCAGTTTATCATGGGCGCATTTCAAAGGGTCAACATTCATTTTGATTTTACGCCTTAGCATATTTAGGGATTCCTCTTCATATCAAATTTTTAATTCATGTCTTAGGCGCATATGAGGTGTCAGGCTTTCAATTTTGCAAGATGGGCGCATTTTAATGGGTCAACATCTAATTTTAACACCTTTACACACTTAGGCGCATTTGACCCTCTGTGGTTTCATTTTTCAACATTTTAACATTTTCTTGCCAAATCAACTTGTAAGGGCGCATTTGGCCTAGTCTCCATTCATCTTTGTGTCATGGGCGCATATGACCCCCTGAGCTTTTAATTTTGCCTTAGCCAATTTCAAGCCACCTCCAAGGGCGCATATGACATGGTTAGCTTCCAATTTGACACCCCAGGCGCATATTAGATCCCCTGCTTTTATTTTAATGACTTAGGCGCATATCACCTACCAAGGTTTCATTTTTGGCACTTAGACAAAATCTTTTTATCCCTCCAGTCTTCAAGGGCGCAATTGAGAGGTCAAGCATCAAGCTTCATGAGGGGGGCGCATTTACTACTAGCAGCTTTCAATTTAAGTGACTTAGAACGTTTTGAAGTCTCCTCCACACTTAACTTCAAGGGCGCATTTGACAGGGTCTACGTCCAATTTCAAAACACTTAGAAAATTTTTGAGTCACCCTCAAGCCTCTAAGGCGCATTTTGCCCTCTGAGCTTTGAATTTCTTGCCTTAGACCATCTCATCAACCTTCAGCTTCAATGGCGCTCCTTACTGGCTGGACCCGAAATTTTTTCAATTTTAGTGAATTTTATGCCATTTGTCAAATTTGGAGTGACTCGTTCATGCTTGCCCTAATTTGCTATTTTTAGAAAGTTCTTCAGATTTTGTGCCTTGGATTGACTTTGACTCCAGAAAGCCTGATATCACTTTGTTTTGAACCTCGGGATGTGTTTGTGCCACTAATGCCTGGTACCTGCCTGTACCTGCTATTTTTAGAAACCTGCTAAAAATAGCAACTGCTCAGAATGCCTTCAAATTTCGTGTGTTGAATGCCTGGAGGGTACTGATCGTGACAGGACGCTGCTTCTGCCTGGCCATCGTGTTTCGCCCTTGATTTTAGGAAACCCTAATTGACCTGCCAAAAATAGCAACCATCTGATTCTTCATTCTCTGTAACTTGGTTTGCCTTGAAATTCGCGCCAAAGACTCTTCATCACATGTTTGACTTGTGCTCGCCGAGATTTGGTACCAACCTGCCAATTTGGCTACTGCCGAAGTGACTTACTATTCATAGTAAGTCCCTGTTTCTGAGGCTTCCTTAGCCCCGTTCGCTTTGAAATTTGGACAGTGTGCCCGTCGTTGGTGGACTTGCCTGTGTATGCTGATGCCGAGATCAACTTTCTATTTATAGCCCTCGTCCAAAACGCCTTACTAAAAATAGCAGGTTCTCCGATTGCCTTCAAATTTTGCCAGCAGACTCTCGGAAGGATGCTGATCATGATGGATACCTCAGTTTCGCACATTGACCTTGACTCCTCTGACTCCTGTGCATTTTTAGCGCTCTCGTTGTGCATGTTGCTCAGATGAGCTCCGTTTGACCTCGTTTCAGTTGCATGATGATCAGCTTGCAGTTCTGAAGCGTCGAGCTGCTGCCCAAGTGATACCTGCTAAAAATAGAAAACGGCCTGAAAAGTGATCAACCGGCTGTCGGATGATCTTGCATGTCAAACTGCCCGAAAAATCTTGAAAAACCCAGAAAAATTTCCAACATGCACGCACTGGCTAAAAATAGTAAGTTTCTGAAAAGTGGTCAGCTCCATTTGCATGTTACACCATTGCGAAGCTCTTGGAAAACCCAGAAAGAAAATGCCGACATGCGCTGAAAATATCTGCATGCAAACCCTGATATTGGCCTCCGAAGGCCGAATGCTGAAAGTCATCATCATGCCTTGCATGTAATATCGCCGCGAAGGTCTCGAAAAACCCAGAAGGAATCTCTGGACATGCATCAAAAAATGTAACATCTAGACCTTGAAATTTGCTCTGGAAGTTGTATTGCTAAAAATAGCAGGTTGTCCGTTTTTGCTCAAAAATTGTCAAAAGTGAACTTGAAGCGCTCAGAATGTCGTGTAACTGTCGGAATTTCAAGAATGCTGACGAATCGCCGGTAATTGCACACTTACTAAAAATAGTAAGTACCTCAGAATCGGATGAAAACTTGTCAAAAGCCTGCTGGAAGCATACTAGCATCAGTGTTAGGCTCAATTTGCAATTTATTCACCTCATTTGACTTGAGGTTGGCCGGAAAATTCAAAACCCTAATTTCTAGACTTAGCCAAAATCTTACATTTAAGCTCACAGACGGGTACAATCCCGGGAAGATAGACAGTAGAAAAGAGAGACAACGACAAAATGACCGAGAAGCAGAGCCAAAATTAGGGGGTCCCCATTTGCAATGGGGCGATGTGTGAAAAACGTCACAACAGTTCCTTAGAATGTTTTCCTTGCCGATGACTTTATCTTTTGTGCTTCGATCTTGGATGACTTTGGCTTCTTCTTCTCACCTTGCCTTGGAGCCCCTGTTTAGACTTGAAGTCATTAAGTCTTTCTTTCCGGATTGCTTTGGAATTCCTTCCCGTGCCATGAATTTGGGGAGGAATTCCCTTGTGCCTTCGCCGGAGTGAAGGAAAATTGGAACCTTTTCTGTAGAGAATTTCCCATACTTAGCCAAATTTTGTCTACTTTGTAATACCTTCAAGATTTTGGCCCTTTTTGTGCTGAAATAAACTTCGCTGGTAGGTTTGTCTTCAATTTTGAATTTGGCTTGTGTAAGTTGGATGTACTTGACGGTGTGCCTGCCATTGTCTTCATGATGTCAAATTCTTGGCGGACTTCCTGTTGGTCTTGCAATGTGCAATGGTGGACTCCCCAAGTTCTTTCATCTCCCTTCCAGTCGGACTTTACACTTTCTTTGCCATTTTCCTCGCCTTGTGTAGTCATCCACCTGCAGTTAAACAAAACAAATTTATTTTATATTTTCTCTCTCCTAAAGATAACTTTTCAAGATAAGCTTTGAAAGATTTTTATAAATTTCATTTTCAAACTTTTAATTTTCTTCCCGTCCAATTTCATTTGGCCATCCATTTTATCTTGCCATAATTTTTTTTTGTCTTCCAATTTTATTTTGCCATAACTCCTTTCGTCCAAAATTATTTGGCCATGATTTTCAATCGTCCAAAATTATTTGGCCATATTTTATTGCTTTTTTCCAAAATTTATCTAGCCACGTCCAACTTTATTTCGCCATAAATTTGCTTCGTCCAATTTTACTTTGCCATTACCCTCTTTCGTTGGCCATATTTTCTTGCCATCCTAAGTCACAGGCGAAATTTTCTTCACATCTTCCTAAGTTGTTTGGCAAAATGTTTTAGACTTAGAAGAAATATTTCTAAGTATGGCGAAATTTTCAAGGCCAAACATACATTTTTTTAAATCTCTCAAAGCCCATACTTAGGCAAAAACTTTTGAATTTTCATACTTCTCTGGTCATGGCGGACTTCCTTTGGTGTTAGGCCATTCAACTTTTCTTTCAAGGCGGACTTCATCACTCTTTAAGCCACTTGGGGGCGGACTTTGTTATTAGTCTAGCCATTGTCTTTTCCTTGCTTCATGTCTAAGGGCGGACTTGACTTCAAGTCTTGCCATTCCTTCTTTTGTTGAGGGCGGACTTCATTCTATTCTTTGCCATACTTTACTTCTCATGGCGGACTTCACACATTTTCTAGCCATTTTCTTATGCTCAAGGTGGACTTGCCTCTTTAGCTTGCCATTCAACACTTTATCCAAGTCAGACTTCATACTTTTTAAAGCCACTTCACATGGGCAGATTTTACTAAGTGTTTAGCTACCTTCTTTGGAGCAGACTTTGTCAAATTTTATGCCACTTCCTAGGGCGGACTTTACCAATTGTCTAGCCACTTCTTAATCTTGCTGGGTGGACTTCCACTTTTTCCTTGCCATCCACATTTAGACATGGGGCGGACTTTGGCTTTTGGCTAGCCATTTGGAGGGCGGACTTGGCAACTTTCCTTGCCATTTGACACTTGACCAAGGGCGGACTTCATCAGTTTTGTTGCCATTCACATTTTGTCCAAGGCGGACTTGGCAAAATGTCTTGCCATCTCAACATTATGTCCAAGGTGGACTTGGCCACTTAGCATGCCATTTAACATTTTAACCAAGGCGGACTTAGCAACTCTTCATGCCCTTCTCAGGGCGGACTTCATAGGATGGCTTGCCGTTTCTCCATTTTGTCTTAAATTATTTTGCCATTGCCTCTTCCTTTTGAGGGCGGACTTTAGCACATGCCAGGCCATTGGAAGGCGGACGTTAGCCTTTGGCTTGCCATTGATAGGGCGGACTTCAGCTGTTTGCATGCCATTGACTTGTGAGCTGAAGGTTTTTGACACTAACTTCTGCCTTCTCCATGCTGAGTAAATACTTAAGCGAATTTCTCACAGATTTCAGTCTCCTCCATGAATTTTCAGTCACACTTGGGCCACTTTGCCATGATTTTTATCCATGATCCTTTCAGATTTCTTGACGAACATCCAGATCTTTCACTATTTCTAGTGATCTCTTAGACTGATTTTTTCAGATTTCTGACATTTTCCAGAATTTCACCATGAATTTGTGATTTTTTTTCAGATTTTTCCAGATTTTCTAACTTTTCCTGTGATTTTCCAGAATTTCACCATGATTTCAAAAAATTTCAAATCCATTTTCTGAGAGTTTCGTTGATCTTTTCGAACTTCTGAGTGGATTTTTGAAACTCGAGCCCCTTGCAAATATAGAAACTTTCTAAAAATGGAAATTTTCCAAAAATAGCAACTTTCCAAAAATAGACCCTAAAAAATAGGGATCCTAGAATTGCCCAAAAGTGCCAAAAAAGTAGGTCCTAAAAAATAGGGGGCTCGGGGTGAAAACCCTAAAAACTGGGAGGTGTCGGAATTGATCGAAATGACAGTCGATCTTCGTCTCCTAGGCCTTCTAAGCGCGATGGCGACATTTATATAGTGATCCAGGCTAAAACTCAGTTGCTTGACTTGGGTGATCATTCAAAATTCAAACTCCTCATTGTATAAAGACTGGTGATAAGCGGTTGCAACGCAAAGGCAAAACCCCAAAGCAAAAAAAAAAACGAAGGGTCCCCATTTGCAATGGGGCGATGTGTGAAAAGGTCACAACACTACCCAGGAGGTTCTCAAGCCAAGAAGAAGGGTCTCTACTAACTTCTTTGGGAGAATTGGTTTCGTCTCTAGCCACTCTTGATGGATCAATCGGCGTCGAGACGTTGCGAATTGGTGAATCTACTTTTGAGTCTATGTGAATAGGAGAAGGTTGTGGTGATGGCGAAAGAATAGGAGATGAAGGCTCTACCTCAATTTGTGCTACTGCCTCAATTGGAACTTCTGGTGCATTTGCTGATTGTTCCTGCCAATTCTTATTTTCCCTCAAGTTCTTTGTCATTGCGCTAACCTTGGTACCTTCAGGAGGATTGCTCAATGCTTTAACTCTGGGTTTCGATCTAGAAGCGGAAGGTAGTGGTGGATCAACTACTGGCGACTTTGCAACTGGAATGACTTCCTTTCGTGTCCTCTTGTTACTCAAGAATAGTTTGTTGTTCTTGACAATTTGGCTTGTTCTTTCCTCAATTGAGGTGCTCTCTTTAGTGTACCAAACAATTGGTCAAAGTGGCTGCTGATCAACCTGATCTCTGACATATGTGGGAAGCAGGGCTTCTCCATCATCATCTAAAAAACCCTCCACATCTTCTGATAAGAAATCAACAATTTGATGAAGAGTAAGTCTACTGTAATCGTGCTTGCACACTTCAAACCCATTTTCACAATTAACCCAAAAATCTTCCATTGTAGGTTTATGTGAATGATTCTGACCAAGACGAGCTGCCAAGAGACCCCAAGGGTCACATGAGTGCCTTTCTTTGGAAACCTTGAGATTAAGCTTTGATAGTTCATTGCTCAGCTACTTAGCATCAACTGTTGATTTGCATCTATATATGCTCATTTCAATTGGGAAACTGACAAAAGACTTGCGTTTGTTACGCAAAAAGGTGTGCACTTCGTGTACTTTCCTGAAGAACTCCATGAATACTACCTTATCCGTTGGATATCTGTTGATGTGTTTTTCGTGACCGCACCAACGCAGAATAAAGTTGCCAACGACTTCCCTATTCTCTCTTGATCAAAGTATTCCGCATGCTAAGATTGCAAGAAAGTTCATGCGTTCAACTCCAAGGTTCCTTTAATGCGAATAGGCTCAGTTTGGCTCGATGTGATTTGCTGGTATTTCAAGGGGACTTACAGAATTGTTCGGCAGTGGAGAAAGGGATTCAAATGCTCGAAAGATTTATCTATGAAGTGCGGGTTTCCTATTCTAACCAGAAAGTACTGAATTGAAAAGGGTGTAGGGCCTAAGAAGTTTATGTTCTATTCTAAATGCAGGATATGTGGAGCTTCACTTCAATAGACTTCAACCGGATTTCACCTAGCCTCCGTCGGACAGCCTCAGTAAAATCGGTGCAATCTTCAAGGGAAATAGCAAAAGATGTTCAAATTATGACTTTTGAGGAATTCACTCACCTTTCACTTTCAACACCTTTGCCTTTACATGGCGCAAATAGAGGTAGCAAGAGGACAAGCTTCAAACGCCCTTTGACTTGTTGACTCTCTTCCTTGGCTTGAGCGCATTTGCCATGGTGTGGAGGATAAAACACGTTGATTCTTTGACTTACTCTCTTTAGGCGCATTTCAGCTTACTAGAAGAATGGGCGCATTTAGGGGGGTGAGGAGGATGAAGACCCGTTGACCAGCTCATTTGGAATATTCCCTCCTCGCATGCATACGTCTCGTCCTTTTGCATGCCATTGGTTTGTCTTCACATGCCCTGATTTGGGCGCATTTTGCTATGTGTGAGGGATGAGAATCCTTGACCCTTTTGACTTCTTTCTTATTAACTCTCCTTGGGCGCATTTCAGCACTTGAAGCGGATGAAATTTATACTTAGAATTTTTTTATACTTCTTCATCTTGAGTTGGGCGCATTTTGCCTAGGGGAAAGGATGGAAACTTTGACTTTGCTTTGACCACTCACAACTTGGGCGCATTTTGGCCTGGGAGGTGGATTTTATACTTAGAAAATTTTTGAATGCCTCCAGCTTGCATGTGGGCGCATTTTACCCCTAGAGGTGGACGAAGTCTCAGACTTAGAATTTTTTTTGTGCCACCACCTTGAGCTGGGCGCATTTTCAAGTTCCTGCAGGAAGTTCAACAGTTTGTATTTTCTCAAGGCCTCCAGCTGAAGTGGGCGCATTTTGATGGTGGTGAAGGATGAACTCCAGACTTAGTCCTTTTTTCATCGTTTTTCGCCAGTATTTCATGCCCTGCTATTTATAGTAAGCCCCTTAATTTTGCGTCTCTGAAGCTCAGGTTGCTTTGAAATTTTAAACACTGGATCTTCGTGACTCCATTACCTTGCTGACACTGCCATTCTGAGAAAGCCTGCCATTTATAGCCTGTTTCTGGAGGTGGCTTACTAAAAATAGTAAGCTCATGTTTCTGATAGCTCCAAAGCTCCGATCGAGTTGAAATTTGGATGAGGCGCTCCTCACCACGTGACCTTACTGCCGACACTGACGCATGCACTCGATTTACTATTTTTAGCATGTTTCCAATTTGACTTACTATAAATAGTAAGTGCTCCGTTTGACTCGAAATTTCACCAGCAGATAGCCTGAAGAACGCTGATCGTGGTGGTTTACACCGGATTTTGAAGATTCTGAGTTTTTACGCCTATTTTTAGGCTCCAAAGTTGGAAACCCTAACTCGCTCTGCATGCGTATCAAATGAACTCTGTTTGCCTTCGTTTCTGCAACACTGCGATCAGCTCGTGAATCTGAAGCTGGGTGGTAATGCCGGACACACGCTAAAATAGCAAGTTCCTTCTGAGTGGGAATCTCCATTTGCATGTCACACCATCGCGAAGCTCGAAAAACCATCAGGAATCACGACATGCAAAAGAAACCTCGACATGCAAACCCTAAAATAGCCTCGGAAGGTCAATCCAAAGTGGTCATCTCGACTTTCATATTACATCGCAAGGTCTTGAAAAACCAGGAATATGACATGCAAAGAAAAACTCTGCATCGCACCCGAATTTGCTCGGGCCGGTTGCTAAAAATAGTAAGTTATGTTTTCGCTCAAATTTGGCATGCAAGCAGTCGATATGCTCTGAATGCGTGTGACTGTTGGAATTTCAAAAATGCTGACGAATTGCCCTGAATTGCAGACTTACTAAAAATAGTAAGTACCTCGGAATCTGATGAAATTTTGCTGAGACCCTGCTGGAAGCACACTGACAACAACGTTAAGTTCAATTTTCAATTTACTCACTTTATTTGCCCCCTGAATTGGCTGAAAAGTTCAAAACCCTAATTTTAGACTTGGTCAGATTTCATGTTAAAGCCCACAGACGGGCACAACCCCGGAAAGGCAGACAGTAGAAAAGAGAGACAAGGACAAAACAAACGAAAAGTGAAGCCAAAATTAGGGGGTCCCCATTTGCAATGGGGCGATGTGTGAAAAACGTCACAACAATATCTAGGTAGCATGACTGGATCACCTGAAAAGCCATGTGCTCTAATGTAGGAGAAAGTGGGAAATTGGATAAACGAATCAACTCAATCTGCCATTGCTAATCTGACATCTGCTGAAAATTGTATATGCAACTCATTGTCAAGATCTTGCACGGTATGCATTAGGAAAAGATCATTCACCCGCTTAAAATGCCGCTCTGACTATGTGAACTCTAATTGTGGGTAATGCTCATACACATGTTGAACGCCCAAAGTTTCAACGTCATTCAAACCTCAAAACTTGCCTTGAAAGGCCATTAGATAGCGAGGTATGAAATCATGTGGAATTCATGGGCCTTGAAGAATCCTATCATCTAGTGGTGAAGAGTATCACTGATTAATGTTGGCCAGTCGTAGTGTTCTCTATTGTTGACAATTTGAGACATGATGTAGAACATCCAAGGCTGAAACTTATGTGCTTTTGCTTGAGCTGTGACTCAGTTGAGCGAAGTAATCAGGACTGCAATTTCATCCTTGAACTCACCACTTCCAATGTTCTTTGGCAAAGCGTTTCGCTTCTCTTTCAGCCACCTTTGTTTAATCCTTTTCTGGTACTGATCCTTTTGTGCATTCCACGCCTTTTCACATTCTTCAGCTTATACAATAATGTTATCCGCGCATGGTGGAATGGCAAAACATCTCTCAATATCTTTCGGCGTGAGGTTGCAAACAATACACCCATCCGCTGATTGGATTTCTCGTGAAGCTGGGTTGTAATGCATGACACAAACAATCACAAACTCAATGTTCTGTGCTGAGATGGGAAAAGTAATAAAATATAACTACTTGCGTAGTTATCTTGTAATTGATTGGGTATGCTCGATCAGGTTGGTAGATAACCAAGCTTTCATTGTATATATTCATGCTTCCCCGATTAATTAAATCGCTCGATTGCTCTCTCATTCATCATGGTATCAGAGCATAATGTGTTATGAGCACCTATGCAATAAATTGGGAGTTTAAAAACTTGCCTGGAGGTAATCGCGGCATCGCTGAAAGCTTCTTCATGTTCCGGCATTGTTGAAAGCTTCTTCATGTTCCGACATTCTGTAAGGCTCAATTGATAACAGAGAAATGCTCCAGAAGATCAGATGCTGTCCTAAGACGACAAGGTGTACTATCTGAAAGAATATTGAAGCATTGACATTAATGGATTTGTGCTGTCAGAAGATGTTGAGATTTTCTTCCGTCAAAACAAGCATTTTTGTGAGACTCTCAGAACGAGCATTGTCACGGGTGAGATTTTCTTCAATCAAAACGAGTGAGAGAAAGGTGTGTGTTAAGTCAGTGGTGAAAAAAGAAAATAAAAACTCTGAATGCGTGGAGAACAAATTGCATCGCTTGGACGGGACGTGGTTGTTGTTGTTGTATGAGTCACAGAGATGGGATGCAATCATAGAGACGGGGTTCAATCGAAAGGTGCAATTATCTCTAAATCTTCTACAACTTTCTATTTTTAAGTAGTAAATGAATTGTAATCTCTGCATTTAAGATTTAGAATATAGAGCATTTGTAGTTTTGCATTCAAAATACAGAGCATTTGTGGTTCTACATTTAAATTCCAAAATTTAGAGCATTTGCAGTTTTTTACTTTCTGAAAGCCAAAAAAATAAAATAAAAAAATTCTATAAAGATTAGAGTTTGATAAGTGCAATAAGGATAGTCCAAAGAAAACTAAAATGGCTCCTGGGGCACCAAAATTCCTCCTACCCGATTCCCAACTCCTAAAGGGTGAAAACTATGCTGCCTCGAAAACCAAATTCCAAATGCAACTAGAATTTGAAGACCTTTGGGATACTGTTTCGGGAAACACACCTAGACCAACTACAACTGGTGATGATTGAAATAAGTTTACAAGGCCAATAAAAAAGCCAAGTCAATCATCCTTTTAAGTGTGTCAGATGAGGTTCAACCTCACATTCGCACTGCAACCTCTGCAAAAGATGCTTGGGACCGCCTCAAAACTGTTTATGAGGCTAAAAACAAAAACCAAATCCTTCATCTGCAGCATCGGTTACATTGTCTCCAAATGCAAAATGGTGAAAAGGCATAATCTTTCTTTAGAAGAGTTGCTGAATTGAGAACTGCACTTCAATGTTAGGGGAAGAAGTCATAGATGACTCTTTTGCACCAATTGTCCTGAGAGCACTGCCCCCTTCGTTTAGAGTGTTTGTTACATGTTTAAATGTGGCACATAAAACACTTTCATTTGAAGAATTGGTCAACTTGCTTCAATAGGAAGAAGCAATGTTTGGTGAGAGATACTCAAGACAATTAGGCCCTTGCAGCAAAACAAAAGGGAAAACAACCTGATCATCGAAGTGGTCCATCGGGACAGTCAAATCAAAGTCAAGACAACTCTTCCAACAAGAAAAAGAAATGCCTCATTTGTGGTAGAAAGGGTCATGAACTCAAAGAGTGTTGGTATAATTCCTACGCCAATAGTGAATCCGGTAGCAAAGAGCCACAAAAATCTTTCCAAGGGGATAAGAAGAAAAATCCACAATGGCAGAAAAAGCCCAACAAACAACAAGGAAATATTTCATCCACATGTAACTTAGATGAAGATTTTTTGTATGTTGTAGAAACAAAGGCTGCCACAACAAACAATTTAGTCTGGTATGTTGATTCTGGTGCATCCAGGCATATGTTAGGGGAACAAAAATGGTTCTATGCCTTAACTTCATCCACCTCCTATGGGCATGTTTCATTGGGTGATGACACCTCATATAAAGTTCAAGGAATTGGTGATATTGCACTTTCATTGAGAACTCATACATGTCGACTTACAAAGGTTCTGTATGCCCCAGGTCTCACTAAGAATCTACTTTCAATAAGTCAATTACTTGAGCACAATTTGCAAGTTGAATTTGATCAACTCAATGGCGAGAAACTTTGTCTTATCAAAGACAAAACTTGCAATGGGGTAGTTGTAGCTCATGCTTCAGGGGAAGGCAAGATGTTTCAATTGATTGATGTTGCACATAAAGATCAAGTCTTTGTAGTAAAACCAACACATCCACAACTCTTTGGCATAGAAGATTTGGTCACCTCAGTATTGGTTATCTTCTTGCATTGAGTAAGAGAAATATGGTAAGAGGATTTCCTCCCATTCAAAAATCAAAAGTTATATGCTCACATTGTCTTTTAGGGAAACAACATAGGGCTTCTTTTGCTGTTGCAGAAAACTGAGCCTCTAGTCCCTTAGAATTGGTTCACACCGATCTCTGTGGACCTATGCCTTGCGGTCTTCGGAATGCCTGGTATTTTCTTCTCTTTGTGGATGATTATACAAGTAAAATGTGAGTCTATTGTTTGGCTCACAAGCATGAATCATTGGAGAAATTCAAGGAGTTTAAAGCTCTTCAGAACGGTCATTTGGTCAGTCTCTTAGAGCCCTTTGCTCAAATCGAGGGGGGGAGTTTAGAAGTAAATATTTTGGAGCCTACTTGCAGAAACATGGCATACAGAGACAGTTGGCCACTGCACATACGCTGCAATAGAATGGTGTTGTTGAGAGGCATAATCGTACTATTGTTGAGATGGTGCGATGCATGTTGAAGGATGTAGATCTTGCTCCTGCATTTTGGGCTAAAACATTTCACACAACAGTATATTTGTTGAATCGAGCACCCACCAAAGTGCTTGATAATATCACACTAGAAGAAGATTGGACTGGGAAAAAACCCTCTATTTCACATTTCAGAGTGTTTGGATGTACAACCTTAATGCATGTCCCCAAAGTTCAAAGAACAAAATTAGATGATAAGTTTGTCAAGTGCATCTTTCTTGGATATAGTTCAGAATCCAAGGGATATCGGCTTATGGATACAGTAAAAAAGGTGTACATTAGCAGGGATGTAGTCTTTGATGAGGAATTTGGCAGCAACACCTCTTCCTCTCCATCACCTGTATGTTCCCAAGCACCACAGTTACTTGAACCTGCTGATGAGGAAATTGCAGAAGAGTAGGAGGTTGATGAAGAGGACGTTGATTTAGATGACATTTTGTTTCCGTTGGATGAGTTTCCTCCTCTCACACCTCCATCCTCCTCTTTTGTACACAAGAATATTCCTAAGTGGTATCATACCACCATAAAGGATGCAAAAGATGATGCAGTTGTTGATACATCTTTACATGGGCCCAAGACTCGCAACAAGTCTTGTGAAGAAGTGATTTCCTAGAAAAGTGGAAGCCGAAGAAGCAGATGAAATTTTTTCTAATCTTGAAGAAGAATGAAAAAGAAATAGACCTAGATTGATGAAAGTCAAAAATTATGACTTGTTTTTGAAAAATGATGCCCTGAATAAATGGATCATGGAAAAGTGTTCTTCTGTGCAACCTGAACTTGAATCTATGAAGAACTTTGAAAACGCCATTTGTTTGATCCTCCAAATCCCATTGATAAGAAAACTTTGTGTTTTTTCCTCTTAACCTACAAAATAATGAAGAATGGATGCCCAAAGCTTCTTAAATAAAATTTGGAAGCAAACAAGCACGTCACTTAAAAAACCCTAAAATTTAGGAGTCATCCTGCGAAAATATCTATCTTCGTTTGCATCAACTCGAAGAATCCCTAAAAAATAGGTCGTCTAAAGCATGCATTTATGAAGATGCCTTCAAAAAATCTTGTAACTCAAGTTGACTTGGGCGCCTTCCTTGAGATAAGGCGCCCATCTTCACCAGACTAGAAATTTTTTCATCAATTTAATCTTCGTTTCCGGACGTTTGATAGATCTGGAGAACTGGTTGAGAGATTCGTTGAAGAGCGTGATCAAATCTGAGAAGGATCTCTTGGGGGTTGCAAACCCTAAAAAGTGGTTTTGAGGGCTTGAAATCTTGGGTGCCTCTGGTTGATAGGGGCACTTTTGTTTGACAGACTTAATGATTTTCAATTTTTCAAATTTTTCTCTCGTGCTTCGTTCTTCGTTCGAATTGCAATTGCCGGTGATTGATGAATCTTTTGGTCAGGTTGAGATTCATTGGAAAGCTTGAAGATATTTGAAAAGATTGCCCATTTTTGCAAACCCTAAAAGCTACTTTTGAGAGCTCAAAACCCTAGGCACCCCTGGCTGATTGGGGCACCCATGTTTGCTAGAGAAATTTTTTGATGCTCTTTTATGATTTTCAATTTCTCCCTCTAATGAAACACCTTAGTTTGATCCGAAATTCTGGTCATTCAACCGATCTTGAGAACTTGCTGATGGATTCGTTAGAGAGCTTGATCAAATCTAAAAAGAATCTTTTGAAGGTCGTGAACCCTAAAAATTGCATTTGATGGCTCAAAATTTTGGGCACCCCTTGACAACAGGGGTGCTTTTCCTTACCAAACCTTTTAGCCAAATTGAGTTTCTTGATTTCTCCTTTGACTTCCTTCATTTTCCATTTGATCCAAGATTCTGGCCATTTGGTAAATCTTGTGAATTTGATGCTAGACTCATTTCAAAGCTTGAATAATTCTAAAGAGAACCCCCAAAATTGCAAACCCTAGCAATTGTTTTTGACCCCTTGAAATCTTGGGCGCCCCTGGCCAACAGGGGCGCTTTTTTGCTCCAGACTTAACCATTTTCTAATGGTTTTCAACCTTCTCATGTTTCGCGTTCACCACCTCATCGATTGTGTTGACCACCTTGATCGTTTCGCGTGCACGATAGATGAAAGCTGAAAAGTTACTAAGGCATTGAAGCCTAGGCGCCTTCCTTGCAATAAGGCGCTTGGGTTTACT
The DNA here is from genome assembly GCA_007258455.2 of Sequoia sempervirens. Lineage (NCBI taxonomy): Eukaryota > Viridiplantae > Streptophyta > Pinopsida > Cupressales > Cupressaceae > Sequoia > Sequoia sempervirens. The sequence goes on along the minus strand of VDFB02058242.1, from coordinate 132,283,441 downwards.
AGACTTTGAATATTTTTCATAAATTTGGCTATTTTTAGATTCCACTCCTCCATTTACTGTTTTTCAAGCATCTTTCGCCGTCGATTGATCTGTGCAGCGTTTGAGACTTTGATTCTGACACCTAGTAATTGGCCATTCTCCATTAATGACCTCAAAGGTCCTAACTTTCTTCTGAAAAATGACTTTTTGACGATTCTGATTGGACTAGTGTGATCGTGACGTAAAATTAACCAATCAAAATCAATTTGAGCCCTTTCTGCAAAGATTCTATTTTTAGCCATTTTTTCCTAAAAAATAGAACCTCGCATGCAAATTTCAAAATTTTCCAAAATTTTGTGAGCATCCTTTTGACAATAAACCTAGAAAAACCCTATTATCCGTTTATTTTTCAGAAATTTCTAAAAATAGAAAATTCCTATATTTAGATTTGACCTTTTTTAACTTTTGACAATCATTTTACAAGATTTTGACCATTTTTACCAAAATGCCTAAATGAATCAAATTTTTTAATTTTGGGTACAACAATTAGAAAGCTCATGATAACCACCTCTTCAAGAATTTGTTAAGTTGATGACCTTTACCATTCAAACTTGTTAGAACTTTCCTCTTCCATATCAAATCAACATATTTCCTGCAATATTTACGCATCATTGCCATCTCAAAGCTGCGTATTTATTAATAACTGTAATCTTTAACTTCTAGAATGGGTTCTGAGTCGATTACAGATTGAACCATGACCATGCAATTAGTCCTCTCTGCAACTGGAATGAAGTGGAAAATTAATATTAATGAATAACCAAAATAGGTCAATGATGGTGGAAAAGTACTGCTTGCAAAGATAGCCGAAGGGGGTGCTTAATGCACTACAATGGAGAAGATGACATCCAGAGAAGATGGAAAAGGGTTTGCCATAATAGTCATAAATAGTGGTTAAACCATGACAGTGCAAACTCAAAAGCTGTAAGAATTTACAACAGCAGGTGCTAATATGCTAACACTGTAAAAAGACAATCCTCACGAGAGGTTGAAAGAAGTAAAATGCCTATTCATCAACTGTATTATAGTTGCCAATACAGAGTTTGATAATATTGTCAAGAGAGTGGCTTGGGCTGGTAAGAGAGCTGTTCCAGATATCCTCGTAGATAAATAGACTGTCTCTTTTTTGATAAATTTAAATACTTTATTTTATCAAAAAAGCAGGATTATATTCAGAACAAGGTCTGTTATTACAGCTCAAAGACCCAACACCCTGAGAAAATCATAAGCAGCCCAGGAGAAAGAACTAGGATCCATTATTTTCCTCCAGATCCATATAAATAGTTAGACCAGAATTTCGACTACTTCAGTGATTTGGGATGCAAAAATGGCGGTGCAGATGGCGCTGAATGCTGCCTGTATTATTAAGGAGTAAGTTCTTATAATTGAGTGATTTCTAGCTCATTATTATTAACATTGATGGACATTCAATAATAAAAATATCACCCAATCTGTGAGTACCCTCCATGGATTTAGTGTTGATATTTTGAAGGTGCAGATTGCTGCTATTGGTAACAGTGGGTAAGAGTGAATGTTTCTTTTGGTCAATCTCATTCTGATTTTGGATAGAGACACTTAAATTATGGACTGTTTTCAGGTCCTTTAGCTCATTGACAACTGTAAAATTGAGGTCTTCCAAAAAGGTTCTGTCTCGCTAATCGAGCGAATTTCCATGCATTCTTTTACTGCAGAGGCTCAACTTTCCTTTTATTCCTTCCTACTGGAGGAGATGAAACTCTGTCCCTTTTGGCATTATTGTGAGTGCTCCAAATCTCTGAGCTGGACAACCCAGGCTAATCTGCAGGAAGATTCAAGTTGAGTGGGCGAGTGAGAGAGGGAACTTGGGAAGCTGACAATTCATTCTCCCTGAGAGACTCATCCCCTGACCATTAGTAGAAAGTATTTCGTGTGAAAAAGAACTCATGCCAAAGAGACAAGAAGAAAGAACAGGTCCAAGGTAAACCAGAAGCGCATATCAAGCACAAGTGAGTGCAAAGCCAGGGAGGCAAGCATGTAAGTCAGACATGACGAAGAAGAGGATAAATAAAGACAAATATTTAAAAAATAACAAAAAGGCTGTGAGCAGAACCCAAAGAGGTAGGTGGCTAAAATATATAATGCGAAGTTCCAGCAACTTTACCAAGCCATGTGCCCATTAGAAGGAGACTTGCTGAAGGTAATTGCTGCACAGGTTAATTTCTTGAGTCACACATGGGTCTTAACAGCAGACCAAAGCAGCCATGAGCCTTCACTTTCATGTTAACTCTCAAGGTTTTTAGAAACTTCCAAACATAGTGCCAATTCCAAGCGAACTGTTTAAGCCGGAAAAACAGGCTTGACTTCTAGCTTTTTTGCATAGAAGTTTCTTTGATAATTATAACTTGTGAATGGCAAGAATTATCAAGATTGGCTATACTAGCAGTCGAAAGGGAAACTTCCATGTGTGATTACTAATCCTAGGCCTGTACAAGATAGAAGGCTGACTTCTGTTATCAAGGGAAAGTTTCTAGAACATGATGTTAGAAAGCACTAGGTGAGGAAAAGAAAATAGGAAAACTCTTTCCAAAATGAAATCCTAAAACAAATAGTAAAACTCTTCCAAAATGAAATCCTGACACAAAACAGATAGCAGTGCATAGCAGCATAGCTGAATATATATTTTTTGACCGGTAAATAGCTGCTAGGGGCAACACCTGTTATATTGATATCAAAAAGATTTTTGCATTCCTTGCCACCATGGCTTTCAGATTACCAGTAATTGTTTGACCCATCCTTTACATAATATTTGCTCCTATTACAGCTATTTTGGCCCCTACCCTTTACAGATTACAAAATGAGGGATCTCATACTGGACAAAACGACCCTCACATGATGCAGACTATACACTACCAGCTTTAACAAAAACCCAGAAAAACCATAGTAGAACTTTCCAGGACCCACACCTAGTCTTTATCCGACACTGCTGCATGCATCTCCTCACCTCTATGGCATTGGCTATCATTGGGCATTCGGGTTCACATGTGCTGTGGGCTGGATGATTGGCTTTTTCGTCAATGTCACGGGAGTCTTGCTCCCGCCATTCGTCGCCTCCACCAAGCTCCCAATCCTCGCTGTCTCCTGCCACCACCCTGCCATCCAAACCTTCCGCTTGAATGTATGCCCCCACCCAGCCCGACGTCGGAGTGTTGGTCATGCCTGCCACTTGTAGGAGGAAGGAGATTGACCTGTCAATCTCTCGCCATCTCTTCTCTAGCTCTTGCGGGTGCAATGTTCGCACCACCACAAATTTTGGGACCTCCAGGCCGTTGCCGAATGACATTTAGTAGTGCTGGGGCAATGGGACAAGTAGGTTGCTGTCCACATTGTCTAGTGCCTCGTCTATCTCCTCGAGCCAGGCATGCTCGAAAACCATTTGGCATAGCTTCTTGCTCCTCACCTTTGAGAACCACATCTATAAGAGCATGGCCAAGAACATGGCCGTGTTGATGTAATTTTCGTGACCACACCAACACAGAATAAAGTTTCCCAACAGATACTCTATCCTCTCTTGAACAAAGTATTCAACATGCTAAGATTGCGAGTGAGTTCATGCTTTCAACTCCAAGGTTCCGATAATGCAATAGAATACCCTCAGTTGGTTCGTTGTGATTTGCTGGTATTTCAAGGGGACTTACACAATTGTTCGGTAGTTGACAACAGACAGCGGATTAAGGGCTTTCATGTAATCTGAATGATTTGGCAAGTGAGCACAAGTTTCCTAATACTAACCAGAAATGAACTGAATTTAAAATAGGTGTAGGGCCTAAGAAGTTTATGTTTTATCTAAGGACCGGACGCGGGATCAATCTCAACAGACTTCAATCAGACTCTACTCCGCCTCACGTTGGACAACTTACACAAAGTCGGTGCAATCTTCAAGGGAGTGACAAGAGGTTTTCAAATTATAACTCAACATGTTAGTACCATCAAAACAACGCATACAAACACACGAATCACAATTGAAGTTAAGTTTGTAAAGTTTTCCAGTCGACCACACAAGGCAAACTTGCCATCAACAAGCTGCTAGTGGTATGGATTAAAAAAAGTTGCCTTGATTAACTCCACAGGTCCACAACAAACATCTACTTGCATGAAAATGGAAACTACTTTACTTTAAGCTACTTCAAGATGCTTCGTGAATTGGAAGGACGAAGAAGCCTTGACAACTACTCATAACAAAGAAGAGATCACCATCAATGAAAAATTCTTTTATTATGAAAGCATTAACGACAACTTCTTACAAAGTATTCAAAGGGAAGACTTTCCTTCCTTTTCATTTTAAACTATACTATCAAACTATTCTACTTTCTATTCTATCAATGTTCTCTCTATTCCCTCTCTGCTATTCTAACTCTACTCTAATGAGTACAAATGAGGGGGACTCCCCCTTTTATAGTTGGCCAAGTCCAACGGACGGCTCACATTACAATCAACTGGATGGCCCAAATTGTGCCACCTTAGCCCTAAACGAGATTCACCCTAAAAACCGCCACCAAGAGGAGTGGGGTAATAAATGAGCCATTAATGTCCACAATCTTCTAGAAGATCCTTGTTTGTAGACGCGTTCACACTGTTCAACTTCTTGGACTAGTATGGCAGTCACGTTCTCGATCTAAAACTTCAAGTTTGTAACTTTCTTCCTCCTGCTCAACAATGATTTTTCAACTCGATGTTGTTCTTCAACTTTGAAGTACTTGCTTGGGTTTCCATCTTTCCCTCCATCCAATTCTTCTTTGCCACTTGAGTTGGGCACATGCTAAGTCTCAACACTTAACCATTTTCTCCAAGTACTTGCCACCTAGTCTCGACGTTCCTCCTGCAAAACAAGCAAGGAGAAGAGCATCAAAACACTTCATAATATAAACTCACCTTACTTACCTAATTTTCATGTTTTGATCTCCAAGGGTTCATCGTTTTTCTCTAGCCAACTTTGCTTTCTTCATGATCTGTAGGCTGGGGCATATAACACCTTTTGAAATCATCTTAGCTTCAACTGCATTCTCTTCACATTTCCAGCTAAGGCGTTTACTTTGATATTTCATCCAACTCTGGCTCGAGAAAATTGCTTTCGTTAGGAATTTAATCAAAAATTATCTAGGCACCCAACTTCAAATTCATCCGCCAAGGCACTTTTATGTCAACAACACATTTTATTCCTTGCCTTAGAAATTTTTTCAAATTTTCCTTAGGAAATTTATTATTTCAAGTGCCGAACAAAATCTCCATCCTGAAAGCCTTGGCGAAGCGCAGAGGACTTTGAAATCCATTCCTTGTCAAAAATCTTCAATACCTAGAAGCAAATTTCCCTCAGAACATGATGAATTCATGGGTCTACAACGAACGGGTTCATTTAATTTTTTCTTGAATTTTGAACCTTAGAAAAAATAATTCCACATCAAATTTATTCTTCTTCTTCATTCCTGTGAGTTATCTTGTTGCTCTGACTTGAATACTCTTAATCAAACCCGTGAAGTTGGCATCCTCTAACTTCTTCCTCTGGCAATTTCATTCGTGTTTGAGGAAAATTTCATCACTACTTCAACTTGGGCGTATTTTTCCTAAGGAAGTGAAATTTTGTGCCTTTAGAAAATTTTAAATTAAAATCACAAACATAGGCACATTTTGAATTTTTCCTTAGAAAATTTCATTCAACTTCAATCACTCATTTTGCCTGCGAGGAAATTGTATTAACTCACTTAGAAATTTTTTTCTTTTAAATGCCTTGAGCGCATTTCACATGAAGAATATATTTTTCTTTCTCAACGCCTAGCATATTTATCAATCTTACTTCAAACTTCATGCATTTTGGGCGCATTTCACACTTGAAGAGGACATAGTTTCCAACCCTTAGCAATATTTTTCAACCCCTTCACCTTACCTTGGCGTACTTAGCAAATTTTATTATTCACATCATCTCATAGCATGGCGCATTTAGCACATGTGGAAGAAAAACTCCAACGCTTTCACTTGTCAACTCCTATTCACCTTACCTTAGGCGCATTTCACACTTGCAAGAAGACTTAGCTTCCAACGCCTTAGTTATTTTATGTCACCACCTTACCTTTCCCTCTTGGCGCATTTAGCATGTGTAGGAGGAATAACTTTTACCACGCCTTGGTATTTTGTCTTTATATGCCCTCATTTGGGCGCATTTGAGCATAGGAGGAGGATGAAACATCTTTGACCTTTGACTTCCTCCTTTTGTGGGTGCATTTCTCATGGTGAGGTGGATGGAGTTTGATACATGGGCGCATTTAGGGGTGGCAAGTGGATATTGAACACTTAGAAAAATTTTATGCTTTTGCTTGTGAGGGCGCATTTGGAGGTAGCAGGAGGATAAGCACTACGCCTTGGAATTTATTTATGATTCTTCATCCTTGAGGGTGCATTTTCAAGGTGGAAAAGGATAAAGCTTGTGCCTTAGAATTTTTATGCTTCTTCATCCTTGAGGGCGCATTTGGAGGGTGGTGAGGGATAAGACTTTATGCCTTAGAAATTTGCCAGCATCTTGAAGGCAAGCTGGGCGCATTTTGCATGTCCAGCAGGATATTTTCATGCCTTAGAAATTTTTCTTGCTTTCCAGTTAAGGTGGGTGCATTTTGTATGCTGAGGAGGATATAACACTTAGAATCCTTTTCCACTTGCCAGCTAGCTGAGGATGAGGGCGCATTTCACATGTGCTGGAGGATGAAACATCAACACTTAAAACATTTTTCTTGACTTCTAGTTGAAGATGGGCGTATTTTGAAGGTGGAGCAGGATATAAGTCCAGACTTAGCAAAATTTTCATCTCATGCCAGCTTCTCTGTGTCCTGCTATTTATAGTAAGTCCTTTGATTTCCATACTTCTGAAGCTCGGATCAATTTGAAATTTTAAACACAGGAGATTTATGACCTTGTCGACCTGTTTATACTGCCATCCTGAGCTGACCTGCTATTTTTAGCCCATTTCCGAAGGTGGTTTGCTATTTATAGTCATTGCCTGCCTCTGAGATTTCCCCAACTCCGTTTGACTTGAAATTCGAATGAAGTGCTCCTCATCGGGTGAGCTGCCCGTTGGCACTGGCGCCTGCTGCTGATTTACTATTTTTAGCCAGTTTTTGGAACACCTTACTATAAATAGGAAGCGCTCCGATTGCCTTCAAATTTTACCGGTGGATAGCTTAAAAGACGCTGATCGCAGTGGGATACACCGGTTTTCGAAAATTATGACTTTTTACCCCTCATTTTGGGTCCCAAAGCTGGAAAGTGGAAACCCTAATTTGACTTGCATACATATCAAACGACCTCCGTTTGACCTCATTTTTGTTGCACTACATCCCGTTTGTGGTTCTGATGTGTTGGGAGAGAGCTGCCGGAATGCATTTGCTAAAAATAGTAAGTTGCTGAAGGAGTGATTATCCTGCTTTGCATGTCACATCATCGCGAAGCTCTTGAAAAGCCCATAAAGAATCACCCGACATGCAAAGAAAACCTCGACATGCAAACCCTAAAAATATCCTTTGAAGGCTGAACTCTAAAAATCACTATCTCACTTTGCATGTTATACCATTCCGTAGGTCTCAGAAAACCCAGAAGGAATCTCCAAACATGCGTCGGAAAACTTCACATATAAACCCTAAAATTTGCTCTGGAAGCTGAAGCTTAGGAGTTTGTCTCGAGCATTCCTATTTTCTGGAGCTAGTCGGTTCAATATTGCCTGAAAAAAATTCACTGTCTCCTCATTGACCTCATTCATTGATTGGGTTTTTGATCCATCCTCCCTTTTGATTGTTATGATTCTGTTTCTGCTTCTATTCGTCACTACTGTTTTGTGGAAATACTTAGTATTTCTATCTCCTTCCTTTAACCATGTTTCCCTTGATTTTTGTTTCCAGAAACAATCCTCTCTTTTCAAAATTTTGGCCAATTCCTCTTACATTGTTTTTTCTAGTTCAAAGTCATCGCTTCCCATGCCATTTGCTATGATGTGTTCATTGAGTGTAGCTAGCTCTTTTTCCACTCTCTCCTTCTCCTGGAAGATGTTTTTGAAGTGTAACTTGTTCCATTCCTTCAGTTTGTTTTTCACATGGTTCAATTTTTTGCTCATCTTATATAGATGGGAGTGGTTCCCAATTCTTAGCTCCTCCCACCACTCGATAACTAGATTTGGAAGTCTTTCATCTCTAAGCCACATGTTTTCAAACTTGAATGGGCTTCCTTTCGGGGATGTATTTGCTTGGATGAAGAGCTGGATTGGGAAGTGGTCCGATCTAGCATAAGGCAAAATAGTAGCTTCTTGAAGGAGATTCTCTTCTCCCCAATCCCCAAATAGAAGAAACTTGTCTAGCCTCTCCGCAATACTGGTGAAGTCCTTCCTCCTATTGGTCCATGTAAAGGTCCCATTCTTGGTTTGTATGTCCATCAGTTGATTGTTGTACACAAATTTCTAAAAAACCAATTGAATTCTTGTTGATCTTCCCAACCCACCCCTTCTTTCTCCACAGTTCAGGGTAGCATTGAAGTCACCAGTCAGGATGCCTTTCTCTCCCCTGAGACTTGCTATGGATGTGGATAGTTGCTGCCATAAATTTCTCTTATTAGTTGTGGTGATAGGCACATACACATTTATTATTGTGAACTGTTCATTCTTTTGGAGCATTTTACATCTCATCATTATCCAGTGTTTGTTCTCTTCTACCACCACTCTTGATACTGCTAGCGGGTTCCAAAGGACACCTAGTCCCCTTGAGGCTCCTTCTGCTCCCACAAAGTGCCCCTTCCACTGTCTCCACCAATTGAGTCTGCTTTTGCTTTCTTTTGCGTCCCATTTTGTTTCTTGTAATAAGAAGATATCTGCTTTTGATTGGTCAATTTGGCGCTTGACTAGGGGCCACTTGTTAGGGGCATTTATGCAATGCCCCTAACATTCCATGTTATGAGTTTCAATGTGCCTGGGGAAGGATAACATCCTTCATGTTGACTGGTGTTTTGTGACCGCACCAACACAGAATAAAGTTTCCCAACGGTTACTCTATCCTCTCTTGAACAAAATCTCCTGCATGCTAAGATTGCGAGAAAGATTATGCATTCAACTCCAAGGTTCCTTCATGCAGTGGATAGTCTCAGTTGGCTTGATGTGATTTGCTGGTATCTCAAGGGGGACTTACGTGATTGTTCAGTTGAAGATCAAAGGGAAAGGGATTTTCATAAGACTTCGAAGGATTTGTCAATGAAGCACAGGTTTCCTAAACTAACCAGAAAAAGTATTGAATTGAAATGGTTGCAGGGATTAGAAGTGCTATGTTCTACTCTATGCACAGGATGTGGAATCAATTCTTGCAAACTTCAACCAAGCTCTGCTTTGCCTCGCCTCAAACAACTTCCACAGAACCAGTGCAATCTTCAAGGGGAGTAACTAAAAGTATTCGGATCACAATTCAATATGAGGACACCATCACAATGACGCATGTCAACACATAAACCATAATCGAAGTTAAGTCCGCAATGTCCTAGTTGACCACGCAAGGAAAACACGCCATTAGTGAGCCCGCTAGTGGGATGGATAAGCGAAGCTTGCTCAAATTAAACACCACATTCCACAACTATCATCTATTTGCATGAAATGAAATCTACCTTACTCTAAGCTACTTTAAGATTCTATTGCGAATTAGAAAGACAAAGAAGCCTCGCTAGCTACTCACAACAAAAGATGAAACCACCATTGATGATAACTCTTTTTATTATGAGAGTGTTCACAACAACTTCTTACAAAGTATTCAATGGAAAACTTTTCTTCCTCTTCAATCTAAGCTATGCTATCAATCTATACTATCTATGCTATACTATCTCCTAGCTGTCTCTCTATTCTAAATTTCTAATGATTTGCAAATGAGGGGGGATGCCCCTTTTATAGATGGCCAAATCTAGTGGACGACTTAGATTCAATTACAATGAAGGGCTTAGATTGAGCCACATAAGCCTGCCCTAAACCTAAAAACTACTACAAAGTAGAGTGGGATAATAAATGAGCAGAGATTCCACTTTCTTCCTTTGACCATTATGAGCAATTAATGCCCACTATCTTCTAGAAAATTTTCGTCCAGAAATGCGTTCCCACTGTTCTTCTCCTTGACTGCGAACTCTAGCTTCAACTTCTTGAACTAGCATGGTAGGCACGTTCTCAATCTGAAACTTCAAGACTGCAACCCCTTTCTCTTGCTTGATGATGATTTTCCTCCTTGACACCATTGCATTTTAGGTTGGGTGAAGTATGCTGGAAAACACTCTCTGGGTCAATGTCGGAGAAGGATTTCATACTTGAGAAGAATTCCCTTACTTTGTCCTTCAATCCGTGCTACGGTTGTTCTTTAACTTTGAAGTGCTTGAGGATGATCTTTAACGCCTGGGCTTTCATTATTTCTCCATCCTAATCTTGAAGGATTTTCTTGTCCCAGTCTCTTATCACTTCCTACTTGCCACCTGCCTCCCTGAGTTAGGTGCACATTAGGTCTTTGTGGAGAAATTCCAACACTTAGCCATTTCTCCCAACATCTCCCTTCATGATTTGGGTGCAACTGAGACATTATGGAGGAGCTTGAAACAGTTAACTTTATCATCCAAGGTTGCAATGTCGTCTTGGAGTATTTGATCCATCACCCCAAGTCATCATGCCTCGGGCTCGGTGTTTGCCCTGCAAAACAAATAAAAAGAAGGGTATCAAAACACTTTACAATATAAATTCTCTTTACTTACCTGATATCCATGTTTTGATCTCCAAGGTTGATCTCTAGATCTGATAAAATTCATCATTTTTCTCTAGTACAACTTTGCTTTCTTCATAACTTTTCATCATGGGCACATTTAATAGTTGAGCAACAAATTTTCGTGACTTAGCTTTTCCTCCACCTCTCCACTTTGTCTTGGGCACAAATGAGAGGAGTTTATTCAATTTCCTCATACTTAGAGCAATTTTCAATCATCAAACCTCCTTATGGGTGCATTTGATATGTGTCTTGTGGATTTTGCATGCCTTAGCAATTTTTTGTGGTCCTGTTCTTCCTTGGGCATATATGACCCCTTGTGTCTTATGCTTCATCTTCGACGCCTTGGAGTTTCTCATGTAACTTCATTCATCTTGTGCCTTGTTCCTTAGGTGCATTTGAGAAGTCTTGTTTCACATTCAACGCCTTAGAGATTTTCAAACCACCTTGGTCTTGTTTGGACACATCTGGATAGGTGTTCTGCCATTTCTCATGCCTTAGAAAAATTCCAACTTTTCCATGATCATGGTGGGCGCATTTAAGAGGGTCATCTTCCACTTTTTAACACATAATTTTTTTTCTTCCATCTTGATAACTTGGGCCCATTTTGGTGGGTGTACTTCCACTTTCACTTGCCTTAGAAAATTTCTCCAACCTACTTCATGCTCTAGGCGCATTTTAGGGGTCTTACTCACATTTCCATGCCTTAGATTTTTTTTCAAGCTTCCTTCTTTTCTAGGGCGCATATGACCCCTTGTGCTTTTATTTCTTCCCTTAGGAATTTTTTTTATCTTGATGTCTCTTCCTTGGGCGCATCTAGACCCATGTGCTTCATTTTTCCATGCCTTAGAGTGAATTCTCCATCCCATTCCTTCCATGGGCGCATATTGAAGGGTGTCAAGCAACTTTTAACGACTTAGAATTGTTTTAGCTTCTTCCTTTGTTGGCAAGGGTGCATTTGGAGGGGTCTCCTTCCAATTTGTTTTCTTGGACAAATTTTCAAATGACCCTCTTGGTGCTAGGGCGCATTTTGGGGGGAGGGGGAGGGGGGGGGGGTAACTTCCAGTCTTTATGCCTTAGACAATTCTCAACTCTACTCTCCATGATGGCGCATTTTGGGGGGGGGAGGGAGCTTCAAGTTTTCTTTGACTTAGAAATTTTTTCAAGCATTTAACTTATGATGGGCGCATTCCACCCCTTAAGCTTCCATTTCACAACACTTAGAATTTTTTGAAGTCACCCTTTCAACTTGGGTGCATTTAGGGGGTCATGCCTCCACTTTTGTTTGCCTTAGGAAATTTTCCTATCCTCATTCCTACCAAGGGCACATTTGGAAGGTGGTAGCGCCATTTTAATACTTAGAAATTTTTTCAACTCCACTCTACTCCTTGCTAGGCGCATTTAAGGGATCCTCCTTCCATCTTCTATCACAGACTTAGAATTTTTTTATGACTCTTGCTACCTTGGGCGCATTTGGAGGTGGTTGCTTCCAGTTTCTCATTACTTAGCAAATTTTCTCCTTCACTCCTTGCTTGGGCACATCTGGAGGGTCTTGCTTCCACTTCAGACTTAGAAAGTTTTCTAGCCACTTACACAAACTGGGCGCAATTGGCATGGAGTCAGGGAATTTTCAACGCCTTAGAAGATCTTCAAGCTCTTCATGATGCCTAGGGCGCATTTGGGAGAGGGTGATGCCATTTTTCTTCTTGCCTTGGCAGGCCTGAACACTTACCCAATTCTTAGCCTGCTTGCCTTGCTTTTCTATTTTTAGTAAATCCCTTGATTTTCATACTTTTGCAACTCCGATTGACTTGAAATTTGCTCCAGGGGATCCTCATAACTTGTTTGACTTGTTCACACTTGCCTCTCGTGCTGGCCTGCTATTTATAGCCTTGTTCTAGAGATGACTTACTATAAATAGTAAGTAGTCGGATTGCGCTCAAATTTTACCAGTAGAATGCTTGAAGGATGCTGATCGCGATGGGATACATCAATTTTCAGAGACTCGAGTTTTACCCCTCATTTTGAGTCCCGAAGATGGAAACCCTAATTTGACTTGCATGCGCCTAAAATGACTTCCGTTTGACCCCATTTTTGTTGCATGTTGCCCTGTTCGTGAAATTGAAGTGCTGGGGAGCTGCTGGAGTGAACCTGCTAAAAATAGTAAGTGCCTGAAAAAGTGATCAACCAACTGCCAGATGTGTTTGCATGTGATACTGCCCGAGAGATCTCAATAAACCTAGAGAAACCCAAAAAATTGGTCTGCATGCGAGCATTGGCTAAAAATAGTAAGTCCTTAAAAAATGATCAACTTGACTTGCATGTTACATCATTGCGAAGCTCTTGAAAAACCCATAAAGAATATGCCGACATGCACTGAAAAATCATAAATGCAAACCTTGAAAATGGCTCCTGAAGCCAGGACTGCTAAAAATAGCAAGTTGTCAAAATTTGCTCAAATTTTGTGTGCAAGTACTTTGAAGTGTCTTGAATCTAATGCAACAATCAGTTTTGTGAAAACCCTAGCAAAAAAGCCTCAAATAGGGGGACTTACTAAAAATAGCAAGTTGTCCGATTTCATTCAAAATTTGCAGGGAAACAATTCAAGATGTTCTGAATGCAGTGTAGCAGTTAGAATTTCAAAAGTCTCAAGAAAAAGGTCCTAAATTGAGTACATACTAAAAATAGTACGTTGTTAGAATTCAGTGAAAATTTGATGGGAGCCTTCCTAAAGCCTTCTGAATGCAGTGCCAAGCTCAAATTTCAATTTGCTCACTCCAATTATCCTCAAACTATCCTGAAGAATGCAAACCCTAATTTCACAAACTTAAAAGAATTCAAACCTAGACCCAAAGATGGGTACATCCCTGGAAAGACAGACGGAACAAAGAGAGACAACAGGAAAACCAACCAAAACTAAAGCCAAAAGACCCAAATGGAGCAAAAATTAGGGGGTCCCCATTTTGAATGGGGTGATGTGTGAAAAGGTCACAACACTTCCCTGTCCTTAGCTTTGTTTGACCAACTGTATTTGCTGTTATCTCTAGTTTGGCCTTGTTTGTCTTAGGCCCCCTCTTTCCTTGTTTCTTGATGTTGGGCCTCCTTATTCTTGACTGAGATTGTTCAAGGGTTCTTTCTTCCATAAGCTCACCTTCTTCTGCCTCCTCTTGGTTGTCCTCATCTGATTCCATCTCTACTTCACTTTCATTGTCATCCACTTGCAAATCTTTATCAATTCCTTCCTCCTCCATTTGCATTGTTTCCCCCTTTTTTATTCATTTTTCTTCTCCCTTTTCTTTCCCATCTTCATCGACCCCTCCATCCTTTGATGGTCTTTTAAATTGATTTTGAGATTCCTTTTCCTTGTGCTCTCCCATCCGTGGACTGTTGATTTCACTTGAGATCTCTTCTAGCTGTGTGGTAATGTCTTTTTGCAGTTCTACGGTTTGTTCCAGTAGAGTACTTAGGTCTTTTTCTGCCTGAGTTGCCACATTCACATCGTATGTTGTTTTTTGACATGGTTCCTTGTTGCCAAGAACCCCCTATTTAACTTTCTCTTTTTAGATCCTGTGTTGGTTATTTGACCTAGGCATTCGTTGCCTTGGGCGGGGGCAATCCGCGGACTCTCAGGGTGACTTTCCTTCTTTGATATCTCCTTTTTACCATTTTGCTTTCCCTTGTTTGAGCTACTACCTTTGTTAGCTGCCATTCTCTAAGAGCATCCTTCCCTTACAGCGTCCTGTTGACGTGGTTATTGAGACCGCACCAACACAGAATAAAGTTTCCCAACGGATACCCTATCCTCTCTTGAACAAAGTATTCAGCATGCTTAGATTGCGAGTAAGATCATGCTTTCAACTCCAGGGTTCCGATAATGCAATAGAATACCCTCAGTTGGCTTGATGTGATTTTGCTAGTATTTCAAGGGGACTTACACAATTGTTCGACAGTTGACAGCAAACAGCAGACTAAGGGTTTTCATGTGATTCAAATGATTTGGCAAGTGGGCACGAGTTTCCTAATTCTAACCGGAAATGAACTGAATTTAAAGGGTGTAGGGTCTAAGAAATTCTAATCTACTCTAAGGCGTGGGACATGGCGATCAATTCTCACAAGCTTCAACCAAGCTCCGTTTTGCCTCACTTCTGATAGCTTTCGCGGAACTGGTGCAATCTTCAGAGGAGTGACTCAAGATGTTCAGATCACGATCTAGCATGAAGACACCATCACAACGATGCATGCCAACATATAAACCATAATCGAAGTTAAGTTTCACAAAGTTCCAGTTGACCACGCAAGGCGAACCCATCGTCAGTGAGCCCGCTAATGGTATGGACGAACGAAGTCTTGTTTAAATCGAGCACCACATTCCACAATCGCTAAGTACTTGCATGAAATGAAATCTACTTTACTTTAAGCTACTTCAAGTTGCTACGTGAATTGGAAGGACGAAGAAGCCTCAACAACTACTTATAACAAAGAAGAAATCACCATCAATGAAAATTCTTTTATTATGAAAGCATACATGACAACTTCTTACAAAGTATCCAAAGGGAAGACTTTCCTTCCTTTTCAATCTAAACTATACTATCAACTATCTAATTGCTCTCTACTACTTCTCTAAGCTCTGCTTCTACTTCTAAATCTAATGTCTAATGATACAACTGAGGGGGACTTCCCCTTTTATAGTTGGCCAAGTCCAACAGACGGCTCAAATTACAATCGGCTGGATGGCCCAGATTGTGCCACCTCAGCCCTAAACAAGATTCACCCTAAAAACCGCCACAATGGAGAGTGGGGCAATAAATGAGCCATTAATGGCCACCACCCTTCTAGAAGATTCCCGTTTGCAGACGTGTTCACACTGTTCTCGATCTTCTTTCTTGACGTTGTTCTTCAACTTCGCTCGAGCTTACATTCTTTTCTCCATCTTAAGCTTTGAAAATGTTTCTTCAACACTTAGCCATTTTTCGCAGCTTTTCTTCCTTTGAAGTTGAAATGTAGTCCTGGAGTACTTTCTTCATTACTTTAAGTTATCCCCGCTTGGTCTCGACGTTCCTCCTGTAAAATGAGCAAGGAGAAAAGTATTAGAACACTTCATAATATAAATCCATCCTACTTACTTGATTTTTACACTCTTAACTTCCAAGCGTTCGTCGTCTTCACTAGCCAACTTGCGTTCAAATTCTTCATGCCTTAGCCAAATTTGCAACTAGTCTTGCATTCTGCTTGGCGCACTTCACTCTGATATCTCATCTATTTCAGGCTCGAGAAAAATTCTTTTATCAGGAAGTTGATCAAAAATCATCTAGGCGATCACCTTCAAATTCATCTGTCGGGGCATTTTATCTTCACAAGCACACTGATTCTTTGCCTTATAAAATTTCTCAAACTTTTACTTAGGACATTCATTATTTGAGTGCCTATCGAAAACCTCCATCTCGAAGGCCTTGGCAAAGCGTGGAAGACTTTGAAATCAACTTCTCATCGAAGATCTTTAATACTCAGAAGAAAATTTTCTTTAGAACACGTCGGACCCATGTGTGTACAACGAACGGGTTCATTTAATTTTCTTGAATTTTGAACCTTGGAAAAATAATTTTCGACAAATTTAATCCTGTTCTCCACATCTGCGAACATTTCTTGTTCTGACTTGAAAATTTCTTTATCAACCTGTGCAACTGGCATTCTCTAACTTCATCTCTGACAATTTTGCTCGCATCTTGAGAAATTTCATCACCTCAGAGCTCTAGGCGTATTTTCTAAGGAAGAAAATATTTGTGCCTTAGAAATTTTTTGAATCACTTAGCATTTTTTTTGAAAAATTTTCCCTTAGAAAATTTTATTCATTCTTCAATCCATCTTGCCAGTGGTGAGAAAATTTCATCTACTTCTCTTAGAAAATATTTCTTGAAAGCAAATCACACTTAACATATTTTATTTTTCATCTGGCAATTTCCAAAGCCTAGGCATGTATTATTCATCCTTTGGCAATACTCTCCATTTGAATGTTAGGCACACTTCACACTTGAAGGGGAAAATTTAACTTTACCACGCCTAGCATACTTTACTTCCCACGCCTTAGCAATTATCATCTCTCCCACCTTGGCATTTTCAACGCCTAGCATATTAGCACTATCATCTTGTACTTGGCGCATATCCCACTTGAAGGTGAATAAAACACTTTGAATGCCTCACTTATCAATTTTGTTTCACCACCCCTTACCTTACCTTGGCGCATTTCACACATGGTGAAGGATTAACCTTTTAACATCTTATTTCCATGCCTTGGCAATTTATTTCATTTCACACTTCATACACTTGGGCGCATTTTTGATGTCATGAAGGACTTGACTTTTCAACGCCCTTAGTATATTTCTACCCATCAACCTTACCCCTCTAGCATGTCTTAGATTCCTTTTGCATGGGTGCATTCAAAGGAGAGAGAAGAATGACTCTTCAACTTCTTTACTTTTGTCTTGACATGCCCTCATTTGGGCGCATTTGATGCCTCTAGGAGGATGAAAATATTTGACTTCTTTGACTCTTTCTTCCCTTGGGCGCATTTTCACATGGCTGCAGGATGGGTGCATTTTGCATAGGGAGCAGGATGAAAAATGTTGACTACTTTGACCTCTTTTCAGCTGGGCGCATTTGAGCATATGTGGTGGATGAAACTCATACTTAGAAACATTTTGCATGCCACTATCTTGAGCTGGGCACATTTAGCTAGGTGTGCAGGATGAAACACTTGCCTTAGAATTTTTTATGCTTCTACTCCACCAACTTGGGCGCATTTGAGCTAGGCAGGTGGATTTGACAATGACTTAGAAACTTTTTCAAACTTCTTCATCCCTTGAGGGCGCATTTTGCCCAGGTAGGTGGATGAACCTTATGCCTTAGAAATTTCTCAACTTTAGCTGAGGTGGGCGCATTCTGAAGGTGGTGAAGGATGAACCCCAGACTTAGTCATTTTTCCTGATTTCTGCCAACTTCACAACGTCCTGCTCTTTATAGTAAGTCTCTTGATTTTCATACTTCTGAAGCTCAGAATGATTTGAAATTTTGAACGTAGGATCTTCACGACTTCATCAACCTGTTGACACTGCTATTTCGGGTTGGCCTGCTATTTTTAGCCCATTTTTGAAGGTGATTTATTATAAATAGTAACTGCTCGTTTCTGATAGCTCCACTGCTCCGATTAACTTGAAATTTGAATGGCGTGTTCCTCACCACGTGCCCTGCCTGCGGACATTGGCGCATGCACCTGACTTGCTATTTTTAGCCAGTTTCCAAAATGACTTACTATAAATAGTAAGTGCTCCGTTTGACTTGAAATTTTACCAGTAGATAGCTTGAAGGATGTTGATCGTGGTGGTTTACACCGGTTTTCGAAAATTTTGACTTTTTACCCCTCTTTTCAGGTCCCGAAGTTGGAAACCCTAATTCGCTCTGCATGCGTATCAAATGATCTTTGTTTGCTCTCGTTTCTGTTGCATTGCGATTAGCTCGTGATTCTGAATTTGCTGGGAAGTGGCTGCCGGGACGCACCTGCTAAAAATAGTAAGTTCCGAGTGGTTATCTCCGTTTGCATGTCACACCATCGCGTAGGTCTCGAAAAACCCATAAGGAATCATTCGACATGCAAAAGAAACCCTGACATGCAAACCCTAAAAATAGCCTCAGAAGACTGAATTCTGAAAGTCGTCATCTCGCTTTGCATGTCACACCATCGCGAAGGTCTCGAAAAACCCAGAAGGAATATCCAGACATGCAAAGAAAAAATTCTGCATCTAGGCCCTGAAATTTGTCCCGGAAGCTGGACTGCTAAAAATAGAAAGTTGTCCGTTTTCGCTCAAATTTTGCATGCGAGCAGCCTGATGTGCTCTGAATGCCGTGTGACTGTCCGAATCTCAAAAATGCTGACGAATTGCCTGTAATTTCACACTTACTAAAAATAGTAAGTACCTCAGAATTTGATGGAAATTTGCTGAGAGCCTGCTGGAAGCATACTGACAACAATGTTAAGCTCAATTTCAATTTATTCACTTCGTTCGACCTCAAATTGGCAAGGAAGCTCAAAACCCTAATTTCCAGACTTGGCCAAACTCACGTTTAAACTCAATGATGGGAACGTCCCCCGAAAGCAAATAGCAGAAAAGAGAGGGAGAGAGACAAAACCAAAGCCAAAAGACCAGAAAGGAGCAAAAATTAGGGGTCCCCATCTTGAATGGGGCGATGTGTGAAAAGGTCACAACACCTCCCTAAATAAGCACCTCTTGATTTGTGATCCTTCACATGTAACGACTTTTTGGTGCCAACTTCCAAACTTAGATAATATTTCTAGATTTTTGTAAATCCTCACTCCTTCCGCAATTTCCACCATGATATTGGCTTTGTTGTGACGTTTTTCACACATCGCCCCATTGCAAATGGGGACCCCCTAATTTTGGCTTTGCTTTTCGGTCGTTTTTGTTGTCTCTCTCTTCTACTGTCTCTCTCTGGGGATGTGCTCGTCTGTGAGCTTAAATGTAAGATTTTGGCTAAGTCTAGAAATTAGGGTTTTGAACTTACTTGCCAATTTGAGGACGAATAAAGTGAATAAATTGAAAATTGAACTTAACGTTGTTGTCAGTATGCTCCTAGCAGGTCTCCACAGAAATTTCATCGAATTCTGGCAACTTACTATTTTTAGTAAGTGTGCAATTACAGGCAATCCTTCAGCATTTTTGAGATTCCGACAATCACACTGCGTCCAGAGCACATCAGGCTATTCACAGGTCAAATTTGAACTAAAATGGACAACTTGCTATTTTTAGCAGTTCTGCCTTCGGAGGCAATTTTCAGGGCTTAAACGCAGAGTTTTTCAACGCATGTCTGGAGATTCCTTGTGGGTTTTTCGAGACCTTCGCGGTGATATGACATGCAAAGCTAGACGACAACTTTCAGATTCGGCCTGCCAAAATTAGGGTTTGCATGCAGACATTTTCGACGCATGTCGGCATTTTCTTTCTGGGTTTTCCAAGAGCTTCGCAAGTATAACATGCAAATGGAACTGACCACTTTTCGGAAACTTACTATTTTTAGCCAGTGCGTGCATGTTGAAGATTTTTCTGGGTTTTTCTGGGTTTTTCAAGATTTTTCGGGCAGTATGACATGCAAGATCATCCGACAGTTGGTTGATCACTTTTCAGGCCGCTTTCTATTTTTAGCAGGTATTACTTGGGCAGCAGCTCGACGCTTCAGAACTGCAAGCTGATCATCATGCAACTGAAACGACGTCAAACGGAGCTCATCTGAGCGACATGCATAAAATTAGGGTTTCGAGCTTCAGCGCTAAAAATGAGGAGTCAGAGGTCAAAATGTTCAAAACTGAAGTACCCATCACGATCAGCATCCTTTCGAGAGTCTGCTGGCAAAATTTGAAAGCAATCGGAGAACTTGCTATTTTTAGTAAGATATTCTCGGCGCAGGCTATAAATAGAAAGTTGATCTCGGCAGCAGCATAGACGGGCAAATTCACCAACGACGGGCACACTGTCCAAATTTCAAAGCAAACGGAGCTAAAGAGACCTCAGAAGCGGACACTTACTATAAATAGTAAGTCACTTCGGCAGCGGCTATAATTGGCAGGTCAGCACCAGAACTCAGCGAGTACAAGTCAAACACGTGATGAAAAGCCCATGGCGCGAGTTCCAAGGCAAACAGAGTTACAAGGAATGAAGAATCAGGCATTTGCTATTTTTAGCAGGTCAAGACCGGAAATTAGGGTTTCCTAAAATCAAGGGCAGAACAGGATAATCACTCAAGAGTAGCATCCAGTGGCGATCACCATGTTTCGGGCATTCAACACGCAAAGTTTGAAGACTTTCTGAGAAGTTTCTATTTTTAGCAGGTTGCTAAAAATAGCAGGTACAAACAGACATCAGGCGCTGACAGCACAAGCTAGTCAAAATTCAGAGCAAAGTGAAAATCGGGCGTTCAGGAGTCAGAATCTAGTCAACGGCGCGAAATTTCAGGAACTTTCTAAAAATAGAAGGTTAGGGCGAGTTAGGGTCGACCACGGAGAATCAACTCAAATCTGGCAACAGGCGTAAAATTTGCTAAAATGGATAAAATTTCGAGTCCGGTAGTGAAACTCGTTTTCAAGAGGCAGAAAAATGACTAAGTCTGGAAAACTTGACGTTGCTGGGTCCAAATGCGCCCAAGGTGGAGTAAGGAAATTGGAAATTCTTCTAAGTCACTGAAATTGGAAGCTCCACTAGTAAAATGCGCCCTTGAGCTTCAAGATGGTTGAAAAATTTTCTAAGTCACTGAAATTGGAACCTCCTATGGTAAAATGCGCCCTTGAAGGTAAAGATGCCATGAGAAAAATATTCTAAGTGTTTGAAATTGGGAGTAGGACCCCCAAATGCGCCCAGCTTAGGAGAGGAGGATGAGAAAATTTTTCTAAGGCATAAAAAATGAAAGCTTAACCTGGTAAATGCGCCCTTGTTTGTTAAGTAATGAAACTGGAACCTCAGGGGGTCATATGCGCCCATGACAGAAAATGAATGGAGACTAGGCCAAATGCGCCCTTACAAGTTGATTTGGCAAGAAAACGTTAAAAGGTTGAAAAATGAAACCACAGGGGGGTCAAATGCGCCTGAGTGCCAAAAATGAACATTTGCTGGGTGATTTGCGCCCAAGGTTGAAATTGAAAGCTTGGCATGTTATATGCGCCCCTAATCAAAATGGAGATACACCTTGTTAAATGCGCCTTAGTATGAGGAGGTGGTCATGAAAATTTTGTCCAAGGCATTGGAACTAAAAATACAACCTATCAAATGCGCCTGAGGGTATTGAAGGAGAATGTGACTTGGAAATTTCCTAAGGCCTTAAATTAAATGTTCAACATGTCAAGTGCGCCTGGGTCTCCAGAGATGTTGATGAAAGTTCCTAAGTGTTCGAAGTTGGAACCTCCAAGGGTCAAATGCGCCTAAGTGTATAAAGGTGTTAAAATTAGATGTTGACCCATTAAAATGCGCCCATCTTGCAAAATTGAAAGCTTGACCCATCATATGCGCCTTGGCCTGAGGGGAAAAGTAAAAAAAAGGGTTTAAGTGTTGAAATTGGAAGTAGGCATACCAGATGCGCCTAACCTTGAAGATGAGACATTGGAATTGAAAGCTCGGGCCATGATTTGCGCCCTTGCTGGAGGATGGGACTCTAAAATATTCTAAGTGTTTCAAAGTGGAACTTTGACTATCCAAATGCGCCCTTGAGCTTTAAGGATAGGAATTTGTATAAATCTTCAAGTGTGGAAAATGGAAGTCCATGGGTCCAAATGCTCCCAAGATGGAGATGGCCAAAGAAAGAATGAATTTTCCTAAGGCGTTAAAAGTTGAAGCTCACAAGCCCAAATGCGCCCAAGAGGTTGAAAATTGATAAAGGAATTTTCTAAGTGTCAAAAATGGAAGTGCAAGGTATGAAATGCGCCCAAGCTTGCTAAGGGATGAAGAAATTTGCTAAGGCATGGGTAAATCGGCAGGAATAAGTCGGAGGATGCCAATTGCACAAGGTCAACGAGAAATTTCAAGCTAGAGCAAGGAAATGTGCCTGGAGATGAAGAAATAGATTAAATTTGCTAAAAAAATTATTTTCTAAGGTTCAAAATTCAGAAAATTAAATGAACCCGTTCGTTGGGTACCCATGGGTCTAGCGCGTTTTGAAGGAAATTTTCTTCTGGGTATTGATGATTATCGATCAGGAATGGATTTTGAAGTCTTCTACACTTTGTCGAGGCCTTCAGGGTGAGGATTTTTGATGGGCGCCAGGTCGATGAATTTCCTAAGGGAAATTTGAAAATTTTCTAAGGCAAGGAATAAATGATGTTGTTGAAATGCCTCGGCGGATGAACTTGAAAATAATCGCCTAGATGATTTTTGATCAAATTCCAGATGAAAGAATTTCTTCTCAAGCCAAAGTTGAATGAAATATCAGAGTGAAGTGCGCCAGGCAGAATGCAGGATGGGTTGAAAATTTGGCTAAGGCACGAGGAATTTGAACGCGAAGTTGGCTAATGAAGACGATAAGCCCTTGAAGATCAAAGCGTGAAAATCAGGTAAGTAGGGTGAATTTATATTATGATGTGTTCTAACGCCCTTCTCCTTGCTTGTTTTGCAGGAGGAACGTCAAGGCCAGGCGGTGATGATTTGAAGCAAGTAGTTCGAGATGATAAGTCACGAAGGAAGAAAAGTTGCAAGAAATGGCTAAGTGTTGGAGTTTCTCCTCAAGAGTCCAATGTGCGCCCAACACAGTCAGATGGATGGCAAGCGGAAATGATCTAGTCCAAAACTGAGAAATCCTTCAAATCCAAGAGTGGAAGTTCGAGCAAGATTGAAGAACGACATCAAGAAGAAGATCAAGAGCAGTCGAACTCCAGATTCTATCAAATTCTATTACCCGAGGTGGCAATCTTAAAGATTCTTTTACCCTCCTCCAAGCGATCATCAGAATTGGCCGAGTACGAAGATCAAGAACAGTGTGAACGCGTCCGTAGACTGGAATCTTCTAGAAGGGTGGTGGCCATTAATGATGCATTTATTACCCCACTCTCCTTTGTGGCGGTTTTTAGGGCAAATCATGTTTAGGGCTGAGGTGGCACGATCTGGGCCATCCAGCCGATTGTAATCTGAGCCGTCTGTTGGACTTGGCCAGCTATATAAAGGGGGAGTCCCCCTCATTTGCACTCTCATTAGCTTAGAGTTAGACAGTAGACATAGAATAAAGGGACAACTTAGAAGTAGATTGATAGTGTAGTTGGAGGAGAAGGAAAGTTTTCCTTTGAAAACTTTTGTAAGAAATTGTCGTGTAAAACTTTCATAATAAAAGATCTTTCATTGATGGTGAAAATCATCTTTGTTGTGGATAGCTAGCGAGGTTTCTTCATCCCTTCTACTTCAAGTAGCGTAGAGTAGCGTAAATTTCATTTTTCATGCAAGTAGATAGTAATTGTGGAATGTGGTCTTTAATTTGAACCAACTTCGTCTATCCATACCACTAGTGTGTTCGCTGATGGTGAATGTGCCTTGTGTGGTCAACTGGAATATCATGTACTTAACTTCGATCATGATTTGTATGTTTATATGCGTCGTTGTGATGGTATTTTCATGCTAAGTTGTGATATGAACATCTTGAACTACTCCTTTGAAGATTGCACCGGTTCTGTGGAGGCTGTCCGAAGTGAGGCAAAGCAGAGCCTGGTTGAAGCTTGCGAAGATTGATCGCCATGTCCCACACCTTAGAATAGATTTAGACTCTCTAAACCCTACAACCATTTCAATTCAGTACTTTCTGGTTAGAATAGGAAATCTGTGCTTCACTAATAAATCTGTCGAATTGTGGAAAACACCTTCCTCCGCTGTTGAACAATTCCGTAAGTCCCCTTGAAATACCAGCAAATCACATCGAGCCAAACTGAGCCTATTCGCACTGAAAGAACCTTGGAGTTGAACGCATGAACTTTCTGGCAATCTTAGCATGCGGAATACTTTGATCAAGAGAGGATAGGGAAGCCGTTGGCGACTTTATTCTTCGTTGGTGCGGTCACGAAAAACACATCAACAGAATTGGCGCTAGAAGGAGGGCCACTTCGAGAATTCTTGTAGTTAACAACCACATTCAAGTAAGAAGGGATTTTATCAAAAACAATTCATAGGAGAACAAGTTATCATGAGTCAAAATGGTGTTGCCGCATAGAGAGATATTTCCAGTGTTGCAGCCGAATTTGGGATTTAACGACGACCAAGAAGATATTCTTTCAGGATTGAACAATCTTGCGTGGAGGACAAAGGAGAGTTACGCTCAGTATATGCAAGCTTGTGCTGTGTTGCGAGAAGAAGAAGAAAAGGCCATTGAGATTCAAGTTGCAATTGAAAGAAATTTGTTGGACCAAAGGCGCCCACTCGCTCCTCTTCCTCCCCGTCAGTAATCAGCCACATCCTGGATCGTATTAGCTCGTTTTCTCCAGACAAGTTGAAAAGGATTTTGAGGTCTGCACCTAGTTCGTCTAAAGAATTTGTGGAGTTAGAGTTACCTAGTCGAGCAAGAAAGAAGAAAGAAGTACGTGAAGAAGTTTGTTCAAATAAAGGAGAAACAAGTGAGATAGAAATTTCAAATTTGTTCAAGACTCCACCAAGCGTTTCAAGGTTTTCTCAATCAAAAACTGTTCAAGTTTCTACACCAGTGTTTGTTCAGCCATCAAGTCAAGCTACCACATTTCAACAGTCACAAGCGACCCCGATAATCGTATATCAAAGGAGGCAGCCAAATCAAGCAATGGCTCAACCAGCAGGTCAACCCGCTCCTAACGGTGCTACATGGCTGGTTACTAATCCATCACCTTTGGAGTTTGCAGACTACCATGAAATGCCGAAGAACCCAGAGCACTTTTGCACTAAATATCAAGCTAATGATCCAAATCGTTCTGCTGAAGATCATATCAAGATGTTCGAGGATAATCTGCGTAATAGACAAATTGCATATGCAGATGTAGCTTGCAGACTGTTTCCGTATTCTTTGGGAGAGGAAGCACACTTCTGGTTCATACATTTGCCAGTCGGATCTATAAGGACATGGGAGCAGATGAAAGAAGCCTTCATTGGAAAATTCGGTATTCCTATCACTCCAGTGGAGCTTTTCCGTCAATTCACCGAAGTTAGAAGACAAGATAAGGAGCCCATCCATGCGTTTAACAACAGGTTTCAGAAATCTCTCACAAGGTTACGAACCCCTTACATAATTACTGATGCTAGGGAGAACTATTACGCAGCTTTGGACCCATTGACCGCAATGTTCGTAAGGCAAGCTCATCCTACTCCAGCGGACATGAATCAAGCATATGCAAAAGCCGTTGAAGTGAGTCAAAATATGGGCCAGAACATAACTGGACCTTCTTTGTACACGGGTTTGACAACTACAAATAATCAGATGCAAACTCTTGGTGCAACTTGGAATCAGCAGGCTCCACCACTGAATCCTATTTCGCAACCGCCCTATCAAATGCAACCACCATCCAATCAGTTAGTTCTCCATCCTGGGGTACCTTTATCCCAGACCCAAGCTACATAGCCAGTCTATCTTCAGAATACAGTACCACAAACGAGGACTCAAGAAGAGAAAGACGAGATGAAAGAGCTAGTAGAACAAATGAAAAGGCTGTCATCTGAGGTCACCTACCTCAGAAATCAGAACAACCAAATGCAATCCATGCTGAGAAACTATCAGGCACATCCAGGTGCCAATCGAGGATATCAAAACAATCCTCCACATCATCAAGATGCCCATCAAGGACATGGACATGATAACACTCATGGGTATCGTAACAATAATCAAGGATATCAGAAGAGGTCTTGGAACACAGGACCCAACAATGGAGGTGTTCCTTCACCGTTAGATAATCCGCCACCTCCTGAGAACCGTCCCGCGGATAGAGTTTTCTTAGCCGAAGCCGCCATGTCGGGATGGTGTAGATTACACAATACTAATCAGCACTCAGAATTGCAATGTCATGAATTCCAAGTCGCTGCTGATATTTTTAAGAGAGAAGTAAAGAGTGCGGAGGGTACTGAAAATCCTCCAACTACAGGATATGAAATTGTCCCAGTCCAGAGATATGATCAGGCCTTGATTCTAGAAGAAGTTAATCCAGAGTACCAAAGTTATTGGCCACCATCTATTAACCAAAGATTCCGCCAGCTTCAGCAAATGGTCCCGTGGGGACGCCAGATAGTCAGGTTGAGGGAGCACAAGTCTATTCGGAAGCCCAAGTCTATTCAGAAGCTCAAAATGGTTATTCGGAGGAGCCTCACGATCAAGGCAATTATATTTTCCCACCTCTCAACAACAATGTTTTGGTGGAAGGGAGAAGAGAGGTACAGGCTTTTCAAACTTCCGGAGGAGCAACGCCTAAAGTATATCAGAGAAGCTACCATCAGAAGGAACCCTTGACATCCTCGATCCCTCCAAATAACTTTGCGACTCCGCCGAATCCCAATGCAAGCAACAATCCGAGTCTACCAAGGGATTCTCCTGAATATAGGCCACAGAATATGATGCAAAACAGGAATGGACAA
Organism: Sequoia sempervirens; assembly: GCA_007258455.2. NCBI lineage: Eukaryota > Viridiplantae > Streptophyta > Pinopsida > Cupressales > Cupressaceae > Sequoia > Sequoia sempervirens. The sequence goes on along the minus strand of VDFB02058242.1, from coordinate 132,256,509 downwards.
CAGACTATTCAACAACCTATTCAAGTAATGCAACGCCCACAGAGGGACAATGCGCCAAGGGATGATATGAAGAAGTTAAGCTCTTATGTGTTGGATGAAGTGAAGAAGATAAAAGTGAGTCTTCCTTTATACGAATTGATGAAGATTTCTGAAGTCAGGGACACAATATTGGGAAGCTTATATGAAACACCCGTAGTGAAGAATTCATCTCAAGAAGCACCTAGTACATCTAGGAACCCTCCAATCAACGCACAATCCCGCCCCATGCAGAATGCAAACATGGTAGAAGAAGTACCTTATGCGCCTTTCAACACTTGGGAGGCTCCGCAACAGTCCCAGGGATTTGTAGGAGTGGTACAAGGATCTTCAAGGGAACCTGAGAAGCCGAAGGATGAAGATAAGAAGAAAGTCCGATTCAATCTACCTGCAGAACACAAACAAGAGCAAACACAAAGTCAGAGGGTTACTCAAGTAAGCCAAACACCATCAGATGGAAAGGTTGAAAAGAAAAACACCCCTCTTGAGGAAAAGAAGAAGCCAGTGGTATTCTATCAGGGGAGAGATGAACCAGCCCCTTTCTTGGTGTCAATTAGAATTTTCGGGAAGTTATTACACAACTGTTTGATTGATTTGGTGCCTCAAGCAATGTGATGCCACTGAAAGTATGCCAAAGATTGGGTATAGTCCCACTTCAGACTACCAAGAAGGTCACTCAGCTAGACAAGACAGAAGTTCCAGTGGTCGGTGAATTGAATAATATTCATATGCAGTTATCAGCTGATCCTAGAATTCAAAGTTGCATTGACATATCAGTGGTTGATATACTAGATGGGTACGACATGTTACTGAGCAGGGACTGGGCCAGAAAATTGAATGGGTACATTGCAACAGATTTTTCCCATATGTGGCTGCCATGGAAGGGAGTCCCAAACCAAATCAAGGTCGAAAGCACACCAAGGCTTAAGTTGATGATCACTGAGTACGGTGAAGACAATGAGATAATGTTTATAGAAACTGACTTGGGCTCGTACAGGCCGGTCAAGCAAGAGATTTTAATGCTGCAAAGTTCAAATGAAGTAAAGATCCTAGAAGATGCCGACGCCTCCATTGAAGTATTGATCGAAAGTGACGCAAGTGACAGTGAAAGTGGAGGGACGTTTGAAAATTTCAGAGATTTCGTTTTAAATAGTGTGAAACAAGAGACAGAATTGGGTAAGGAGGCCTCCATCAGAAATTTGCTACTTCCGAATTGGTGTAGAATACATGAGGCATTCCACTCCGAGATCACATGTGCTATGTGTAAAGTGGCACTTGAACAAGTTGAAAAACTTGTCTTGCAAGCTTCAATGCAGAAAGAAGATCAAAAGACAAGTGAAGGGAACACTGTGTTAATAGAAGAACTTGTAGAGGATGATAAAGTTCAGTCAAAAATAGAGGAAAAGGTTTCAGAGGTATGCAATCAGAAGGATTCACATACTCAGTCCCCTAGCCCCCTCATAGAAAATCAAGTATGGACCTTGAGGTTCGATGGATCAAAGTCGAAGAAAGGCAATGGAGCAGGGTTCGAACTTATTAGCCCAACTGGAGAAGCATATTTGGGTGCTTATAGACTTCAATTTGCATGCACCAATAATGTCACAGAGTATGAATCCTTAATTCATGGATTGCTTCTCGCCATTCAGAAGGGAGCCAAGATTGTACATGCCTTCGGGGATTCTGATATTGTGGTCCGCCAAGTAAGAAAGCAATATGCTTGCCACGACAAGAGGTTGGGCCGTTACCGAAATAGAGTGTGGGACTTAATAGAGAGCTTTGATGCATTTAATATCAAGCAAGTGTATAGGTCCAAGAATCCAGTTGCGAACTCACTAGCGCAAGCTGCTAGTTCCCTAGAGCCCCTGGCCATGCAAGGACTGAAGAAGTTCACAGTAGAATTGGTTTCAACGCCAGCCATTCCTGACAACATAAAGAATTTTCAGGTGTTTGACAATGATAAACAGATTTTGGATTTTCTCACGTGCTCAGGCGTGTTCGAAGCACAAATCATTGATGAGGAAGAAACCGAAGAATTAGAGTTTGACACCGAAGGGATCCTTAATCTGAAGACGAATGTCATTCCAAGGGGAATGGTTGAATTAGAAAGACTGTTTGACCCTGATAAATTGAGTAGAAATCAGAGCACCCAGGGCAATGATTGTGAAGCTGTTAATCTAGGGACAGAAGAACAAATAAAGAATGTTTTCATTGGAAAGGTTTGCACACCAAAAGAGAAAGAAGGTATTTTGAAGCTGATGAAGGAATTTCCAGGGGTAATAGCCTGGGGGTATGAAGATTTGAAAACGTATGATACATCATTGATTACACACACAATTCCATTGAAACCAGGCAGCAGGCCATTCAGACAGAGGCAGAGGCCGGTCAATCCATTGTTAGAACCATTGATTTATCAGGAAGTCAAGAAGCTTCTATCGGCTAGGATCATCTTTCCAGTAAGGCACTCCACGTGGGTCGCCAACCTTGTTCCAATTAGAAAGTAGACAGTAGAGAGGATAGGGAAGCCGTTGGCGACTTTATTCTGCGTTGGTGCGGTCACGAAAAACACATCAACAGGCTTCAACTTCTTTTTTTACATCGATGAAGTCTTCGTCTATTCCCAGACATACCCCTAGGGCATCACTATTTTCTAAATTCCTTTTAAGCCATAGTTTTTGAGGGAACACCATCAAACTTCAAAGCATTTCTCAACTTTCGGCTAGTTCCTCAAAATCACTTCATTTGGATTCGCTTCCTTGGATTTAGCCATTTTGAAATTCTTATGCATCATGAGCAGGCCACAAATATTCTTTCCACACTTGATCTCAACTTTTCCCTTTATCATTGAAAATTCCTTTGTTCCTTTCAAGCTATATCTTCTAAACTATTGGACTTGAGGCCAAATTTCATAATTCTTGAAGAGTATTTAAAGTGATTGGGCATGACCAAGAACCAAAGAAATCATTGAAAGATCTTCCTATCACCCATTTAAGATTGAAATTGTCAAAGAAACGGTCACATATGCCGTTGGTATAGTCACAGTGGTGGATTAAAAGAGCACAATGCTCTTCATGGATGTATCACAAAGGACACTTGCCAGGGCCCAAGAATTTCAAGAGGAATAAAAATACCCAAAAATATTGCACCTTTGATCCCATTTGACTACTGTGTTTACCCTTGCAATAGTGTTGTACACTTGTGACATGACCATAATGGTCCAAAGGAGCAAATGTTAAAAACAAAAGATTTGGAACATATGATCATTTTTTGATCATTAGTATTGCTGCTAGTCATCAGCTTTTAATGCTTATACATGAACAAGCCAGGCCTTTGACCATGTGCTCTGTTGTGTGGTAAAGACATTACTTCATGAAAAGAGCTTCAAAATGCTTTTCTACAAACAACACGTTTACCCAAAATGAAATTTCTTTAAACAATTTATGACGCAAAGGAATTAAAAACTTAAGGCTTCTTCGATTGACGAAAATGTCAATATTACAAATTGAAGAATATATGAATTAACAATACCTTTCACAAATAGTTCTATTGCTTATGTATAGACCATGTCCAACAACTTCAATTTAACAATCAATGTAAGTATCCAAGTAACAAGTTGTTGATGGATACAAAGATATTGGTGAAGCCATTCAAACCACCACTCAAATTAATGCTTAGGTAACTCAACCTAGAATTCCTCATGTAAATCAATACCAAACAATTCCACCTCTCTCCATTTACGAACCTTTGCACCTACTGGTATCTTGGCTTCACAAAGCTTTTTACGCTTATCCATGAACAAGCCAATAAATAAATTGTAATTCTCCATCATACCTTCAATTTTGTCTATATCCTAGTTCTGAAATTGAATTTCCTTGACAATTTGAGCTCCTTACCGAATCGTGACTCCTTAACCTCCTTTTCTCCCTTAATTCTTTAGATATTTTTGTTCATGGCTGTATGCTTTTTCTTGGGTTGGATAAAACCTTGAACATCTTTTACGGACTCCTTTGGGTTTCTCCCAGATTGAACTTTCTCTTGAAGATTTGGGCATTCTTTGATGAATGGCCATACTCATGGCATTTGTGGTACTTAAAAGTGAAACTTTCACAATCTAGATTTTGAATCCATTCTACTTCTCTAGCTTTCAAGGTAATAATTTTCGGCAGGGGAGATGTGAGATAAAACTCTAGACATATTTGAGTATAAACATATAGACCTTTACTATGAAATGGCCTAGGGATATCAATTGCTACCCTTAGGTATTTGACAATCATCTCAAAAACGTAATGGGAGAAAAACTTCTAAGTGAGGGCATACATGTGAATCTAGACTGTTGTTGTGGTAGGTATTTCCTTTGAGGGTTTGAGTACCCAAATGCTAGTGTTTATTAAGAGACAAACGTTTTGATAGAAATAAGACACTCCATTGAAGACACCACCCTAATCAGATTCATGTTCTCCCTTGGTTTTCCAATTATTTTGAGTCTAGTAATACAAATCTTCCAGAGATAGTTGAGTGACAAGGAATCTATAGATTAGACTCCTGCCATGCACAGTATTGCAGTTCATAGTCTCATTTGGTTTTTCAATTTTTTCGAGTCGAGAAGTACAAATCTTCTAGAGATAGTTGAATGCTAAGAAATCTATAAATCAGATTCCTGCAAAGCAAGGTATAAACATTCTTGTGAAATCCCACAACGTCAATATTGATGATTAGGGATTCTTCAAGGGTAGGCATACATTGATTCTGATTTCTCTTAGGTTGATTGATCTTTGCGCTCATCACCTACCTCTAATACAACATCAATTACTTTCTCCAAGATTGACAAATTAGTTTTCATGGCCATATTTCCTAAACAAAAGGGCGTGGGGGTGCGGGATGAACCCCCTACCCAAAATCATTGCAAAAAAACCAAAGGGAAGAGAAAAGTAGAGATGAAAGAGTCAAAGAAGACGCAATCTGAATTAGAGAAAATTGGAAACCTTAGCACCTAAGCCCAATAGTTGATTTCTTGGAAGAAGTCAGAGGTGACACATGCTTGTAATAAGAGATAGTTGGAAATATTCCCTGAAATTATTGAATTCAATCAAATCTCGTATTGGAATCCCGTATTCAATGACATTTAGAGTTAAGCTTAACATTAGAAATTCTCTAAAAATATTTCATGTTTTTACATTAGAATGTTTTTATAGTTTGCATTTGAGAAGGATGCGTATCCACAAATATACATGTGCCAGATTTCAAGAAACATGTACATTTTTTACTTAACAGAGTTGTATGGCTTTAAGTTCAGAGTAAATAACAATTAAATTTTGGAGTTTTACACATGAAAAATACTAGCCCTATATCCACACTGTTCTTGTTTGTCAAATTATTTCTTGCTAGAGTAATGGATTGGCAATTTGGCACCATCAGTTTTGTTGATAGTTTATCTTTTACATTTATGTTATGGAAATAGAATAACAAGGAAAGAGTAACATATTGTCATATCCTCCAAACCGTAGCACTAAAGTAAAAATAGCAAAATCAAATAAATATCAAAATGGAAATTTAATTAATCTCAATTTAAATATTATAATTATAATTATAATTTTCTTAGATAATATTATAATTATAATATAATATAAACAAGTTAATAATTTAAATATCATAAACTAATAAATATTAAAAATATATATAACTAAATAATATTATTATCAAATATAAAATTATAAATATTAACAATTCAAATAATAAAATAAATATTAAATTAATATAATAAAATCAATATATAAGATATGTAATATATATAGAAAACATAAAACAATATTATATAACATTGAGAATATTGATAATGCCAAATATGATTATAATGTATACATATTGACAATTTAAAAAGAATAAATATTAAAAATATACAAATTTAATATACAAGCATAACAAGACAGCGAATACCTTAATAGCCACGACCCATGTTGGCAACGATTAAGGTAGTGGCCGATTAAAGAAGATAAATACTAGCAATGGCACTTTAGTGTGCAATGGGTACACCGAAGAAGTGTGGAAGGTCAATTAGGATAAATTTTGGTTTTTTTTTTTTTTGCATAATAGTACATGATAATTATAATTATATTTATATATTTTTTTATTATTTTAAAATATACATTATATATTAATTATATCGTAATGTTAAAATCTAAATGTGCTTGTTATTAAGATCATTGGAGTAATTTTCATTTTAATAAAATCTAAATATGTTCATTCTTAGGATTTTAATAAATTTTTATCAATAAATCTTTAAATTTTTTTAATTTATATCTTGTATACCAAGAATATTCTCCTCACTACAGCTGGAACCCACTCCATATATCTTCCTCAACTTTTTATGAATAAATATTTGAATTTTTTAATTTATATTTTGAATCCTCATTCAACACTCTACTTCGTTATGACATTCTTCATCAGTCAAACAATGAATAGATGACTAATCCAACATTAAAGACGTTATTGCAAGCATCCTCATTCACACACCACCACGACTATTCACAGTCCAGTCAAGAAAGAAAAAATGTTTTTAACAAATTCTCCTCCCTACAACAAGGAAAGCCGCCCACCCGAAAGAGAACACTGCTCAGGATCTTGGCCGTAATTTTAATTTTAATAAATATACTCTAAAACCCTCGTCGAAACCTTATTTTCAGGCTGTAGCTTGCCAAATTAGAGAAGTGAAAGGTCAATACAGTGAGGCAAAGTTTGGAGGAACGAAAACCAATAGCCGCGGGGGAAGCAGTTTCCAAGATACTGAAAACCAGTCAGAGCTTGAGATCATGTGAACATTCCTCGCTTTGAATGGTACGATTCACTATAGCAATGGACTGCTGTTCTATTAATCACTATAAATTTTGCCAAAAGCTATTGTAGACGTTGGCTATAAATGCTTGAAAACTTGTTTAAGGAACTTGTGATGGTTGAAACTAGTGACCAGCTACAACTAAAACCTGCCATAAAACCTATAAAGCATTTGGATACACTACTGTTATGGCTTTGAATGACTGAAAAATCTGTGGTAACTGTTGTAGATAGAGGTCAAATAAGATGCATTGTTCATAAACCTGAAATAAAGCTTGTTGAAAACCTGTTGAAGATGTTTGGAGATGAAGACAAGTGATGTGATATCACTGAATACCTGCTATTAACCCTAATGCAAATCTACTGAAAACCCTACTAGATACTTCCAATAATGAATAACGACATTTGAACTAGGCTATTTTCACAATCTTCTGGGTTTCAATTTTTGCAAAAAACAGAGGAGAGAGGAGCCAAGCACACAGTTGATGTTGAGCAGATTGACTTGCCCAGAAATCCTAGTCGAAGTACAGAGCGGAAGAAACCCTGACAGAATGTCATTCACAAGATGCGGGTTCATAATGACACGAGCAGCCAGGATGGTTACAGTGATATTCATTTCCATGGTCCGGTCAGCGCCAACTTTGCCGGTAGGAATCTGTGCCTCTCCATACTTAATGCCGCGGTAGTACAATAGTGTCCGTGTGAATCAACGGCTCACAATGGTTTCTCTGTCAACCAGGAGCTATCTTTCTTTTTCCACCATCCATAGGCAAAATGAGCTCTGAAAGCTCATATAGGACACGCCTTCGGCGTAATAATACGGAGGCGGAGACTTCTGGAGGGGAATAAATTATATACAATATTAGCCGGCATCATGGTAGGAAGAAACGGGAAAACCATTTCATGATTCGGCTCCAAGTCAACGTGGTTGATAAAATAAAAATACTAGTTAAGCCTGTAGCCGCTGATATAATTTTTGGGCTTTGCCCTCATCTTGCCGCCACGGGTGTTATTCAGGAAGGTGATTAATGTAGGAGAGTTTTGGGAGATTTGTCTTTAGCATAGTCAAAGCGTCAATTGCCAGCTTCCAAAGACAGTTGCAAGCATTCCCAAGGTAGTCACCATTAACTACCAAGTCGTGCTTCTATGGGGGATTCTGATAGTTTAAGTGCATCGCAGTTATTGTGGGAAGAGTCCGGTGGAGTCTGGGAAACATATAGGAGCTATGAGACCAGACATGGAGTTCAAATAAGACGAGCCTCAGATTAAGACAAGTGCTAAATAAGATAAAGCCCAAGTCTGCAGATAGAGACAAGGGGACGCAGGCTTGGGAATTTTTCACTCAACCGCTAAAGGAAAAATGGAGTTGCAGCGATTCTATTTAAGAATCACCCTATATGAGTGTGAGTCTATAATATGGAGGACAGAATAGATAAAACCAGAAAATAGTGTACAGAAATTGGAGTCATGGTTAACATTATACTACTCCTGTTCATATATATATGATATATGATAAGAGTTAAGGAGGATAGTTTTGCTCCTGTGACATACGTTGGTATCAAATCCCTTTAACATAAAAGCAAAATTTATCATAAACTTGAAAGGGGACATTACAGCAGACGCAGCCATTTAAGATCAGTAATAGCTTGCCTTGATGGTCGCTGGATTATATCTGATCGACTTCACTTACATACTGGGCGCTGCATAGGAATCGATTGATTTCTCTTAGCATCCTGAGTTCCTAGACAACAACTCCAGGTGTGGACTCAATTGTTTAATTTCTATACTGAAAAATATAAGATGGATCATCATTGTAAGTTACAGGATTGCATAGGAAGTCATGAACAAAATCTGAATTCATCATCACTGTATTCAGTCATTACAATCTTTTGAGAATCTTGTGAAATCAGAACTGAGTTATTGATTAAAATCAATAGAAGCTTTGTACTGCATCTCATTCTAAGTATTTGAGCAAGATATTTACAACTGTAGAGGTGGAAACTCCATATTCATTTCAGTCATTAAGTTTGCATGCCAAATTGAGGCTGTAATGCCAATACATGTACCATGTTCATTTTTATTCATTGGCATTCGATAATAGCCGGTAAATCAGTATAAGCATTATTTGAGCATGTTCTTCATTGACATATGGGAAATCATTGAGAAAAATCAGAAGAAAGATCTTCTATAAGCCGAAAGAAGTTTGCATTGCAACTGTTTGACGAAATGTCCAAGTCTGAAAAATTGAAAATTTACATCAGATTTATCAAGGGACATTACACATATCAACATGGCATTATTTGTAGACAAATTTAGTACTATGCAAAGGGTATTCAATGAATAGAATGTAAATAAAGAATTAGTTTAAGGCTTCAAACAAGGGGTTCCTATTTATTTATTTTTGCCAGCAGAAGTCGAATTAAGGTATAACTTCCTAGACATGAGAGTTTTTACAGTTTTTGAAATATGCTAACCAATTTTTTCGAAGGAAAACACAAAATAACCAGCAGTAGATGATATGATTAGCGTTAGCCTCAAATAAAAATCTGAACTTGAATGGAAGATGCTGAAGCTTGAACTGAAGAAACTGAATTGGAATAGAAGAACTACTCAACGTCAAGAATGTGCACTCAAGATCCCACTGAGGGCGAGGTGCTAACATATGACGGAGTCTAGAAATTGAAATTAAGAACTATCAGGCGGATAACCAGCCATGAGAAACAATTCCACGCTACCACCAAACAGTGGGGGGAAAAGATTACAAATGAAAGTAATTCATCCGCTGCGGCGGGCATCCACAGAACTGTGGGGATTCACCACTTAAGTGGGTACAAGATTTACAAACAATTTTAACCACACTGGCGGTAAACCATCCAGGGGACTTTAATGAGAATTAAATCAAATAGTTGCAGCAATAATAACGGTTAGATTAGTACTACTAATCAGAACCTTACAATTTCAACATGACTGCAAATAAATGAATTACAATGATATAGAAGTGAGATATGGATATAAGAATGAATTCTAACAATGTTCTTTGCTTTCCAATGACTGAAAAAGTGATTAAACTGGAAACTGATAAATCTGATGCAAATTCCTGAGTTCTGGAAATTTAGAACAGCAAACTGGAAAACAGTAAAAAACTCATAACTCACTCATTTCACCTCCAAATTGATTGAAATTTGTTGCAAATGCATCTCAGAAGATAGGCGACCAAACCAGGAGGAAGAAACAGCAGCAAATGGCCTTCATTTATTTCTGGCACAATTCCCAATGCAATGAAAAAGTACGGCCCCTTGAGAAAATCGATTTTGCATTATAAAATCAACAACTTCAATTTAAAATCTGCTTTTTGGTGGAAGTTGGCGCCTCAAGTCAACAATCAGATTGCTCAAACACCCAGAACTGAAATAAAATCACTCCACAAGCTATGAACAGAAAACAGCTTCAGCTGTAGCAAAACCAGGAAATTCAAAACTGTAAAACTCTCCAAAATTCTCAACCTTTGTTGCTCAATCTGCTAGTCTGATGTGAGAAGCAGCAATGTTCCAACTAGGTGTTGTATTTCAAACACGAAATTGGGAAGGGGCTAGGAGGTAGCATCCTCGAAGCAATAGCAAAATGTCCATAGTCATTTTGACAGCATAACAATAAGGTAATTGATGGATATCAAATGCTGGAGTCATGTCTTCATTTTATAAGAAATGAGAAACTCTTCAACTTCCTCAATTGGCACGCCAAAAGACAACCATTTGAATTCTCCTTATTTTCAAATTTCATAAAATATATTCCTCATAAAGTGGCGTCCACTTTCCTCCAAGCATAAATTCAAAAATATAAAATATTAATATCACCTTATGACAAGGCGTACCCTTCAAGTCCCCTTTTTAAAACAACTTGCAAGTTGTATCCTTAGGCCAAGGGGTCAATTGAAAATTATAACACTTATGCCAATACTTAGTAGATTTCAACAAATTAAGCTTGAGAGGAAGATATTGAAACAACCAATAATATGCTCACTGAAGAGAAGACTGAAGACAACCAACTGCATACTGCCACAACCATCATTTACTAAAAATAGTAAATAAAATGAAATGCTACAAAAGCCAAGCCCATGAAACCCTAATTTCCACCTCATTCCAGTCTACGGGTTCCGGAATAGACTGAAGAATGCCAATGCTGATCACTGATGAGAAGGGGACATTACAGTCCGCCCTCCTCGAAATTGCTTGTCCCCAAGCAACTGCAAAGATGGATGCAACAAAATCTGTTCACCTTCCCACGTAGCATCTTCAATAGGCAAATTCCTCCATCTCACCAAATATTCTTTGATTGTCCTTCTTCTCAAAGAACGTTCTCTAGTGTCAAGGATCTCTTCTGGAATCAACACTAAATGACCTTCCTCATCCAATGGAGGTAATTCTGATGTAGCCACCACATTGTGTCCAATTGCCTTCTTGAGGCGAGACACATGAAAAACATTATGTATTTTGCTTTCAGCTGGAAGTTCCAACTCATAAGCAACTTCACCAATCCTTTTGGTGATTTTGAAAGGACCATAAAAGCGTGGCTTTAACTTTTCTGCACCACTCTTCTTGAGAGAAGATTGTCTATATGGCTGAAGCCTCAAATAGACCATGTCCCCAACTTCAAAAGACCTTTCCACACGCTGCTGATCAGCGTATAACTTCTGCTGATTCTGAGCTTGTTGCAGATTTTCCTTAAGAGTCTTCAAGATGTCCTGGCTTTGTTGCAACATATCCAAAGCCTGTGGGGCTCTACTATCACCAAACACTAGATCAACAAAGTTAGTAGCCTCATAACCATAAAGAGCCTTAAAAGGAGACATCTTAATTGACATGTGATAAGAAGAGTTGTAACAATACTCTCCTAAATGAAGCCATTTAATCCAAGCTCGCTGCTGTCCTGAAACATAGTTCCTTAGGTAGCCCTCTAACCACTTGTTAACAATTTCTGATTGCCCATCTGTTTGTGGGTGATAACTTGTGCTTGGAGTAAGCACTGTCCCACTCAATCTGAAGATCTCCTGCCAAAAAACACTTAGGAACTTGCTGTCCCTATCACTGACAATTGTTTTAGGCAACCCATGCAAACGGAACACCTCTCTAAAAAACAACTCAGCCACTTGAGCTGCTGTAAATGAAGTGGTAACAGCAAAGAAATGAGCAAATTTTGTTAGTCTATCAACCACAACAAATATACAGTCACGTCCTTGCACCTTGGGCAACCCCGTGATAAAATCCATGGCAATACTTTCCCACTTCTGATTTGGAATAGGCAAGGGCTGAAGTAAACCAGCAGGAAAAGAGTGTTCATTTTTATTCCTTTGACAAGTAGGACACTCTCTAATGTAATTCAAGACTTCATCTTTCAAACCTTTCCAAGTGAATCGTTCACGAATCTGCTTGTAAGTCTTGAAAATCCCTTGATGACCAGCAAGGGGAACATCATGAAAAGCTTGTAGAATCTTTTTCTTAAGCTTAGATTCTTGTACTAAAAAGATTCTATCTTTATAATAAATTAATCCATCAACCAACTTATACCTTCCATCAACCAATTGACCTTCTAACAAGCTGGTTGCAAACTGATTTTTAACATAATCAGCAGCAATTAATTCTTTCCAATCTGCTGATAACTCACAAATTGACTGCAAATGAGGCCTTCTAGAAAGTGCATCAGCAACTATATTATTTTTTCCTTTGACATATTCAATGTCAAAGTCATATGCTTGGAGTTTACTTACCCATTTTTGCTGCCTTTCATTCAATTCCTTTTGGCGCATGAAATGTTTAAGACTGTTGTGATCAGTCTTAACAACAAATTTACTTCCCACCAAGTATTGACGGAATTTAGACAAAGCATGCATGATAGCAAGCATCTCTTTGTCATAAATAGAGTAAGTTTTTTCTGCCCCTCTCAACTTTCTACTCTCGAAGACAATAGGATGTTTGTCTTGCATTAGGACAGCTCCAACTCCTTCTCCTGAAGCATCACATTGTAATTCAAAAGGTTTTGAGAAATCCGGAAGTGCCAATACTGGACACGAACTCATGATTTGTTTAAACTTATCAAAAACCTCTTGTGCTTGCTTAGTCCAAAGAAAAGCTCCTTTCTTTGTAAGATCTGTCAAAGGTGCAGCTTGATGAGAATAACCTTTTACAAATCTTCTATAGAATCCACATAACCCTAAAAAACCTCTCAAATGAGAAATAGTCTTAGGAGTTGGCCAATCAAGAATGGCCCTTATCTTTTCTGGATCCACTTTCACACCCTTTGAGCTGATAATGTGGCCAAGGTATAAAAGTTCTTCCATCCCAAACTCACACTTTGACTCTTTGGCGAATAGACATTCCGCCTCTAAAATGGTAAGCACTTCTTCCAAATGCTTAAGGTGCTCTTCCCAAGACTTACTGAATATGAGAATATCGTCGAAGAAGATGAGCACAAACTTCCTCAACTGCTGTCTAAAAATCTTGTTCATACAAGATTGGAATGTGGCTGGAGCATTTGTCAAACCAAAAGGCATGACAAGAAATTCAAAATGCCCAAAGTGGCATCTAAATGCTGTCTTTTCTATATCCTCCTCCCTCATTCTGATTTGGTGATATCCTGAACGAAGATCAATCTTTGAGAAGAACATTGCCCCATGGAGCTCATCAATAAGCTCATCAATCCTAGGGATAGGATATCTATTCTTGATGGTTTTCTGATTTAATGCGCGATAGTCAACACACATACGCATTGTACCATCTTTCTTTTTGACCAGCACTACTGCTGAGGCAAATGGACTCTTGCTTGGTCTAATAAAACCACTTTCCAACAGCTCCTTGATGGCCTTTTCAATTTCATCTTTCTGCCTCTTTGGATAGCGGTAAGGTGTAGTAATGACTGGTTTTGCTCCTTCTTCTAATTCAATCACATGTTCAGAACCTCTTTCAGGAGGTCTTCCAGGAGGTAAGCTTCCAAAGATTTTACTTTTCTTTGAAAGTAAGGCTTGAATATCAGGATGATATTGCCTTTTTTCCTCAACCGGATCAGCTGGTAAAACCATACATTCAGCAGCCCATTCAACTTGATCATGGCGGATCAGCCTTTCCATCCTTTTCAACGAAACAATTCGAGGGCCTCCATTTGACATCCCTCTTAAAACAACCTTCCTTCCATTAGACTGAAATTTCAGCTCCATGGTTTGCAAATTCAATGTGATCTCACCAAGAGATCGCAGCCATTGTATGCCCAACACAACATCAGTGTCTCCTATACCCACCACATAAAAATCATCCTTAATTTCATGATTCCCTAATTGCAAAGATAGATTAGGGATTCTCCTTGTGCAAGACATAGTGAAACCATCCGCAACCATTACTTTGAAACCATCAAAATTTTCAGTCTTTAAACCTTTTCTAGCAACTAGCCCTTCATCAATAAAATTGTGAGTTGCTCCAGTATCAATTAGGGCAACTATCCTTTGTGAATTTACCACTCCATGAACCCTAAAAGATTCATTCTTTTGAAAACTGGATAGTTGTGCAAAAGCACTACTATCTCCAACCTCTTCGGACTTATCTTCTTGAACTTCTTCACCTTCACTACTTGCTGATTCGTATTGCTGATCAGACGAATCAGATTCTGATCCATAATCAGAATAGCCCTCCATTTGAACTACTTTGCCTCTTCCATAACAACGGTGGCCTTTCACCCAAGGCTCACGACAAGTGAAGCAAACTCCATCCTTTCTAAGCTGTTCTTTGAGCTCTTCGGACAGCCTTGGTGGAAACTTCTTGGGCAGATTTGAAGATGGCCTTTTATCCTTCTTATGGCTGAATGTTTTTGAGTGAAACTTAGGTCTTGGGGCTGCCAATTCCATGCTCCTAGCTTTCTTGATAGCTTCATCCAATGTTGGAGGATCAAATGCTTTGACCCAACCCTTCAATGGCTCCATTAAACCTTCAGCAAAAAGGACTACAAGTCTTCTTTCAGTAATGTTGGGCACCATTACTGACAACCTCTGAAAATCAGCCACATAACTCTCTAAAGATCCTTGCTGTTTTAACTGTGCCAATTCTCTAAACTTCAATTCCGGATCTTTGGTGTCAAATCTCTCAATCAATTTATTTGTAAATTCTCCATAAGTGCGAATAAGGTTGTGGCCAAGAGTGACCAAACCGTGAGTCCACCATTCATGAGCTATGCCATCTAAGTGCAAGGTAGCAAATTTGATAGCATCTTCTTCCGGCATAGGTCTAAGGGAGAGGTAGTTATCTAACTTTTGCACCCATGACCTGGCTGTACACTTGTTACCACCATCAAAATGTTCCATAGTGATCTTTCCCAATGCTTGGTAAAAATCATTTCTAGGGCCTGCAGGAGGACGTTGATCATTCCTACCACCATTTCTCCGACTCCTTTGATTCATGAATTGATCAAAGGTCCATGCTCCTCTCATGTCAAGAGGTAAGGACACATACTCCATATAGGCTTGACGAGCATCATCAGCAAAGTTTGGAGTAGCCTCAACTGGTTGTTGCTCTTCCCTTGGTGTGAAAACAGGAAAGAGGGGTCTAGAGGATGACCCACTATGAATTGTAGTATGCTGACCTACAATTCTGTCCCTAGTATTCACCTCAGGACTGCCACTGTTATTATTTCCATTCACTCCACTATTTTCTCCAGCTGAGTTATTTTGGGGCTGAATAATACTCTGAGCTGCTTGCTGATCCAACTTGGATAACAAACGGGACATCATATCTATCATCCCGTCAAACTTCTTCTCCACTCTATCCCTTTCTTCATTATCTTTTCTTACTGAATCTGACATTATGACAGTTGTGTGATCAACCACTTCCACTGAATTATCTGAACCTTCCACTGTTTTACCAAGGTCTCTTAGAACTTCTGAGAAGGTATCTGCCTCTGGAACGGGCGGAAACTGATGCTGATTTCTGGCCTGACTTCTAGTGTATGGCCTTGTGTCTCTGTCACTCATCAGTTCACTACTGCAATCAGCCACAGGATGGCAGGGTCTTCTGCTCTGATACCACTGAAATATGCTAACCAATTTTTTCGAAGGAAAACACAAAATAACCAGCAGTAGATGATATGATTAGCGTTAGCCTCAAATAAAATCTGAACTTGAATGGAAGATGCTGAAGCTTGAACTGAAGAAACTGAATTGGAATAGAAGAACTACTCAACGTCAAGAATGTGCACTCAAGATCCCACTGAGGGCGAGGTGCTAACATATGACGGAGTCTAGAAATTGAAATTAAGAACTATCAGGCGGATAACCAGCCATGAGAAACAATTCCACGCTACCACCAAACAGTGGGGGGAAAAGATTACAAATGAAAGTAA
This sequence comes from Sequoia sempervirens, assembly GCA_007258455.2. NCBI lineage: Eukaryota > Viridiplantae > Streptophyta > Pinopsida > Cupressales > Cupressaceae > Sequoia > Sequoia sempervirens. The sequence continues at coordinate 132,240,273 of VDFB02058242.1, read as the reverse complement.
TTCATCCGCTGCGGCGGGCATCCACAGAACTGTGGGGATTCACCACTTAAGTGGGTACAAGATTTACAAACAATTTTAACCACACTGGCGGTAAACCATCCAGGGGACTTTAATGAGAATTAAATCAAATAGTTGCAGCAATAATAACGGTTAGATTAGTACTACTAATCAGAACCTTACAATTTCAACATGACTGCAAATAAATGAATTACAATGATATAGAAGTGAGATATGGATATAAGAATGAATTCTAACAATGTTCTTTGCTTTCCAATGACTGAAAAAGTGATTAAACTGGAAACTGATAAATCTGATGCAAATTCCTGAGTTCTGGAAATTTAGAACAGCAAACTGGAAAACAGTAAAAAACTCATAACTCACTCATTTCACCTCCAAATTGATTGAAATTTGTTGCAAATGCATCTCAGAAGATAGGCGACCAAACCAGGAGGAAGAAACAGCAGCAAATGGCCTTCATTTATTTCTGGCACAATTCCCAATGCAATGAAAAAGTACGGCCCCTTGAGAAAATCGATTTTGCATTATAAAATCAACAACTTCAATTTAAAATCTGCTTTTTGGTGGAAGTTGGCGCCTCAAGTCAACAATCAGATTGCTCAAACACCCAGAACTGAAATAAAATCACTCCACAAGCTATGAACAGAAAACAGCTTCAGCTGTAGCAAAACCAGGAAATTCAAAACTGTAAAACTCTCCAAAATTCTCAACCTTTGTTGCTCAATCTGCTAGTCTGATGTGAGAAGCAGCAATGTTCCAACTAGGTGTTGTATTTCAAACACGAAATTGGGAAGGGGCTAGGAGGTAGCATCCTCGAAGCAATAGCAAAATGTCCATAGTCATTTTGACAGCATAACAATAAGGTAATTGATGGATATCAAATGCTGGAGTCATGTCTTCATTTTATAAGAAATGAGAAACTCTTCAACTTCCTCAATTGGCACGCCAAAAGACAACCATTTGAATTCTCCTTATTTTCAAATTTCATAAAATATATTCCTCATAAAGTGGCGTCCACTTTCCTCCAAGCATAAATTCAAAAATATAAAATATTATTATCACCTTATGACAAGGCGTACCCTTCAAGTCCCCTTTTTAAAACAACTTGCAAGTTGTATCCTTAGGCCAAGGGGTCAATTGAAAATATAACACTTATGCCAATACTTAGTAGATTTCAACAAATTAAGCTTGAGAGGAAGATATTGAAACAACCAATAATATGCTCACTGAAGAGAAGACTGAAGACAACCAACTGCATACTGCCACAACCATCATTTACTAAAAATAGTAAATAAAATGAAATGCTACAAAAGCCAAGCCCATGAAACCCTAATTTCCACCTCATTCCAGTCTACGGGTTCCGGAATAGACTGAAGAATGCCAATGCTGATCACTGATGAGAAGGGGACATTACAGTTTTCATGTTCTTCCTTTTGCTGCAAGTACTCAAGTGATTCTTTAGTTAGGCTCTTGGATCTAGTTCTATGTAGCTGGTTCAAGTATGTGTTTGGGTTTTGGGTTTGCTAGTATGGCAATTTTTTTCAGGCTCATGTGGCTGGTTTTAGCTGTACTATATATATATACCCATAATTTGCAAAAAAATGTACAAAATTTAAAGCAAATGTGATAGTGATAAAGATAATTGATAATTCAATGTCAAATGTCAAATCAATACAATATTATAATTAGTAATCTTCATATTGCTCTTAATTGAGAGCATCAATGTTATCACTTGATTTGTTTGAACCACAAGTGTAGGAGCCTTCTCATCCTCTAAAGAAATTGTGGCATGCTGTGCAATAGAAGCATCCAAATTGAAACACTTAGGGGCTACATCTTGATTCCACATTGCCCCCTACATGTGCTTGACTTGCTTATGTGATAGGTGGCACAAGTTGGAATGCATATAGACCAACTCCTTAGCTTTTTTTTTTTTTTTTTTTCATTCATCTAGTTATTCTTAAATGTGCGGATAAAGGAGTATTTACCCTTGCTTTCTTCGTGAAGAACTCACAATGTGTTGAGATGGAGATAGTGAATAGAAAATTTGCAATTATAAAATTAAAATATAATATATAGCTGTCAAAGAAAAGTACGAAAGTTGTTTTTAATTAACAATGCATACTTGTGATAGAACTTTGGTTGCAAGAGGCTGCAAGTAACAATGTCCTGGCCATGGAGGTACTACTATGTGTTAGTGTCCTGCTTGTACTTGTCTTGAAGGGCATTAAGGTTGTGATTCCTTGATTTTATAAAATTGCCAAACTCAACCATGCTAGTGTCCTTTAAATCTGGATCTGAGAGGAATCTAGTGATTATAGACTTGTACCTCTTACTAACTTCAACATCTTTATGTGGTGCAATCCTCTTGGACAAAAAGGTATATCTTTCTTGCAATAATTGGGTAACAAATCAAATTGAGGGTGTGGTCATCTTGTTCCTGTGGTCAACCATGATTTTTTATACTCGTTTGAAATGACTGTGTGGGGCCATTCTCCTTAATTATCATAATGACTTTTATTTAATTTTTTATTGTGGTGTCCTTTTGGTCAAATATTTCACCCAAACTCAACTGATCCATATTTGCAAACTTGAACATATTCATGATGGGCATAGTCAAACTCAAAAGATAATCCACATGAGCTCACTAGTCATTTTCGAGGACCAATGCTTTGACTTTTTGGGCTTTTTTGAATTTGATTGCCCCATTCATTTCAAAGGTTATTGGTGACCATGGTGATCAATGCCTTTCGCCTTCACAAGGCTCAAGACGATTGCGTGATGTGAATTAAGTCTTAGCAGCATAGTATGGTGTAAAAAAAAAAAAGTGGATGACATAATTAAAATTTTATAGCAGACTTAAAGTAAATTAAAAAATAAAATATTGAAATTTCATATACTTACCTTCAACCACTTCAAATTGGAGGACTTGAAAATAGCTTTTGATATATCATGATGTGTTAGAAACATTTGAATCTCCATAGCCTCGATATAGATTTCTTTGATCCACTATATCTGTGTTCCAATCTTTTGCATCATCAAGCTGAGTGAGCGGACAACACATGGTGTCCACAAAATTTCCTCATATCTTTTTTCTACCAATAAACTTTGCTGCCCTGCAATTTTTGGTGTGTCCGTTATGACTTGGATAATATTTTGAGTAGCCGCCATCTTAATTGCCGATATGAGGATGATTGCAGTGAAGTTTGCATCCTTCACTTGCCTTTCACTATCAACCTCTTTAGAGAACATTGTAATGACATTAATTGAGGACTTGTTTTTACAGTCTTTCTATCCATCAAAAACAATGAACATTCTCATTTTGGTCCATGAATCCCTTACCAATAATGTGGTGCACACCTTTTCATACCTAAGACCTTTATAACTTCTAATTTTTTAACTAATAGCAATAAATGCAATGCATAGTGAGCTCATCTGCATGCCCCTCTTCTAATTCTTAAATGTCCTTTCAAATGGGCCTCTTTTGCGAGAAGCAAAGGGGCTATTCTTGTCACAATGAAAGGATGTGTGGCAGTCACCATTGGAGTGTAACGTACCAACCCTTTGGTGAAGTAAAGAATTCATAATTTAACATCATATGAGTAAGTAAATGTGTTATCATGACATTGCAATAATTTTTTTCCTTTTCTTCATTGATAACATATGAACAAGTTGCCATATCAATTTACAATAAAGTTTCCATTTCATTATAATAACTTCACAAGTACATGAAACAAGAATACATACCTTAATTAACATAGCTCCAATGAGCTTTAGAACAAATAGTAGTAAGACGGTCCAGTATCTTCCCTTTCAAATCTTGGTTCTTCAGTAGCCTTTAGTGGAGGAGAAGCAACACTCGGGCACTTTTCCGCCAACCACGGACTTATAGTGCGGTCCCCCGCACATCTATCATTTGATAGATGGCCCTCCCTTCAACGAAGAGATTGGTTGAGTAACCAATATTGTTAACCAACTAAGCATAGTGTTGTGTCCTACACAACTAGAACCTTGTTATTTCACAATCTCGAACTAGTATAAAGGATCACGATGAATTGACAGTGTAGTCTCAAGCATCACACAGTCTGAGTGGATGTTGTATATTGCACTACTTTGGCCAAAATGTTCTCAATCAGTACTTCAAATGAAGGTTATCTATCATAAACACTACTCAGGGCCGATTTGACTTAAGGCTATCTTATACTACGCATAGGTGTGGTCCTTCACTGGATAATATGTCATCCTGGACTAACCTACAACATACTACTGCTAGAAATGAATAAGCATAACAAGTAATTCACATAATCCCTCCTATACTAGAAATCTTTATCCTAGGAGTAATTCAAGCTTATCTCAGTTAACCTAATAACTTAAGCTGATAGAATTTACTTGACTCCTGTCCTCATTTCGGTCCTAGTCTATAGTAACTATTACAGTCATATTCTCCTTAAATGGAGATCATACAATTAATGCAAAACACAACAAGTATGCATATTTATCCTTTAAACAACTTACTTCCTAAATGCAACAGATATGCAGTTCATAGAATAACTCACTTTCTATACACAACAAAAGTATAGTTCACAAGCCAATTTCCTATCTATGCACAGACAGTAAACACAATTTCCAAAAATATTTTAAGATTTACTAGTGAAATAGATAGTAGAAGAATATCCCATGCTTGGTATTTAGCTTTCCTCCAAATGATGATGTCTTAGCCTATTCTCACAACACAACTCTATCAATCAATTGGAAAATTCTTCACAAGTTACTGCCTTCTCACTCAGAATTAACTCACAAGTTGCTACCTTCTTCACTCAGAAATATATGCCTCTAAGAATGAATATTTAGTCTGTTGATGGTTATAGCTGAATAGAGGTATAAAACTCAGATGATTCGATGATGGTGAACTGGTAATTCAGCTAACCTCAACTCTTAGAAAAATATGCTTCTCAGAAAATCAAAATAATGCTCTATAGAAAATAAGCTCTCTAAGATAAATTCTCCAGATAACAAATAATGCTCTATTGTAATGTCCCCTTCTCGAGCATGACTTTTTCTGTTGACCGTTGGCCTATTCTGGAGACCCGTAGGCTTCTCGGTGGTGAAATTAGGGTTTCATGGTTGGAGGTTTCTATTGCTCGCGGATTGGTGTTTGAACTGCGGATTCCTTCTGGGTTTTTCGTGAGCTTCGCGGTGATGTGTTTTTCTTGGCATTTTGAGCACCTTCTGGAATTTACTATTTTTAGTAAATTTTATTTCTGGCAGTGGTCCTATTGGTTTCGGCACGGTTGGCTTTCTACTTCAGACTGTTGAGTTGGCTTATTCATTTTTGGCTTGGGGGCACAATTGGAGAGATAAGTTCAAATTATTTTAATAAAGTCATGTTTTAATATTATATTTTGCTGTTGACCCCCCCTTAACCCAGTGATTGAACTTAAGTTGTTTTTAAAGGTGGTCTTTGAGGGGTGGTGCCTCATGGGGATATTTTATATTTTTCTAAGGCTCAAAAAACAAATGCTTGAAATGGACGCCTATCTTGGAGGAGTTTTAAATTAAAGTCAAAATAAACTTGAAGGAAATGGGATGCCATCTTTGGAGGGAAAAGGTGATATTTCAAATTTGAAAAGTTAGGGTTTCTAGAAGCTTTTGGAGAGTCTTCATAGAATTATAAAAGGTGGTCTTGGGTCTTCATTTGGGTATCTGATATCTTGAGTAATGTTATGCTGCTGAAATGGTGTTGGACTGCTTTGAGGAATGAATGCCTCCTAGCTTGGCTCAACTTCGTGCTTGTGAGATAGCACCTAGTGGAGAGGTTTGCTTGTTTTGAGTGAATTTTGCAGTGAGGATTGTTTTGTTGTTGAGTTAATGCTTGTAGTTCAGTTATTTGCGTAGTAATCTATCATTTCTGGAGTTGCTGAATGTTGCATCAGATTGTTGTTTTTATTCATAAATCAAAAAATACAAAAAGAATCATTCTGGGTATTGTCATTTTGTGTCTCTTTGGCAAGGGCGCCCCTGTTCACCAATTTGCAGATTTTTTAAAGAAGAATTGAATTTTATCTTGAGGAATCGCCCCTCCTTGAGGGCCGTACCATCTAGAGGTGCCTTGGAAATTGTGTAGAAAACATTAGTGAGGTTTTGAGTCAGTTTTGGGGTTCTATCTTGGGCATACTCTCCTTAGGGTCACTTTGCATCTTGTCTCATGTGATTTGAGTGTATATTGAGTGAGATATGGGCATTTCAATGAGGAATTAGAGTGCTGGTCTGATATTCATGTTGCTGGTCTGTCATATTAGACTTGAGAAAATTGTGTATGAGTGAAGGGTGGGTGTTAGGACTTCATATTTGATCTAGTGGATGACATCTTTACTATTGCAGCACTTTGTGGAGCTCTAATCCTTGATCTTGTAGGCGTTCTTCAACATTTTGTAAGTTGCACAGTAGTACTGTCAGCATCTCTTCTAAATCTTGTTTTCATGCTTTGTAATTGCCCACTGAATAAGTGGAAGAGGTTGGCTTGCCACCTGTTTACTTGAATTGCATTGTAATATCTTATGTCTTCGCCATATGGTCGCCTCATTTCCATCCTGTATTGAGTAGCACATACTTGGTGTTGAGTTGCTTTCAGTATTGCAATAGATAGGGATCCTCTGACCATATGCACACCGTCATTTGGCACATTCTTGGTTAGAGTTATTTCAGTTCATGTATTGCATTGAGATCCTCTGACCATATGCTAACACCTTGTCCATCTCGGGATCCTGGTGTACATTCTTGGTTAGAGTTGAATTCTGCATTGTTTAGTTATTTGCTAACCCTAAAGGGTGTATGTTGTTTGTAATCACTTTCAAAAATAAAATAAAATTTGGCTCGGTATATTTCATCTATAGAAAATAAGCTCTCTAAGTAAAGAATGATGAAGTGGGTGGCTATTTATAGAGCCTTAGCCCCATCAAATCCCACTTCCAAAGGCATGTAAACTGACATAACTGTAATTTGAATGATTCAACTTGATAAGTGGCGGGTTTCTAATCTGATACTCAGCTTCCAAGAGGTGAGTCGACCTCGATTATTTGACAATAGGTTGAAGACCATTTCATACTTGCACATGGTTAAATATGAAGAATCGACACCTATAGGCGTCTTCTAGATATGGCGCCAATCCAGAAATCTAGCAGGTAAAGATTCATAGTGAAAAAGTCCAATGTTATTAGCAATCCACATAGCCTACAATCATGGCTCAATCAACAACATTCAGGTCGCATTTCATGTTTCCTGCGACTTGTTCATAGTCCTGCATGTGTGCGTGTGTTTTTCCTAGTCGCTGTATTTTATTTGATTTCCAAAGTTCATACTATAGTTTATGAAATATTTCCTCTTTCACTATATTGGAGATTGACGTATATTTCCCAAAGTTTCAAAGACAATGTTCGATTCATTTAATCTCCATATTCGGTGATAATAATCGGCTGATATATTAAACCTGATTTTCATAGTTGATGATCAATAATCAGCTGAGTGATATTTCACCCGATTCCTATAGTTAGTGTTTAATATTAATTCAATGTGAGAATGCTTTGATTTCCCATTATGAAATTTAATATTAAAAATACATATTATATTTTATTTATATATGTATATATTAGAGTAGTAAATTATATATATATATATAAATTTTTACCATAATTTATATATATATGTACACAACATATAATATATATTTACATATATATATATATATATATATTCACTCTATAAACATGTCGTAAGCCAGTCAGCATACCCGATATATACATATATGTAAATTGTGAGGCAATAATAATATAATATTATATATTATTAATATCCACAATTAATTGGTTGTGTGCATATATACATGTATATACCTATATATACCTCAATGTACACGTATGTGTAGGTATACCATATCGATACATCTGTATGAGCATATCCATCTGCCAATCATACGCCTGTATTGATATGTATATACATATGGATACGTGTATATACTATATATATGTATATATGTCCACTCCCTATTCACTTACATTCATTCACGTTACCATCATAATGATCATAATACAATAGGATAGATATACTGATAAACATCACTCACAAAAGCGTAAAGAAGTAAACAAGACTCCTAATGCCAATGTACGAGCTATGGATAACTTATCTAGAACCAACATAATTGACTCAGTTCACCCAAACTATAGTGATGTGTGTGTATGCTCAGATGGTTTACTTTACCGTTTAACTGACCAAGCTCCTCTCCCAAGTGATACTTCCCCTCTGCCTGGAGGAATGGTTCACATACCTGCATCCAATGACACACTTTCGGAAGTCATATGTTCACAACACAAGCAGTATATATAAACATCTCAAGAGTGAGAATACTCATTACTCAATAACTTTGCATGCAACATTTATCAAGGATAACATCAATTGAAGCAACATTACATGAGACAACATCAAATGTGAAAACACTCATATTAATAACAAGGAACAGCATACTTTATTCACTCTCAGAATCCTTTTTACAATCGTATAACCCTATGCAATACTAATACGTAGTAGCTATACAATCGGGGTGTGACATAGAGAAATGGAAGTTGGCCCTAAAGGTGGCTTGCATGATCCTTTCTTAGCTAAAGAAAGTTTTTTTTTCTCTTGTGTTTGCACTTTCTACTTTTGCTTGTTCTTTGATATACAAGAGTATTTACTATTTACTCTTTTTTGACAATCAGTATTTGTTTGGCCTTGAAATTTTTTTGATTCCTTGACCATTGCACATGAGTGTGCATTCACTAGACTATATGAGCTCTTATACTCGTTATGGTGTTGACTGCAACACCAAAGATAAACCCTGCCTCTAGGAAGCTGCTCAACCATTGTGACATGTCACCAAATAGGTAATCCTTGGTCAATTTTGAAAGTCCTTTCCATATTTGAGCCTCTAAACTAGAACTAGCAGCCATTGTAAATTATATGGATGCCTATATGTACATGTTTTAAAATAAACAAATATTAAGAAAATTGAAAAATAAAATAAAAATGTAATCCTAGGCTACATTAGCATAGTAAAAATTAAAAAATAACAATAAAAAAGCAACGTATTGCTCTATGAAACATTAAAAATTGAATAACAATTGGAAAGCAGCAATAAAACATTTCAAAAAAATAGGAAGCTTGAAAGTAAATTTGAAAATAAAAACCTATAAAATCTTAAAAATAACTTACTTGGAATGACAAATGTTCTTGATGCTTATTTGATCCTTGTAACACTTATCAAAGATGCCTTAACAATCCTTCCAACATTTGGAAAAACAACAATCTTGAGCAATGACAAACAAACAATGAGTTTTAGAAGTTTGGAGTGATAGGCAGGATTGTTTGTGTTTGTAGATTGCTTTTACTTTTATTTTTTCTTCAGCTTATTTGGCTATTTTAAATTTAGGTTTTGTTTTGACATTTTTAGGGTATTTTTCTTCTTTAAATATGTTTTTAAAAAATAAAAAACAAAAAACATGATTTTTTTGATTTAATTGGGAGCACATCTTGTGGGCTCACCTAGGTGTGCCAACATTTGCCTAAAGCATTGCCTGGGTGACCAGGGTATGCTGCAGGCATACTCAGGATGTACCTGGGCTGTTCTTGGGATGGAACCCTGGGGTACCCATCGCCACATTTAGACCTGGCCCCATTCAAGCCAGGTATAAAGGTTGGAGGCGGCCAACCTTTCAACATTGAGTTTGAGTCACATTAATTTGTGCATTAAACATGGTGTTACGATTGTTCACAGATACCTGTTGATGTGTTTTTCGTGACCGCACCAACGCAGAATAAAGTTGCCAACGGCTTCCCTATTCTCTCTTGATCAAAGTATTCCGCATGCTAAGATTGCCAGAAAGTTCATGCGTTCAACTTTGTGTTCAAGTTCATTCTTCTACATGATGCCTTAGCCAAATTTCCATCCTTGAGAACTTCATTTCACCTGCTGGAGCCCTGACAACCTTGACTTTATTCATTTCTGGCTCAAGAAAACTATCTTCACGAAAGATTGAAGCAAATTCACCTAGGCAGTTTCTTTCAAATTCATCGTCTGGATGATCCTACCTTGAAAACACATTTTCTTCATTTTTGCCTTAGAAAATTTTCAAGTTTTCCTTAGGAAATACATCAACCTGGCGCCCACTTAAAATCTTCATCCCAAAATTCTCGACAAGCTGTGGAAGACCTTAAAATCAACTCCTCATCGATAATCTTCGATACCCAGAAGAAAATTTTCTTCAGAACGCATCGAACCCATGGGTACCCAACGAACGGGTTCATTTAATTTTCTTGAATTTTGAACCTTAGAAAATATTCTTTCATTGAAATTTAAATCCGTTCTTCACATCTGTGAAGATTTCTTGTTGCTCTGACTTGAGAAATTTTTACTCATCCAGTGGAGCTGGCTTTCCCTGACTTCATCTCTGGCAACTCTGCTCGTGCCTTAGAAAGAAGATTTTATCACTTCATCCAACTTAGGCGTTTTTCCCAAGGAAAAAAAAAAATGTTTGTACCTTAGAAAATTTTCAAATCATCCCCTGCACTCTTGAAAAATTTCCCTTAGAGAATTTTATTTGTTTGTCAGTGGAGGAGATTTTATCAACTTCATTTAGAAAATTTTTATTCATGCCTGGTATGCTTCATTTTTCATTCACCATTTATATTTTATTCCACATTTTGAAGTTCAAGCGCCTTTGGAAAATTCTCCAACACTTAAAAAAATATTTCACCCCCTTTTTACTTGAGGCGCCTAGCATACTTAAGGAGAATCACGCCTTGGCATTTTGTTTTCACACTTCACACGCCTAGAAAAATTTCTAACACTTTACCACTCAGGCGCATTTGAGGCTAGGAGAGGAAAGAAAAATCACGCCCAACACACTTTATTCACCCTCTTTGCATGGCGCATAACACACTTTGAGAGGAAAACGCCTATCATTTGCCTTGTGTTTACCACGCCATGAAGTGTCTTTCACTTTACTTACCACCTTTTACTCCATCCACTTACCTTTTAACTCCTCAACATGGGCGCATTTAACATAGGGAAGAGGATGGGCGCATTTTGAGGTGAGAGGAGGATGAGTTTTGTTGACTTGTTGACTCCTTAGCTGCATGGGCGCATTTAGCATAGGGAGGTGGATAAAGTTCATTCAAACACTTTGACCTTGTTGACTCCTTGGGCGCATTTTTGATGCCATGAAGGATGAAACTCTAACCACGTCCTTAGAGTGACTCTTCACCTCCCTTTTCCCGTCTTCACATGCATGACTTTGGGCGCATTTCAGCCATGCAGGAGGATAAAAAACTTTGACTTTGTCTTGACCAATTTGCTTTGGGCGCATTTCAGCCTGGGTGAAGGACGAGCTTTGATACTTAGAAAATTTTCATGCTTGGCATCTTGAGTTGGGCGCATTTTGCTATAGGAGGCGGATGAAAACTGTTGACTGCTTTGACTTCCTTGTCTCTTGGGCGCATTTCACCCCCTGAGCAGGATGAACTTCATACTTAGCAAAATTTTGAGCTCCAACTTTTCCTTGAGGGCGCATTTTAGCATGTGTACTGGACGAAGTTCAACACTTAGAGAAATTTCATGACCTCCAGCTGAGATGGGCGCATTTTCAAGGAAGTGAAGGATGAAGTTCCAGACTTAGCTATTTTTCTCGTCTTTGCCAGCTTCTCATGCCCTGCTATTTATAGTAAGTCCTCTGAATTTGCGTCTCTGAAGCTCAGAATGGCTTGAAATTTTGCGTACCGCATCCTCATAACCTTGTTATCCTGTCGACACTGCCATTTTTAATCACCCTGCTATTTTTAGCCTGTTTCTGAAGGTAGTTTACTATAAATAGTAAACTCTTGTTTCTGGTAGCTCCATTGCTCCGATCGAGTTGAAATTGGAATGAGGCGCTCCCCACCACGTGACCTTACTGCCGACACTGATGCATGCAACTGATTTACTATTTTTAGCATGTTCCCAATTTGACTTACTATAAATAGTAAGTGCTCCGTTTGACCTGAAATTTCACCAGCAGATAGCCAACGCTGATCGAGGTGGTTTACACCGGATTTAGATTTTTTTGATGCCTATTTTTAGGCTCCGATGCTGGAAACCCTAATCTATTGCATGCGTATCAAAAGATCTCCGTTTGACCTCGTTTCTGCGCGCTACGATCACGTGAATCAATAGGCACGACACGCTAAAAATAGCAAGTTCCTTCGAGTGAGAATCCTTGTTTGCATGTCACACCATCGCGTAGGTCTCGAAAAACCCACCAGGAATCACCCGACATGCAAAGAAAAGCTCGACATGCAAACCCTAAAAATAGCCTCGGAAGGCTGAATCCTGAAAGTAGTCGTTTCGACTTGCATGTTATACCATCGTGAAGGTCTCGAAAAACCCAGAAGGAATATCCAGACATGCAAAGAAAATCTCTGCATCTGGACCCTGAAATTTGCCCTGGAAGCCGGACTGCTAAAAATAGTAAGTTATCTGTTTTCGCTCAAATTTGGCATGCAAGCAGTCTGATATACCCTGAATGCCGTGTGATGATTGGAATCTCAAAATAGCAGACAAATTGCCCTGAATTTCAGACTTACTAAAAATAGTAAGTACTCCAAAGTTGGTGAAAACCTGCTGAGAGCCTGCTGGAAGCATACTAACAACAATGTTAGGCTCAATTTTCAATTTATTCATTTTATTCGACCTCAAACTGACCAGGAAGACGCAAACCCTAATTTCAGACTTGGTCAGTTTCACACTTAAACTCACTGACGAGCGCAACCCCGGAAAGGCAGACAGTAGAAAAGAGAGACAAGGACAAAACAAACGAAAAGTGAAGCCAAAATTAGGGGGTCCCCATTTGCAATGGGGTGATGTGTGAAAAACGTCACAACATTAGCCCCAACCCGAATAAATGTTCCTGAACATTTCAAAGACAAAACCCATTCCATACTCAGAACCTTTGGATAATTCCTTCCAACCCATCAATCGACTAGGGGAAACACTCAAAAGGGAAGAGGAATCCTAAATTGGATCAAGGCATCTCATCTTTTGATTACAAGTGTGTGTGCATATGCGTTTGTTCCAACTCAAAAGACCACTGAAGTTCCCAGAATCTGTCCCAGCAAGTTAAATAAATATCTGAACTTCAAAAGCATCCTGGACATTGCCTCGCTGCCAGTCAGGCATCTATAGCCCCGACGAGGTTATCGCTACAATTCTCACGAATATTGCTCCACTGCCGGCCGGGCGTCCATAGCCCCGGTGGAGTTACTCGTATGTTCCCAAAACCAATGTTTTATGATATTTCTTTCATTTCATTTTCTCATTTTTTTGTTTTTCAAATATTTCTTTCAAGCACATTCTCTTTTTCTCATTTGATTTCTCCGTCAATTCCTTGATTGGCTAGCAGGCAATGAAGCCTCCAATGGGTTTGAGAATTGCAGTGGCGCTGAAGCAAGATGTAAGATTTTCACCTGCCAAGACTTTTCCCAAGAAACCTCAATGACTTAGAGCAATTAACCATGTGTGTAAAATATAGCAATCATGAGACTTGGTGTCAAGACACAATGGATGATTCCCTTCCGAGTCAAGTACAAAACCTAACCAAATGATAAGACTTGAAAGAACAACCTCGGATTCTAAAGCACTTCCTGAATAATTATCTAAGAAATGGACCAATATTGTTTTGAACACAACACCCCCTTCACAAATGGGATCCCCTTTTATTGAAAGCAACAACTAAACTATGAAAGCAAGACAACTAATCTAAACAAAAACAAAAACTTTAAGCGAACAACAATCAAAAGACCTAAGTACATACAACTCCTAGCATGATTTCTTAGGATGTTCAGCAGTGACAGAACAACGGTGATAGTGCGGAGCCTAGCAAATTTGTCCTTAAACTCAGAAAAGTAATCTTTCACAATACGAATCTCAAACTCAAGCAAAACTTCAGGAAAGATTAGCAGTTGAGGCAACTCATCCGGACCATGATCAATCCATAAACAAGTTTTCTTTCCAAAATCTCCATAATCGAAATGATATTCTTTGTAATCAACAGTGGGGAAAGATACAACCTGGTGGTCTTCATTTGATGGCATGAATTCTTGCCTGTCATCCATTGCTTCATCAGGGGGCCGAAGTTGATGGTGAACCATACCTCTCGCATCCAAAACGTGGAGATGGTCCAAACTGGGAGGAGCGGGGCGGGAAATCAACTCGAAAGAGCACTTGGAAACTTGGATTACTTCATGCGCTGGCTCCTTTCGAATTTCTAACAATGGCTTAAGCCCCAACCCGAATTGCTTTTCATTTTCCATATCTTTATCAAGCAGTATTTCATTTGTTTCAATTTCATCAAGCAACTCCTCCATGATTGTGAATAATGGACCAAGTGTTGATGCAAAACGCATTTCATATTTTGCCTCCATCTTGGTAGCCCATTGATCATCAAACACATCGTCTTGCCTTAAGCTGCTTACCATCTCTTCTATCTTGTTCACGCATGACTGAACCATTTCATCAAGGGGCGTCCCTTCTTGAAGTGTATTGGAATTGCTTCCTTCTTCATGTCCTCCTCCTTGAGTGAATGAACCTTGAAAATTTCTCATACCGTCCGTACTTTGAACTAAGTCCTTCGTTCTTGGTTCTTGATGATCTTCAATAACTCGTAACCTAGTACCTTCATTCACTTCTATATGCTGACAGTTGCCTTGGGTATTTCCTCTCGCTTGGATATATTCCATTGCTTCTTTGATCTTTGCTCCAATATCCTCTTGTTCTAACATGATGTAGGAACAATCTTCATCTGCCTGCTCCCTAAGCTCGATCACATCTTCTTGTTGTGACTCATTCTCCTTGTTGTTGGATGATGTTGAGGTACACTCTTCATTTGGTGCTAAAAATGTTTGTGTGGCATATTCAATCCATCTTTTGTCTTTGAATAATCCATATGGTAGCACTGGTAATCCGAGGCGACTTCTGGCGAAGTTGATGGCTAGTTCACATGTTGTGCAAGTGAACTCTGGATGAGGCGCATTGTGAATTCGACACCAACGAGGGAGCAAAACACCTTTCAAGGGATCATTGCCAAGTTCCAACTGACCTTGGATCCTAAGTATGAATCTTGCGAAAGCCTCATTCACCACTTCTGGACGGTTATAATCATCAGGTTCTACATCCAATACTCCTGGCTTGGGAACATCCCAAAAGAAAATTTTTTCTTGGAGAACAAGCTCTATCCTTGAGAGGAATGTCAAGCAACTGATTTCTTCGTGCTGGGAGGTCTCATGAATTCGACATCTTCCTGGCAAAGCAAACTTAGACAAATTCTCGGGCCACAGTTGTGCATTCAATCTTTCATGAATCTGAGCAATGTCTGTAAGACTGTCTTGAGAGCAAGAAATATGCCCATCCATCGAGAAATCTCTTTTTTGATTTTCCATTTTTTGATTTTTTTGAATTTTTCAACTTTTCACTTTTTTTGGATTTTTTGACATAAGAGAGATCTAACATATCTCTGATTTCGAACTTCAAAGCTCATACTGGTCCCTTCCAGCCTCTGGAACAATTCGAAGCTCGCCCTCCTTCTAGCGCCAATTCTGTTGATGTGTTTTTCGTGACCGCACCAACGCAGAATAAAGTTGCCAACGGCTTCCCTATTCTCTCTTGATCAAAGTATTCCGCATGCTAAGATTGCCAGAAAGTTCATGCGTTCAACGTTGTGTTCAAGTTCATTCTTCTACATGATGCCTTAGCCAAATTTCCATCCTTGAGAACTTCATTTCACCTGCTGGAGCCCTGACAACCTTGACTTTATTCATTTCTGGCTCAAGAAAACTATCTTCACGAAAGATTGAAGCAAATTCACCTAGGCAGTTTCTTTCAAATTCATCGTCTGGATGATCCTACCTTGAAAACACATTTTCTTCATTTTTGCCTTAGAAAATTTTCAAGTTTTCCTTAGGAAATACATCAACCTGGCGCCCACTTAAAATCTTCATCCCAAAATTCTCGACAAGCTGTGGAAGACCTTAAAATCAACTCCTCATCGATAATCTTCGATACCCAGAAGAAAATTTTCTTCAGAACGCATCGAACCCATGGGTACCCAACGAACGGGTTCATTTAATTTTCTTGAATTTTGAACCTTAGAAAATATTCTTTCATTGAAATTTAAATCCGTTCTTCACATCTGTGAAGATTTCTTGTTGCTCTGACTTGAGAAATTTTTACTCATCCAGTGGAGCTGGCTTTCCCTGACTTCATCTCTGGCACCTCTGCTCGTGCCTTAGAAAGAAGATTTTATCACTTCATCCAACTTAGGCGTTTTTCCCAAGGAAAAAAAAAAATGTTTGTACCTTAGAAAATTTTCAAATCATCCCCTGCACTCTTGAAAAATTTCCCTTAGAGAATTTTATTTGTTTGTCAGTGGAGGAGATTTTATCAACTTCATTTAGAAAATTTTTATTCATGCCTGGTACGCTTCATTTTTCATTCACCATTTATATTTTATTCCACATTTTGAAGTTCAAGCGCCTTTGGAAAATTCTCCAACACTTAAAAAAATATTTCACCCCCTTTTTACTTGAGGCGCCTAGCATACTTAAGGAGAATCACGCCTTGGCATTTTGTTTTCACACTTCACACGCCTAGAAAAATTTCTAACACTTTACCACTCAGGCGCATTTGAGGCTAGGAGAGGAAAGAAAAATCACGCCCAACACACTTTATTCACCCTCTTTGCATGGCGCATAACACACTTTGAGAGGAAAACGCCTATCATTTGCCTTGTGTTTACCACGCCATGAAGTGTCTTTCACTTTACTTACCACCTTTTACTCCATCCACTTACCTTTTAACTCCTCAACATGGGCGCATTTAACATAGGGAAGAGGATGGGCGCATTTTGAGGTGAGAGGAGGATGAGTTTTGTTGACTTGTTGACTCCTTAGCTGCATGGGCGCATTTAGCATAGGGAGGTGGATAAAGTTCATTCAAACACTTTGACCTTGTTGACTCCTTGGGCGCATTTTTGATGCCATGAAGGATGAAACTCTAACCACGTCCTTAGAGTGACTCTTCACCTCCCTTTTCCTGTCTTCACATGCATGACTTTGGGCGCATTTCAGCCATGCAGGAGGATAAAAACTTTGACTTTGTCTTGACCAATTTGCTTTGGGCGCATTTCAGCCTGGGTGAAGGACGAGTTTTGATACTTAGAAAATTTTCATGCTTGGCATCTTGAGTTGGGCGCATTTTGCTATAGGAGGCGGATGAAAACTGTTGACTGCTTTGACTTCCTTGTCTCTTGGGCGCATTTCACCCCCTGAGCAGGATGAACTTCATACTTAGCAAAATTTTGAGCTCCAACTTTTCCTTGAGGGCGCATTTTAGCATGTGTACTGGACGAAGTTCAACACTTAGAGAAATTTCATGACCTCCAGCTGAGATGGGCGCATTTTCAAGGAAGTGAAGGATGAAGTTCCAGACTTAGCTATTTTTCTCGTCTTTGCCAGCTTCTCATGCCCTGCTATTTATAGTAAGTCCTCTGAATTTGCGTCTCTGAAGCTCAGAATGGCTTGAAATTTTGCGTACCGCATCCTCATAACCTTGTTATCCTGTCGACACTGCCATTTTTAATCACCCTGCTATTTTTAGCCTGTTTCTGAAGGTAGTTTACTATAAATAGTAAACTCTTGTTTCTGGTAGCTCCATTGCTCCGATCGAGTTGAAATTGGAATGAGGCGCTCCCCACCACGTGACCTTACTGCCGACACTGATGCATGCAACTGATTTACTATTTTTAGCATGTTCCCAATTTGACTTACTATAAATAGTAAGTGCTCCGTTTGACCTAAAATTTCACCAGCAGATAGCCTGAAGAACGCTGATCGAGGTGGTTTACACCGGATTTCGAAGATTTTGACTTTTGATGCCTATTTTTAGGCTCCGATGCTGGAAACCCTAATCTGTATTGCATGCGTATCAAAAGATCTCCGTTTGACCTCGTTTCTGCGACACTGCGATCAGCTCGTGAATCTGAACTGCTGGGAGGCGGCTGTCGGGACACACCTGCTAAAAATAGAAAGTTCCTTACTGAGTGAGAATCCTTGTTTGCATGTCACACCATCGCGTAGGTCTCGAAAAACCCACCAGGAATCACCCGACATGCAAAGAAAAGCTCGACATGCAAACCCTAAAAATAGCCTCGGAAGGCTGAATCCTGAAAGTAGTCGTTTCGACTTGCATGTTATACCATCACGAAGGTCTCGAAAAATCCAGAAGGAATATCCAGACATGCAAAGAAAATCTTTGCATCTGGACCCTGAAATTTGCCCTGGAAGCCGGACTGCTAAAAATAGTAAGTTATCTGTTTTCGCTCAAATTTGGCATGCAAGCAGTCTGATATACCCTGAATGCCGTGTGATGATTGGAATCTCAAAATAGCAGACAAATTGCCCTGAATTTCAGACTTACTAAAAATAGTAAGTACTCCAAAGTTGGTGAAAACCTGCTGAGAGCCTGCTGGAAGCATACTAACAACAATGTTAGGCTCAATTTTCAATTTATTCATTTCATAGTTGAAAAACTCGGACTCGGCAATAACTCGGCAAACCCAAAAATTTTAAAAACTCGGGACTCGGGAAAAACTCGGGGAAAAACTCGGCAATAACTCGGCAAATTTATCGAACATTTGAAAATACATAATTTTTTAAAAAGACACATATAAACTGAATTTTTAGAACATATTACTGATTTCATCATAGATAAATCAAAATTAGAGTTTAATACATATCAATCATCAATGTATCAACTGATTTCATCATATGTAAATCAAAATTAGAGTTTAAAACCTTAATACATATCAATCACCAATGCATCATAGACCAAAAAACAAGTTCAACTTCTCAATACATATCAACTTCAAGTTTCAGTATCAATAAAAATTATCTATCCTAAATTTCTTGTACGACTGAAAATCAAAAGCTTTTGTCATTGCTATGTGGGTGGTGCTGAAGTCGATGGTATAGTTGCAGTGTTCTCAATATGAGCCTCAACAAGTGCGCCAAAAGGTGCCTCATCCATAGGGATAGGTGCCTCCCATAGCCCTTTGTGACCTTGTAGAACTAAAATATGCATATGGGGCTGCCATTGCCTCTACTATTCTCTTTTTACTTTCCTTCCTTTGGTCATATGCTGCAAGGAGTGCTTTGGCCTCCATCTCAACCTCTTGGGGTGCCTCTTTACATGGTCTAACATCTCGGCAAGGGATTCGTGCAAGGTGATATTTCAGTCGATTTATGCCACCAAAAAGAGACTCTTTGCAATGGTTGCAAATAACTTCTCCTTGAAGTGCACCTGGTGTTCCATGTTTCCAGCAAGCATCTCTTGGTTTTCCACCACTCCTCTCACTTGCAGAAGCCATACTCTTTTAGCAAAATACCTAGCAAAAGAGAGACAAGATGAACATTAAAAGATAAAAAAGTGAAGTTCAACATAAATAAATGAGCATAAATATGATATTATACTTATAAATATAATATTAGATAAGTAATAAATATATTTAAAAGCTTTAAATTTAAATATATTTATTACGTTTATCAAATTTTAAAGACTTGAGCAATAAATATATTTAAATTTAAGGATTTTAAATATATTTATTTCTTATAATCTATTTTTGCCTCAGTGTTAAATTAAAAAACCATTTAAAAAAAAATGTTTTTACTATGAGTTTTAATTTTTGAATATAGATTAAATTAAAAATTTCTAATCTTTTAAATACTTATAAATGTATAATTATATAGTTGTTTTTGTAATTTTCTTTTTTAAAGTTTATTACTTATTTATAAAAGCTTTTAAATAAATTTATTAGTTTAAGGGCTATAATACAATATTATTAAATTTATATTTTATAATATTATACTTATAAATATAATATTAGATAAGTAATAAATATTATTAAATTTATAATACTATAAATAATAAATTTATATATAATATTAGATAAGTAATAAATATTATTAAATTTATAATATTAAATTTATAATACTATAAATAATAAATTTATATATAATATTAGATAAGTAATAAATATTATTAAATTTATAATATTAAATTTATAATATTATAAATAATAAATTTATTAATTTATTATTTATAAGTATAATATTATAAATTTAATAATATTGTATTATAGCCCTTACATAAATAAATAAATTTAAAAGCTTTTATAAATAAGTAATAAACTTTAAAAAAAATAAAAAAACAACCGTATTATTATAAATTTATAAGTATATAAAGTATTAAAATTTTTTAATTTAATTTATATTCAAACATTGAAACTCATAGTAAATAATTTTTTTTTAAAATGATTTTTTTAAGAAACACGATTAGGGAAAAACAAAGGTATGCACGGGAAAAACGTAGAGAAAAATGCACGCACAGGGAAAAACGTAGAGAAAAATGCACGCACAGGGAAAAACGCGAAGGAAAATCAGAGAGAAAAAATGAGGGAAGAAACGCAGTTTAAGGAAAATACCTGGTTCGAAACCGGAAGTCGTTCTTTCTCCTGCTCGGCTATTAAATGTCGTTTTTCTCCTGCTCCCAGTCGCGGCGGCACAAGAATGTAACGATTTTTTACGGCATGTGAATATAAAAAAATTAGGGCAAAAAATAAATAAACGTCCGTGACTTATTTTGACCGCGTTTTACTCTTATTGCACGCGTTTTTTGGCGATTTTTTTGGGTTTAAATCGCTGCGAGTTTTAGTTTAACTCGGAGGCGAGTAATTAGGCGATTTACTCGCCCCCATCACTGGCACGCGGTTACTCGCGAGTTAAGCGAGTTTTCTGCGATTTTTTCAACTATGATTCATTTTATTCGACCTCAAATTGACCAGGAAGACGCAAACCCTAATTTCAGACTTGGTCAGTTTCACACTTAAACTCACTGACGAGCGCAACCCCGGAAAGGCAGACAGTAGAAAAGAGAGACAAGGACAAAACAAACGAAAAGTGAAGCCAAAATTAGGGGGTCCCCATTTGCAATGGGGCGATGTGTGAAAAACGTCACAACAATACCCTCCTCGCACACATTCAAGGAGTTTGTAGTTATACAAACACATTATCAGCTTCCTTTTTCTTCTTGAGGATATTTGATCATGGATGTCAAGAGAGTTTCCGGGAAATGTTCTTTGCAACCCCAAGGATTTCTTAGCCCAGCTCGCTTAGTCTAGGAAGTTATCTTGTGCTTGATTACAATGCTAATCCTCCATCTTTTTTTGATTCAGATGAAAATGAGGCCCAGCTTTCACCATTTGCCATGGTCTACACCAGCATTATATTCTTTCCTGATAGATCTTACTTTCATGTGCTTACATGTATTGTTTGTAGTACGAGTCTTTTCTGACATGTTTAGGGTTTACCCATTTTATACTTCTAGATTTGGCTTATAATCTTATTTCTTTCAAGCGTGATCATTGTTGGCCCCCTCTTGCTGTTGTTATGGCAGGTACATTCCAATTCCATTGACTTACTTTTGTCATTCATGGAAACTAATGAAGTGTCTTTTATTCTTCTTTCTATATGGACAAGTTATGACTTATGAGTATTCTTCTTGTGCTGCAGCACTCATATCTGCCATAAAGGATTTACATAATCTAAATTCAGGTTCCTTGATTTAAAGATTTAGAACATCAATTGATGGCTACAAATGGATGTAACAGGTAAACCGTAAAAGTCATTTAAATGGGAGGGATGAGAAAAATTAGTTGTAGCTGCACAAAACAGATTCAATGTATATATGCAGTAAATGATATAAGGACAATCATCATGGACATAGAACTTTTGCATTAGAAATTTTATGCTGCAACTTGGGTGCCAAGAGATTTTGATAATTGGATTATAATGACTATTCAACAATGTCCTTTACACAAGCTATTTTAAATTCATATTGCTTGCAGACATTTATGATGTATTCTGTACTCTGCTTTTTTTTTTAGTTCTGTTTGCTCTGAGTTTATCTATGTATGATATATGATGTATTTTATTTTAGAATGCTGTGGCTATTTATCCTTTCTATAATTCTGTGCATAATTGATCAAGCTCAGCCAATCTGCTAATGAGCTTGCCTTTTTTTGAGGAGTGATATGCAGTGACAGTTCTGATTACCAGTGTTTACTTCATAGGCTGTGCTTTTTTCAGAACTCTCTAGCACACATTTACTATATCTCTCATGGCCTTATGTTCAATGTCTTCTTTGATAGGTTTTTGATCTATTTGATCTAAAACGTAATGGAGTCATTGAATTTGCGGAGTTTGTTCACTCTCTTAATGTCTTCCATCCATTTGCACCCCAAGAAGACAAAATTGATTGTAAGCAAATGGTTCATCTTTAAGTTAATTGATATTATAAATCTTCTTTTCTTTCAGTCATGCACACAATACTCTAAGCATTCATACGGTAAAGCATTATTTCAAAAATAGAGGAGCAATTTTGATATGAAAATTGACTAGGCCTTTTTTGTTGGAATTTCACTTGCAGTTGCTTTTAGAATTTATGATTTGAGGCAGACAGGCTATATTGAACGTGAAGAAGTATGTATCTATCCTTTTTGGTAGAAGATCATGTATGAACTTTCAAGATTCAAAGTTCATGTTACTATGTGGTATTTGCTTGTCAAGTTCAGAGGAAATGTTATACTTATTTTATTTACAAAAGGTGTGATTCAATGAAATATTCCGAGCCAAATTTTTTCGATTTTTTACAATTTCAAATTACAAGCACCCGTTAAGGTTAGATGATAAACCAAAACGTACAAAAGCAACTCTAACCAGTATGTACACCAGGATCCCGATGTGGGCAAGGTGTGAGCATTGGTCAGAGGATCTGAATCAAACTGCTTATGCAAAAAGCAACTCTAACCAAGAATGGCGCCGATGATGGCGAGCATATGGTCAGAGGATCTTCTACTCTAAATACTGAAAGGGAACTCAACGTCAAGTATGTGCTACCCAATCCAATGCGGAGTGAGGGGCGACCATATGACGGAGTGATTACAATAACAATGCTTGAAAGAGAAATGCTGAAAGCTGAAAACACTCAACACCCAGAATGTGCTTGCTAACCCAGAATGGGAGAGTAGCTACCATAGGGCGGAGATTTATCTATTACAACAAGAACTGAAGGAAGAATAAGTATTACAATAACGATGAGCAATAATAAGAACAACTGGTCAGTACTACTGCCAGCTTACAAAGATGTCATTGCCTGCAATATCAAGACTTAAGATGCTCTTTCAATTGATGCATTCAACAAGGAAGCTTCTGCAAAGTATACAATGAAATCTCAACACCAACCAGATAAGGAAGATGCAGATTTCTTAAACTGTCATACAAATCTGCACTCTTTGTCATAAAACCAACAACCTATGAATTTACTCATATGCTCATAACTCTCTCATTTCTCACCCAAATGATTTCAAATCTGATGCAATAGACCCTCAAAATGATGGCGCCTAACTTAGTAATAAGAAATGGCATCTAAAAATGGTTATTAATTACTGACACGAATCCCAATGCACTCTAGAAAGTTCGGCCTTCAAGGAATGACGGATTTGCATTATAAAATCATAAGCTTCGTATTAAAATCTGCAAATATTCATGAAGGGGCGCCCTTACCAATAAGATGCAATGACACAATACCCAGAACGAGATTATTTTTGTTTTCTGATTTACAAATGAAAACACGGATCTGCTGTAGCTTAAAATGCAAAATGCTGAAACCCACTAATATGCAAAACAGATCTAATAATGCATAAGCTGAAACAATGCTCAAAACTAAATGCAAACTCACAAATCTATCTTAAATCACCACTAGTCGCTGTCTTTCAAGCGAGAAGCAATGCCCAAGCTAGGAGGCCTTCATTCCTCGAAGCAATCCCAAAGCCAATCCGGCAGCATAACATTCCTGTAGATAAAAGATGTGAAATGATGCTCAAAGCCTTCCT
This sequence comes from Sequoia sempervirens, assembly GCA_007258455.2. Lineage (NCBI taxonomy): Eukaryota > Viridiplantae > Streptophyta > Pinopsida > Cupressales > Cupressaceae > Sequoia > Sequoia sempervirens. Next base: position 132,216,193 of record VDFB02058242.1, on the reverse strand, counting down.
TTTATAATTTTCTTGTTGACTTCTCAAAACCCTAAACTCCTCTCACCAACCAGATAAGGAAGATGCAGATTTCTTAAACTGTCATACAAATCTGCACTTTTTGTCATAAAACCAGCAACCTATGAATTTACTCATATGCTCATAACTCTCTCATTTCTCACCCAAATGATCTCAAATCTGATGCAATAGACCCTCAAAATGATGGCGCCTAACTTAGTAATAAGAAATGGCATCTAAAAATGGTTATTAATTACTGACACGAATCCCAATGCACTCTAGAAAGTTCGGCCTTCAAGGAATGACGGATTTGCATTATAAAATCATAAGCTTCGTATTAAAATCTGCAAATATTCATGAAGGGGCGCCCTTACCAATAAGATGCAATGACACAATACCCAGAACGAGATTATTTTTGTTTTCTGATTTACAAATGAAAACACGGATCTGCTGTAGCTTAAAATGCAAAATGCTGAAACCCACTAATATGCAAAACAGATCTAATAATGCACAAGCTGAAACAATGCTCAAAACTAAATGCAAACTCACAAATCTATCTTAAATCACCACTAGTCGCTGTCTTTCAAGCGAGAAGCAATGCCCAAGCTAGGAGGCCTTCATTCCTCGAAGCAATCCCAAAGCCAATCCGGCAGCATAACATTCCTGTAGATAAAAGATATGAAATGATGCTCAAAGCCTTCCTTTTATAATTTTCTCGTTGACTTCTCAAAACCCTAAACTCCTCTTCAAGACAAAACCCTAATCTTTTCCAGAGGTGGCGTCCTTTTCTTCAAGCTCAATATTGATATTTTTTTAATTAAATCCCATACTTTGATAAATGCGCCCAATATAAGCTTGCTTTGACTTTGATAAATAATAAAATAATCATTAATGAAGCGCCACCCTCAAAAGGACCACTTTTCAAAACAACATAAAGTCAATAGACTAGGCCAAGGAATCAACGTTAAAATATAATATTAAAACGTGACCTTTTAATTAAATATATCAACTTATCTCTCCAATTGTGCCCTGAAGCCAATAATGACCAAGTCAACTGACCAAACTGAAGCCGGAAGTCAACCAAGCTGAACCCAACTGAAAAGCTGCCAAAAATAGAATTTACTAAAAATAGTAAATTCTAGAAAATGCTCTGAATGCCGAAGTGAACACACCACTGTGAAGCTCTCTGAAAACCCAGAAAGAATCCGCCACTAAATCCACTAACTCCGAGCAAAGACATCCTCAAAAATAGGAAACCCTAATTTTACCATCCGACTAGCCTTCGGGTTTCCAGAAGAAAGGCCAACGGTCACTGGAAAGATCATGCTCGAGAAGGGGACATTACATTCAATAGGTTTACAGTAAAACATTACTAGGTGGTATTTGCTTATCAAGTTAGAGGAAATGTTATACTTATTTTATTTAATGTCTGAAAATAGTGCCTTGATCAAAAACTATTATATAGATAAGTTTGTCTTGTTGATGTAACCTATAAAATGAAGAGTTTTTTTTACTTCTGCTTGGGAAAAAATTCGTTATGTTTAAACTGAACGGTACTACTAATATTCAAAATTCTAGCCACTAAAAAAAAAACAACCATCAAAACTAAGAATTTATGGCAAGCATATACTCCACAAAGAGTAGGCCACAAGCTGCCAGGCTTAACTTGATAACAAAGAGATTGCACATAAACTAATCTACTAAAAAGTTGTAAATTTGTATGACAAATCTTCCTACTTTACTGAGGGCTATAAGTTTGAAATTTGTCTCTTTTTCATAGCCTCATGAAGTCGTGGCTGATCTTTCTAAGTATGTGAAATCTCTTCTCCTTAAGTTTCAACTCCTCAATTCCAAATAGGCTCTTCATTTTGCCTTCAGTTTGCCAGTTTCCATTTTGTAAGGTTTTCATATCTTTGGTTGAGCTACTTTAGAGTTAAGATCCAACATTTTTTTGAGATTTCAACATGCAAATATACGTTGATTTTTCTTCAATATCTTTCCTCTTGCAGACCCTCCTTCCTTTGATCATTTATGATATTTAAGTTTTATAAAGTATCTGATCAAATGAAAATATTCTCATGTTTGATCATTTTACATTTATAAGTTTTTTTGAAGTATCTGATCAAATGAAAATATTCTCATGCACTGCCCATGGTCCACTCATGGTCCCACTATGATTGCTGGTGCCCAGCATTCAATGTCTATGTCTATCAATAGGGAAGCTAAAATTTATCACATCTTTTTTACAGTCCTAGCTTTAGCAGTATCTGGAACATTTTACACTAGGAAACAAAATTATGGCCAATGATGTAGGAAGACAACAAAAACCAGGCATAGTTTTCATCCATCTTTAAGGGACATCCTTAGATCAAAAGCAGGCATCCTAATTGTTGAAATGAACAACCAAGTTCTTCAATCTACAACACCAAATAACCTCCACATGAAAAAGAGAGAAGCGACAACAAAATATGCTATTCCACCAAACAAGAATTACAATATGATATAGGATTCACAATATGTGAAGAAATGTAAAATATGCAAGAGATGCGTGAGAGATAGGATTAGACAAGATCATGACAAGTGTCTTAATCCTATCACATGAGACAGCTAACTCATAACTACCTAGGATAAGATAAGATCTAGAAAAGACAACTAAGACTTTTAGAAGGAATCCTAGGACCTAAGTAAACTTAACATCAGTGTTACACAAGGTTTTGGGGATGCGGGGATGAGGGGTCCAAATTTGGGGGTGGCGAGGGGAGGGCAGCGGGGTGGCGATAGGGTGCTGAAATACATATAGTACTTGAAAAAATAGTTATAAAAAGATGTATAAGTATAAGAATTATACATCTTGGAGACAACTAGGAGTCCCCTAGATGTCTTGAGGACACCTCGGCATCCTCGAAGTCCTAGTGGCGTCTTGTAGACAGCGACACTAGTGGTGTGTGTAAATTTTAATGAACAGATTATATGCACAGAAAATTAATTCAAAAATCAGACAATAACACAGCAGATACCCTGGGAAAACCCTCCTCTTGAGGGAGAAAAACCCAGCAACAAAAATCTCTGATATATATATATGAATAGTGGCAGCAATTCTCTTTACAATAAGGCCAAACTCAAGGCCGATAATCAGCACCAATACACAATGCAATATCAGATAATAATCTGATCTTCCTTTCAAACTAAATCTGCTCTTAAGAGAAATTCGCAACCTGCTCTTGAATACATTCGCACTTGATAGAATAAACTTGATGATTGCAAATGATAAGTGAACTCCTATATATACAATTTGAAGAGGCACCTCCTTCTATAAAGCAAGTCGGCCAAGTAATATATATTTCTTATA
>VDFB02058242.1:132175900-132212747 GCA_007258455.2 Sequoia sempervirens | reverse complement strand
TACATAATTATGAGAGTTCTTGGAAACCAACCACCAATACTACACACACTTTTACTACAACTATTAAGAAATTTGGCTTTGAAACCTGAGCAAGGCCATACTCATAACTTTGGTGATTGGTTTTTTTCTACTAGATATCACAATAATTAGGATTTATGGATTCCCATAGGCCCCATATATACTACCAAAGTTTTTCCCCCTTTGATTATCCTCTTTAGAGTTCATGTGGAAGATTCTATGGATGTAAAAGGATTCCATGCATAAACAAAGGATAGGTATATTTCTACCCAATTTAACATCATGTGGGAAACTATCAGTGGGATTTGATAAACTTGAAGAGTTGCAGAATTATCTAAAAACAAGGTACTCTTTAGATTCTGGAAAGGAAAGAGCTTTTGACGCTAAGTGTCACATGAATTTTGTAAGACACACCATCCTTAACAAGGCTATGGTTACTCACTAGATTACTTATGAAGAAGATGTATTCAGAAATTGTTTCACTCCTCAAGAGGTATATGAGAGGAGGAGAAAATGGAAAATTATGAAAAGGCTTGAGGAAGAAAGAAAGATGAAGCAGATCCTCTCAAGAGGATTGAAATGATGATTGATAAGTTTCATAAATTACATGTCTACAGTGGAGATGGGGATGGGGATACCTACCAAATTATCTCCCAAAATTCCGAGTGGTATTGTAATTATAGAACCAACTTAGGATATTATTTTAGTATGGAATGCTTCTCTAGGATCACCTCTTGAACAACCACCTTCTAACAAACAAAAGACACAAGAGATAGAACCAATTGTTTCCTATGAAATAAGTGAGGAGGTTAGAGATACAGAAGAAGTAGCTAATGTGTTAATACATTTCAAGGATGATGTTGAAGTAGACCAACCTATGCTTGAAACTAAAGACCATAGGCCTGAAGCTAGAACCAATATTCGAGTACAAGGAGAAAGAGAAATGCATAAGGATGAGAGGGTAATTGTAGCTCTCAGGTTCTTGGAAGATGATGAATTTATCAAAACCCTTGAATTTAAGTACTTTTGGATTACGATGAAATTGAGAGAGTTTGAAGCGAGGGTTGAAATAAATAAGATGGGAGCTAAGGAATCCCAACATGACCAAATAATAGCCCAAAATTTTAATGAATTAAGGATTGATAATATTGATGTCATCCCACAAGAGGCTAAAGAGATGATTTTGAAAATTAAATACTTATTGTCCTTGGTATGGAATTAAAGAAAATATTTTTACTTGATCAAGTGAGAACACAGGAAGACCCAATGTTGATTGTTGAATTTGACTCAAATGAAGGGGTAAGTGGCACAAGGTATGACCCTAAGATTGAAACCTTGGCATTCTGGGAAAAACAAAATAGTACACAAAAACCAAGGTTACCAAATGTAGTGTAGGAAATGAAAGGGACAGCTATGGTGAAAAAATTAAAGGATACATCTCCTCTAGAAGCAAGCCCCTCACAAAACAAGGAAATAATGTTATACCAGCCTCCTCCTACTCCACTAGTTGATATAGAAAGTTCTTCTACTAAACAAGTGAGCATTCTTAGACAGGAGATTGAAGAGTTAAAGAAATCCAACAATGAGGGTAAGGAAGAGTGAAAAAGTAAATCTACAATGTTTTAGAGAAGGTCCTCAAGTATAGGATAAAGCTAATTGTGGATAAGTTGGAAAGTGTGTATGATTGCTCCAGCTCACTGACATAGGAAATTGATCAAATGAAAACACATGTACCCATACTGGATCCCATTTTAAGAACTGGTAGTCCATACACCACACATTGGTAACCTCATGAAGAATCTTACAGAGGAGTATTTGAGGTTCCTATAGCATTCAAACCTATAGAGAAAATGGCCAAAATAGTTATAGATTAATTCCAATATATACAAGGAGAGGACCAAAAGATCAGAACAAGAATAGATTCATTTCATACTCTGAAGTAGTGGTTTGTGCCAAAAATATTGAAATATGATGACCACTTGAAGGACCTCAATGAATGGAAGAGTGAATTTGGCCATATTTTTCCACAGTGCATCACTCACATACAAAAGGATGGTGAGTTAAGTCTTGACAAGTTTGACTTAATCATGGATGGAGTAATAGTGTTGGATGTTGGATATTCTAAGTTTATCATGTATGGAAAGGTGTTACTAGATAGTCGAGGGAAGATTCACCTTGCAAATATATTGAAAATTTAGGAATACAAATGGCCACATGATTATATAGTGTACAAGTAGGAGCATAAGTATTTGGGTCCTCCCGAACACTAGGCCTTAGGGCTCTCACAGTAGAAGAACCGAACATTTAGATACACTAATATGGAGAAAGGACCTTGAACATATATTCAATGATCACGGGTGCCTTACGGAAATTAACGGACTATGGTGTCATGAGTGTTGTGGACTTCATTAGTTATCTAATTTTAGTTTTTATGTTTTAAGAAAAACTAATGCTTAGTTTAATTTATACAAATAGGCATGAATCTTGAAAAGATTCCATATTTTGTAACGGTCTGAAGCTTTTTGCTTCTCTTATAAAAGAGAAACCAAGACCGAATTTTGATATCATCATCATAGGCATTTATAGAAACATATATGAGGAGAGTTGTGTTATATTGTAATATCTATTTGAAGCAATCAATGGAAAAGAAGACTTAATTTGGTGCTCAAATTCTGGTCTCAATTATTTGTTGATAATATTGTGTATGATTGGATTTTTATGTATTTTAGGTTTGAATATAGGGGTATATTATGAATTGGTATCAATTATTTGTTCATAATATTGTGTATGATATAATAAGTTGTGGTCTCAAATTGCAGTATTTGATTTGTTATGTATTTTAGGTGGGAATATAGGGGTATATTATGAATGTAGTATTTTAGATATCATTTTATTGAAAATATTGAACAATTTTCTAATTTTGTAGTCTCTTAGTTCTAGTTTTCAGTGTTAGTCAAACCTAAGAGATAATTTCTTTATTTGTAATGAGGAGGCTTAGTTAACCTAATGTTAAGATATCTATATGTATTATTAAATCACATATGTTCATTATTGTTTCCTTCACACAAGCATATTCAATGCATGTGGAGGCTAGAAGTTGTATTACAAACTAAAGTTGTCATCTAGGACAAACAAGTCTAGCATCTAGAAAACATATAGGACATACAAGAAATTATATTCTAAATAAACAAAATTAATTTTAACCAAAGTAAGAAAACTAAGAAGAATGAATTAAATTCAATAATAAATTACACCATACACAACCAATGTTTAGGTGAAAAGCTAACCTCTTAAGGTGACAGGCTAGTTAAGGTGACAAAACATCATCATAATCATTTACATTGCTAATTACATTGCATTGCACATATTTCAAACTCAAAGCATTACTTCACATTGCATAACTAATAACTAGATGTTGATAAATGACTATTTAATTCACTAGGTGTAATCCAGTGTACTACGTACTACAAAAGTAAACTAGATTATATGCAGAACATGGAATAGAACAACAGATTGGAAGAAATAATATGCTTGAAATATGATATGCTTCTATTAATTTCCAGTAATTATCGCCATGTAAAATCATAGAAATATCAATATTACTATCATCCATGATCATCATAACATGTTCCTAAGTACATAAACTGAGTACATATAACACTCGACGGTGGTTGAGCAACCAACCATTGTGACATTTCATAACAACCCATTACCACTAATCGGGACTTAGTTACCCAAATGCACATGGCATTTATTACATTCATTATTCCTACTAACTATAGTTTTATTAACATGACCAAACTATGCTATGGCTGACTATGGCCAACTACAACAAAACTAAAGATGACTATGGCTTACATCATCCCCCCACAAAAGAATTCATCTTCCAGATGACATGACAACCCAAAAGGGAATAATAAAACATGTGAATCTAATGAGAAGGAGGAGGAAGTGAGGACGTCCCTAGATGTACTGGTGACATTAGGGTAGCCATCGGTGAGTGCTATGCATGCAATCGCCTCACTTCCTCTTTATGCATGTGGAGTTGGCAGTGGGCGAGTATCTCCCTCTCCCTAGCAACTTTAATCATATGAGTTGCCTGCATTAGTTGGCTTTGGGCCTTGTCTTCCTCTATACTCCTTGTGGCCAACTACTCTAACTCCTTCACTTTCTTCTCCCATGCTTGCTCCCTCTAGTGTGCCTCCTCTAACTCCTTTACCTGCTACTCCCATGCCTACTCCCTCTAGCATGCCTCCTCCTCTAGAGTGGTCACCCTGGCCTCCAAGGCTACTACTCAGATTCCTCTATCACTAGCTATCTGAGTCTACTCTACCAATTTAGTTTGGAGTTTCTTCATTACAATGGCTAACTCCTCCTTGATCTTCTATAAAAGTCCATATGCCTCTACCTTTCGTGCCACTACAATCTTAGTGGACAACACCTGTCACTCTATGATATAGAAAACATCACAGAAGGCTAGCTCAATATAATAAAGGCTCTCCACAACCCTAGAATCCCTTCTTGATAACCTTGGTTGTTTACCATGCCATGCCCTAAGAATTGTTGGATTCTTGCCTACCGGCCATCCCTATGTAGTGAATATATGGGTAAATTCTAACCCACACCCCATCTGCATGAATCTGTGGATGCGCTGCACTTCCTGGCCCACTAGAGGAGATCGGTCAACCTTGAGTTTCTGAGAGACCTATCCTACTCGAATCATCAATTACCCCATGTGCTCAAGTTCCTCTACATGCATTGCATGGTCCCTACTAGAACTGATGGATATGTCTACGACATCTCCACTACAAACATGTCAAACCCTATGGAATCATTGTCCTCATCCTCCTCCTCTCCAAGTGCTAAGGGAGGCTTCATGTCCCCCTTAGGGGTCTCCCTCACTATCTATCCCTCTAGCTCCTAGACCACTACCACAGCCTTCATTTCCCCTATCATGGGTTTCTCACATGTCTCTTTGGTGAGCCTAGCCATCTCACTCTATTGAGTCTAGATAATTGGGCCTCCCTCATCTATACCTCTGACCAACCCTTCTAAAGAGCTCTCAATAGGATACTTGACCACCTCCAATGTGAAGCCCACCAACCCCATCCAATCATCAATCTAAGCCACTCCTAGTGCTCCTGGCGGTGTGACAAGGGAAGCATGCTCCTATGTTGTGATTGTTCCCCACATCCCTATTACTGGTATTTCTGGTGATGCAGTTAGGATAGATATCAAACCTAGTATTTCATCTCCCATGGATGGCTCTGGAAATATCTCTACTAAAGTTTTTGATTCTAGAAATATGTCACCTCCTAGCAATGGCTCCACTAAAATTTCTGACAGTGTAGTAAGGAATCCTGACGGTGGCCCTATGTCTCCCAAAACTGTCAAACTCAGTACAATGGTTGTCAATCCCAGCAATGTGGCAACAAGCGATGCCCAACCTGGCAATGCATCGAGTACTGAAGTTGCTACTCTCAATGTCTGCTTGACACCAATGGGTGATACTGGAAGGTTAAAAGTCATCGTTGATGAACTCCCCACACTCAGTGGTGGTGCTAGCAAAGTGAATCTCATAGGCTAGAATGGTGGTATCACTACTTCTTCTACTTCCATCCCTACCTACATGCCTATAGCCATGTGCACTTCATCATCAGTCAGTGAAATTTCAACCAATGTTTAGGAGGACAACTCAATGGGTTCCTTTTCTCCTTCTTCCTCACTCTACTTAGATGTTTCTTTCGCTAATGTTTCCTCTTCCACCAATGCCTCCTTGTGTTTCCTCTTATTTCCTACCACAAGGCCTTCGCCAACTTGCTTCAATTTTAACCCCATCTAGTAAAATGTTGTCGACAACCTTGGGTCTAGATGGGTAAGAGGTTGCAGCTGACCCCATCTGCCTTCTAGAACCTGTGTGTGAATGACATACAAGAACAAGGCAATTGTGTGGTGTGTCATGTAGAATTCCTTGTGTCGTTGGGATAAGAATTCCCTCATACACTCTAAAAGTAGTCATCCCCGGTTGTATACTTTTCCAACACTCAACCCTGCCATATAGTCCACCATCCAAATGGTGTTTTCTAATGCTCGGTTGGCTATATTCAATTGGAATTTCATTAAATCCAACAGGAACTTCCACTCAATAGTCACCAATTAGTTCTTACAAATCCCTCTTTTGCCTACATTCCATAAACTATCCCTCTTCTCGACTGTCAAATCATTTTGGCAGACTTGTTTGATGAGGATTTCCTTATGCTACTGGGTCATTTTTTCTAGTTTATTGACTCCTGCTCTCGTGGCTAGAATTCCAAACACCCTCTCAAAATATTGTTCCTAGAAGGAGATTGTAACTAGACAACCCCTTTAATCTATGACATATTTGTGTGAGCACTAGCAATAATTTTCCACCATAGCCTTCAACCAAGGCTCAAATTCTCAAGCGTTGAAGAATGGTATCAGCACTACCTTGTCCACATGAGCATGTTTCAGTGCAAGCATTAGTGTATGATCATCAACTGTGCTTCACCACCACCACTTACACTTATTTCCCATTAAACTCTCCCATGTCATGGCATCGGCTTCTATCTCCATTTTATTTTTATTTGTTGCAAATGCCACCTTCAGGTTGTACTATGCAATTTTCTTCCCTTATTCCATTTTGGTGTCTTTTCGGTGATTCAAATCAGCTTTATTTCCTTCCACCTGATAGTTGTTGTAATTGTGAAACTAGGGTAACTATCATACTATGTGATGCCATACAATTCTCAAACCCCTTGCCATCCATACTATATTTCTTTGTTCAGTCTTTACAATGAACCTGATGGGTCATATAGTGGAGATTATTAAAGGATGTTGTATGCTGGGAGCTGATGAATGTTGTATGTCAAGAGTTGGTTGCCATACAATTCCAAGACATGTTGCCAACTACTCTATTTCTTCTTGGTCCTATTATTCTCCCACTTGGTTCTACATTCCTCTGAGGTTTTCCTCCTTGACTCCTTATGGCTTCTTCCTAGGATGTGTTGTACCGTACGACCTCTTCTACCTCTTCACTTTATCGTACCTCTTGTTGGGGTGTATTCCATCATGCTACCTTTTCTCTCTCTTTAATTCCATATGATTCTGGTGGTTTGTATGGTTTTCTCTTGTTTATACCTTTCCTCTTTGTAGTGATCTTGTCCTTCACCTTGCTCAAGCCATTCTGATGTCGTACGACTTCTCTATCCCTTATGTATTCTTGGAAATTTTTTATTTTCACTGAACTTTTTCTCTCTTCAAATGGTCATACGATTATGCGTCTGACTTTACTCCTTTTCCAAACTTGAATTCTCCTAGAAATTTCTTTGAATGGTTGTACTATGATGCTTCTAATTTTAATCTTTCACTGAACTTTATTTCTCTCAAAAATTTCTTTAAATGGTCGTACAATCTGCTTGATGGCTAGGAGTTGGAAAACTTTTTTTTCACTTTAATTTGTCATGTCTCTTTTAATTTTTTAATTATTTCACTTCCCAATTTAATTTTTTCCCCTCCACTTTTTAATCTTTTATTCCTCCCTCTTTGTATTTTTCTCTCTCCTCAATTTCAATTTTTTTAATTTCCCTTCGACACTTCTATTTTATTTTCTCTCTCCTCTCTCTTTGATTTTTCTTTCTTTTTCTCATTTTATCTTCCATTTTTCTTTATTTTTTTATTTTCATATCTTCTCTCTTTGTTTTTAATTTTTTCCATTTTTTTCCATTTTCTCTCTCATCTCCTCTCTCTTCTTTTTCATCTTTTATTTTCATTCCTCTTGCTTTGCCACCTTCCCTAACCTTTAATTTTGATGCATAATGTCATTTACATGTGTGTGGAGGCATTTTATAACATTCTTCTTCACAACATGTCCCCATATATTCTATATCAAACCACTTATCAACCAAAGGAGTGGGACCAGTACCTTTAAAGCTACCATCGACGTACCTCCCTTTGTATTGTTGGTACCACATAATGTCCTCTCTTTCCACTGTCAATGGCCGGTTGGGTTGGGTATCACCCTCCAAAGTCCATCCTTCATTGTTATGCTCCTTACCCTTGACACTTTCCTTCTCTCTCTTCTCATTTTCTTGAGTAAATATTTTGTGTAGCCATCCATGTGCGACATGAACATGTCCTTTGTCATTATCACCATCTTCAAACAAGGAGCCATCTTCTCAAAGTAGGCTTCCCATTGTTCATCATCCCCTCCATCCTCTTCTTCATTAGTATCCTTAGGCTCTCACTTCGTTCTTTGGCTACATGTTCTTCCATTTCCTTCTGAGCCTCCTTGTCCAACTCTTTTGCTAGGTACCCCCTTTTTATGCCTTCATATAGAGCCATGTAATTCCAATGTCCACCCATTCATCACCAAAGTGCAGGTGCCCTGAACACTACATTAGTCAGGTGCTTGTGCACCTGTGGCACTGCAATCCATTATACTCTCTTGTCCACCAATATTTCTTCGATAATCTGATCTCTTCCTAATTCTATCTAGACTCCCTTTGCTGCATACCCAGAGCCTCCTAAGCCCCAATCTTGCTCTTTGGGGGCCTCCTCTTGCACAAGACAGTCCTCCTTGGTAGCATGGCCAAGCATATTGATGGCTATGGTGTCCTTCTTCTCTTTTCTTCCCTAATACAACTTCAACTTTGATCCATTGATTGCTTCTAATAGCAGTGACCCATCCAAGTTTTCAAGCTTTATTGAGCCATTTATTACATACCTCTCAAACTTTAAACTGTCCTAACCAACAAACTTTGAACTTCCCTGACTTTATTTCATTACAGCCCATTGTTCCATTATGCCAGTATTTTCTTCTCCATTGCATATTCTTCTTGCCCATTGTTCCATTATCCTTCATTCATCCAGTTTGGTAAGTTGGTACAACCATTCCTTCAAACTTTCTATATTGCCCAGCCGGTTCTCCAACACTATTCTTAGGTTGGGTACCATGTATTCGATCGATATCACCACTTCTTAACTGTACATCAATTGAAATGGCATGTGCCCAATTGTCACCTTATGCATAGTATGGTATGCCCACAGGATGGCGGGTAGTCACTCCTCCCAATCCACTTCCTCTATGCCACATGACTTATGAATAATTGATACTAACACCTTATTTGTGGACTCTGCTTGGTCGTTCACTCATGGGTAGTATGGAATTAATAAGTTATGGAAGATCTAAAACTCCATCATCATCAGTCAGATGATGTGGTTAACAAAGTGTCCACCATAATCACTTGTAATCTAGATCAGAATCCCATACCTCATCACTATCTACTCATAAATGAATCATGTCATACTTTGTGTTGTGTTATCCAGCGATGCTCTAGCCTCATCCCATTTTGTTAGGTATTCTATAGCAACCACAATGTATCAGCACTAATGTAATTGACTCACCTTCAATGGCCCAGTAAAATCCAACCCCCAATGTTCAAACAAATCCTAAGGTTGGGATAGATACAATGGCATAAAGTACCACTTCCATGGTTTTCCTACCCTCTAATAGGTGTCACAACATAACACCCACTCCCGAGCGTCTATGTGCATTGTTGGCCACCATAGGCTTTCCAAGAGTATTATTCTGGCCATAGCATCTAGGCCCATGTGACCACTGACCAAACCCTCATGTGCTTCTTTTAGTATACTTGGTATCTCCTTTACTATGACACGTCTTCAGAGGATCTGGTCAGACCCCATCTTGTACAACAAGCCATTAATCAATAGAAATTTCTTACTCTTCAATACGAGCTTTCTTCTCTCTGCTAGTGGTATTTCCTTTAGGAATGTAGATGTAGACAAGTATTCTCCAATCTTTTCATACCATGAAGGGAGTACTACAATTTGGAACAGTTGTGCATTAGGAAAGTCTTCATTCACTCCCCCTTCCATAGGTTTTCCTGATCGGATCCTTGACATCTAGTTGGTGGTCATGTGGCTCTTCCCTGATCATACGATGATAGTAAATGTGAACTCTTGGAGTAATAGGAGTCACCTGCTCACTCTCCCTTGAATTATTGGCTTATTCACCAAATACATTAAGGCATAGTATTCCACATAAAAGGTGAATGGTGTGGCTAGTAGACAATGCCTAAATTTTTGTATAGATTAAACCATCCCCAGTGCTTCATGTTTAGTAGTGCTATAGTTTCTCTCTACTCTGGAAAGTATCTAACTCACAAAAAACACTAGATGGTCTGACCCGTGTGCTCCCACTTGTGCCAGTGTTGCTTCGATGGAAAAATTGGAGGCATCCACATGTACATGGAACTCCTTGTTCCAGTTCGAGTACACCAGTATGGGTGAACTGATCAACCATTCCTTTTGTTCATTAATTTCCTTCTCTTGTTCTTCTTCCCATATGAAGGGTTGTCCCTTCCTCATCAGTAGGTCGAGAGGGTATGACACTCATGAAAAATATTTGATAGACCTTTGGTAGTACCCTACATGCCCAAGGAAGGACTACACACTAGTGACGTTCTTTGGAGACTCCATCTGTACAATCACTCTCACCTTGTTTAGGTCAGTTTTTAGTCCATCCTTGCACACAATATGTCCCAATAACTTTCCTTGTGGCACCATGAATTTGCATTTCTTGGGGTTCAATGCGAGGTGGGCTGCTCTACACCTCTCCATACACTCCCTGAGGGCCTTCAAATTCTTTTCTTTGCTGCTATAAATTGACCAGTTGTCAAGGAAGGCTTTGAAGTTTCCTACAGACATCTTATCAAAAATGTGCAATATTATCATCTAGAATGTGGTTGGAACATTAAACAACCCGAATGGCATCTGATTATACACATACACCCTATCCTCAACCACAAAATTATTCTTCAACTTATCTTCCTCGGCAATACTAATTTGGTTGTAGCCTAAGAACTAGTCCAAGAACGAGTACATTTCATGCCCAGAAACCTCTTCAAGGATTGTGTTGGTGAAGGGAATAGGAAATAGGTCTTTGATAGTCACCACATTCAAACTCTGGAAGTCGACACATATATTGATTTTATCTTTTTTTTCTTCAAGGATATGACAATCAGTGACACCCACTTGTTGACCTCCACTTTGAAAATGATGCCTACTTCCAACATCTCCTCAATTTCATCTTGCACCTTGGTGGAATAATTTGTATTCATTCTATAGGGTATCTTCCGTATGGGTTGGCCTCTTAGTATAAGAGGGATACTATGTATGCACAAGCTCTAGTGGTATACCCTTCATATCCTTGTATGTCCAAGTGAAGGCATCCTTATATTCCATGAATATTTTGAATGTTGTCACCTTCAATACAGGGTCCCAATCATCACCGACAATAATCTCCTTAGGCTTTTCTGGCTCACCAAGGTTTACCTTCTTCAGTGTTGGTTCCTTGTACTTAATGAGTTTGTCTCATTCTAACTTATGTGCTAGTGTTTTATCTAATTCTTCCACACCTTCCTTATACCCATCGTACTCTAGCAGAAATTTTTGACTGGTTGAGACCTTATCTTCTTCCTCCCCCTCTTCTCTAATTTGTAACATGTTGCAATCGGGGTGGAAAAATTCATAATCTTCCATTTTCCAGTGAAATAACTCATTCAGTGAACTGGTCTCATCCTTTGAGAAACTTCCAACCTCTAGTACACCTTCCTCATTCAGCTCCATTATCTTTCTTTCTTTGTCAACATCTGATCCTCCATCCAATTTTGATTCTGAAGACGCCAATTCTTCATTGACCCTAGTTCTTCATATCAATAGTGTACTTCATCCCATGGCTCTCAACTGAGAGTGTATTCCTCTTCTAGTTATGGTTTTCCTTGGAAGAAATCAACCATCTTCATCCCAACAATGCATCATACACCTTTTTCTCTAGTGGGATGATGACGAAATTTAACAAGAACTGTTGTGTGTCAGTCAAAACTTTTTATACCATTAATGTACCAAGAGGTTTGATGTCGCACTAGTCTTCTATTACTAGGTCAAATGTCAAGGCTAGAGGGTCGGCTTACCTAGGCACTTCTATGTCTCCTCTAGTAGTACGTTCATCCCAGAGCCTCTGTCAACAATGTTTTTGGAGAGTTTCATCCCTAGGATTTCCATCTTATGACGGTCGGCTTCCTCCTAACACTTACTGCGAGTAGCATTGGATTCGTGACCTCTCCTACTAGTTCTATCATGCTTTCCATCAGACCCTTCTAAATATTGTCTTCAATAATGTTTGTGAGTGCTACCCTTAGTTGAGGCATCATTTTCAAAAAAAAATTTACCTTGATTGGTATGGTTGTGTGAAACACCTGCCATACTATGTTCTTCTAAGACTCTGACTGAAACAATGTACTAGTTGCTTTAGAAGTTCTTTGTTCATTCACCATTGTCTCTTCCACTTCTACCGTGGCTTCTCGAATTCTCTCCTTCTTCATATGAGGGTCTGGATAATTGGCCTTCTTTGACTACACCCTTGTAATTACCAGGACTTCTCTATCAACTATCTTCAGCATGTTGATGCCTTTCTGGTTCAGGCAGTCAATGTCTTCATAATCACCAAGACAACATCATTTTCATAGCTTTCCCTTGGTGCCTTGGCCACTCTGGAATTCCCTCACAAAGTGACCCCATTCATTAAATTTTTGGCATTGGATCATGGGTCTACCTTTGCTTCTTGGTTTACTATTCCTCTAATTGTTATAGTAGCTACTAGGGAATGCATTATTGCTTTGGGGTTTCAAAGGTGTAGTCGAAAGGGTTGACTATTCTCCTTGTGTGAAGAACACTTGCGAACTCCATGTTTTTAAGTTGTATGGGCAATCCTTGACGAAGTGTCCCATAACTTGGAAACTATCACAAAACAATTTTTACAAGTAGTTCACCTTTGTATGACCTATCTTACATTCGGTACACCATAGTTCATTTGCCTCCTTGGACCCTTCTTTTTTGGCTTTCATTTCTTTCATCATTCACAACATGTCACAAAAAAGAGCTTGTACAATTATTGATCCATCTTCACTCTCCCTCACACTTTATTCATCATCTTTCTTCTTCCCTCTGGAGGATGTCTTGTTCTCACTTTCGATGTTCATCACACAATTATATGCTTTTCTTTGTATGAGGATGGAGGTACCACATTCATTTTCCTCTAGAGCGAGGGAAGCAATCCCTTAATAAACCACCTCTTTTTTAGGCCATCTGTTGGATGTGAATCAAGTTTCCCCAACAAATCTTTTAATTTTTGGTTGTAGTTCTGCACACTCTCGTGCTTTTCTTGCTTAGTATTGTATATCTTCACAATAATCTCACTATCATCCCATAGGATTTTGAACTCCTCTTGAAATGCTTGCTTGAATAATCTCCATGTAGCTTTGTTTACTTCATCCAATTCAGTGTACCAATCGATGGCACTATCTCTAGGTGTCACTGGAAATTCCTTTAGCCACTAATCTAGATCATCTTGTCCATTTGCTATCCAGATTGTTTCACATTTTTGGCAATGTTATATTGGATCTTTTGACCCATTCCCCATAGACTTTGGCAGCTTTTTCTGCTCAACTAGAGTCACCATCTTTCCCCATTGTCCTCGTGTATTGGACCCAACTAGACTAGTTTCCTAGCTATGTTCTGGTACATCACTTGTGCTCTCAACCACGTATGATTCACTCCCACATCTTCCATCAGCATCCTCGACACCTTGAGTTGCCTAGGATTCCCTTCGATACTCCCTCGGCCTTAGGGTACTGGGCTTAGATCTTCCACTCATCATTCATTTGTCATCATCTGATATGGATAACTCCTGGAGGTGTTTGATGCTACTATCAAGTTCTTCACTTAATTCATCTTTATTTTCATAGATATCACACCTTCCTATGTAGAGTGTCTAAGGGTCCTTTGTCCCTCCCTTACACCAAACTTTGATGTGCTCTACCAATGGATGTGTCTATTTTCTTCAGATTCTCATGTGTTCTTTTAATACTCTAGTTTATTTCAATTAGATCTTCATCAAAGTCTTTACCAACTTTCTTTAGTCTTCATTGCTAGTTTTCTTGCTCTTGTAGCCTGAGTAATCACTGAACCTTCTTCTCTTGAGTCTCATGCTTGCTTGGTACTAAATTCTTGTCTTTGTTTAGTCATACAAGCATTAAAAGGTGTCCATATGATCATTGTTGGTTATCAAGAGTACATATCTGGCTAGTTTCTCATTCCTCCTCTTCTTGTTGGGTTCTTCATTTTTACCACTACAATATTTGTTTCCTTTGGCATTCTTAATCCTCTTCCTCTCAAAGGTCTTGTAGAATGATGAAATGACAGGCCAACAATCTGGGCATATGATTAAGGAGGTGATCCACCTCATCATTCACTTCCAGTCTATTCTAGATAACTTCCTTAGGGATCCCCCGCCTATAGGATTCCCTTCGTACATGATCTCTTAGGGATATCTTCCATATATTTATTAGATCTTCAGTCAACAAGTCTTCCCTTTCTTTATTGGTGTTCATAGGTTCATCCACTGGGTGACCCATGACACTGCCATGACAAGTGATTCCCTAGTCAACTCTAGCAATAGCACCAAATGTTTACTTCACTGGGTGTAATCCAATGTACTACATACTACAGAAGTAAACTAGACTATATGCAAAGCATAGAATAGAACAACATATTGGAAGACATAATAAGCTTGAAGTATGAGATGCTTCTATTCATTTCTAGTAATTATCACCATGTACAATCATAGAAATATCAACAGTACTATCAACCATGATCATCATAACATGTTCTTGACTACAGAAATTGAGTACATATAACACTCGGTGGTGGTTGACCAACCAACCGTCATGATGTTTCATAACAACCTATTACCACTAATTGAGACTTAGTTACCCAAATGCATATGACATTTATTACATTCATTATTCCTACTAACTATAGTTTTCTTAACATGACCAAACTACGCTACAGCCAACTATGACCAACTACAACAAAAGTAAAGACAACTATGACTTACAATGACAAATTTTCAATTACAACATAGTTTTTACAAATTCAACCTAAGCAGTTATGCAATTACTTCACATTGCATAACTAATAACTAGAAACAACTACAAATTGCATTTTCTTGTCATGGCATTCCATGAGACCACATTTCTTTGAGGCATTTTTTCAAATAGTTCACTACCTTGTCTATGCTACCACATTTTTCATACATATTGTCTACCAAATAATTTTATCAAATAGTTCACTGCCTTTTTGCTATTGCTAAAAGCCTAAAACAAGTGCTTTCGAACAAGCTATGGATGCTTGGGAAAAATCTATCAAAGCATAATAGTAAGAAATAGCATAGACAACATAGTGAATTGGATGAAAAAATGCCTCAAAGAAATGTGGTCTCATGGTGATGGAATGCCATAACAATCCATAAAAATTCACTTGGCATGTCATTCATCATGGCATTCCATCACCATGAGACCAAATTTCTTTGAGGCATTTTTTCCAAAGTTCATTGCCTTGTCTGTGCTACCACATTTTTCATACATATTTACCAAAGCATTTTATCAAACAATTCATTGCCTCGCTGCTATGGCTAAAAGCCTAAAACAAGTGATTTAAAACAATCTATAGATGCTTGAAAAAAATCTATCAAAGAATAATAGTAAGCAACAAGCTATGGTCTCATGGTTTTTTTTTGGCACAAAAATTAGAGTGATTTAATTTGCATTTTTTTGCAGGTTTTAAACGCATTTTTTTGGAAATTTTGCTATTTAGAATGGGGAAAAATCTTTGTGGTTAGTTTTGTACATTTTTTAATTTTAGGATTCTCATAGTTAGTGAAAAAGGTAGTGTTCATGAAGGGATGGAAAAAATGCATAGATCCTTTGAATTATACCTGTACTGTGCAATGGCAATTAATCATTTATTAAACCATTTTTTCTTCATAGGGTAGCATCTTCTTATGGAACAGTTGACTAAGATAGCTCTTGTTTCAACTAACCACCCTCTCATGAAATATTATTCATATTATAATATTGCATGATCTTATCATAGTAAAAGTGATTATGACACCATTGGCCGCTACTACATGGTAGTCAATGAAAGCCAGAGGCCACAGTATTTTGTGGAAAGGTTCAATTGAAGCTAGGAGATCTTAAGAGTTCTCTCTCAAATTTTGAAAAGGTTTTGGAGGTTCACCTTGAGAACTATGAGATTTTAAAAGTTGTAAGCCATATATATGCTCAGCAAGGGTAGGCAGAGAAGGCTTTGGAAATTTTAAGAAAGGAAACTCACATAGATCCACACACGATGTGTATGCATTTATCAAGATGGATGAGTTATTAATATCAACAGACCCCAATGCATCCTTAGACTCTCTTAAGACAACAAATTCTCTTTTGAAGAAGAGAAAATAATAAGTACTCATTGAATTGTTAAACAAAATTAGGGTTATTTATTTTGAGTGTGAGGAACTAGAGTTGGCTCAACAAAATTTCATGGAGGCATTAGAAAATTGAATTTGGGTTGAATTCATAAATAAAATCCCCAGTGTCAATTTTTCATTTTTTTTGTGCACTTTAAGGATATGGAATTCTTCCATAGACTAGAAGAAGGTGGTATTTCACTTGAGTTACCATGGGATAAAGTCACAACACTATTTAATCTTGCTAGGTTGTTTGAATAGCTACATGATAATAAAAAAGAAAATATTTTATATAGGATAATATTGTTCAAATTTCCTAATTATGTGGATGAATATCTATGTCTTGTAGCCATGGATCAGGCTCAAAATGAGATCCAACTAAGCCTAGAATTGATTGGGGATGTACTTAAGTTGGATAAAAACTTATCAAATACTTTATGTATGCTTGGAAACATGGAACTAAAAATAGATGACTGGCTTAAAGCAAAAGAAATAATTAAAGTATCACACCAACTTGTCTTGGTTGATCAAGCAAAATGAAAAGCTAGTGAAGAATGAAGGATTCAAATGGAAAGGAGAAAGCAAGAGGAATAAATTCAGTGGGTGATGCAGCAAGAGGTGTAATTTGAACATATGAAGGAATCATGGAAGAGTAAGCATAAGGACAAGGATGATGGCAATGATGAGGCTGGTCAGTTTGAGAAGAAACAAAAGAAGGAAAAGAAGAAAAAGAAGAAGGATAAGAACCACAAGGCTTATGATTATTATATGGAGGAACATGATGTTGCCATAGAAGATGAGGAAAATTATATGAGAAGTAAGGAAAAAGATGATGCAGAAAATGCCCAAGATCTTCTTGTAGTTGCAGGTCTAGAAGACTCTAATGATGGCAAGAAAAATTCTCAACTTTCAAAAAAATCATGAAGGATACATGCATACTCTGATTCTAAATATGATGAACCATTGCAAAAACAAATTCTGAGAGAAGATGATCCATATGATGATGATTTCTAGGCTTCCTGAGCTTTAACCAAACCTAGCTCCTATTTTCCAAGAGAAAAATCCCCAAGACCCATGGGAAATGAATGATGAGCATTTGAGTTTCAACTTGGTTTCATTTCGAAAAGGTGACATTACATTATACAAGATTTGTTTAATAGTAGGATAATTTAATCCACCTATTTGGGACTGTAAAATAAAAATAGATGAATTAATTTGTTTTCAATTATAGGTTCTGTTAATCTAGAATCTGATAGTAAGATAAATCATAATACATTGAAGGACACAGAAAATGTTGTAAAATAAAGACTAAAATAGGTTGCCCATAAAAAGTAAGAAAGAGGAAAAATGAAAATATAACATACAAATAATTCATTTGTGGTTTTTTATAAGATTTCATTTAACTATGTCAAATGGATCTAGAAGGGACAAAGTATATTTGATTGACTAAAATTTTGAGGTAGCTTATTCATCGTCATTATATGCATCATCTTCTCTTGGTGCATTGTAGAGACAGATTCCAAGAGAATATGATGCATATAAAGATGATGGATAAGCTACCTCAAAATTTTAGCCAACCAAATATGCTTTGCGTTGGCAAAACAAGGATAGACAACTGAGAGGGGGGTGAATTAGTTGTCACAGAATATTTAAACTTTTCAAACTTTACTTAACTTAATCTTAGATTTGATGGATGAATAATAAACCATAAACAATTAGCACATCAAAAACACAGAGAACACCAAGATTTTTTATGTGGAAACCCTATTAGGGGAAAAACCACATTGGATGTTAGTCCATAATATTATACCTTGTTAAAAGTATACTGAAAGATAATGGGAATGCACATGCATTTAGGCACACTGCCTAGACCTCACTACTCAAATAAAAGAGGGCTCACTTCCCAACAATGCACAATAATTTGGATTAGATCCACAAGGTTTGAACTAAGAAAATAGCTTCTACACAAGCTTGATTACAATTCCAGTTAAGTAAAAAAAACTTTCTTCACACTTCACTCAACCTTCTTCTCACTCTACTCTATAATCGAATGAATAGATCAATATTCATGCACTTGCTCTTCTCTAGCTTTTCTTTTCTTTCACACACACTCGCACTTCACTCACACAACCACTCTTATGTATCTGCAACATGAAATATATCAACTTATTTGGCCAAATATATAGAACATATTTACAATGTCGGACTAAATTTATAAATAAATTTTCAATGTGGATCAAACACTGCCAGCTAATATTATGATGCGACCTAAAACAATATCTTCGAGTGTGCCAAACATTCAAATTTAAATCTTCAAGCATCTACAACACATTACAACCATCATATCAGCCAAGAACATGAAAACCCGATCATACCGAGAAAAATCTTTGACCATGGGCACATCGATCAACGTGGACATATAAAAAGGATATAGAATGATCTAGAAGCATCCAAAAATAACAAGAACTAACAAAGAATCATCTGCAGCAACAAAAGTTACTAGAATCACATAAACTTCAATCAAGAACAATGACATATCCCACATAAATACTGTCAGAGCACAACTGTTCATAACATGATCAAATCTTCATGTGGACCTTTGAAACTTCTAGTAGATGATCTATATACTCTCAGCAATAAACCCTTTATCCCACAACAACTAATCTTCAACATACATAACCAAACACCTTCATGACCTTCATTGTCCCACTGGTAGCCTGCAACTCTTCCTTTAACAATTTTCTCAATATCCTCGACATATAAATCCTTCAATACAATAATGCTAATAGTGTTGACGTCAATGAAAACCACATATCAACAACACAACCACAGCATCCAACAATCTCCCCCTTTGGCATTGATGGCAACACATGATGTGAAAAATACCATCAACATAGCTACACTTGATCTCCCTTTGGTTCTGACTCTTCTCCTCAAATTCTCTTCTCCTCCTAAAAATATTTTTCACATTGCTCTTCTCCCCCTTTGATATCAATGGAAAAGATAAGAATTATCTTGCCACATACAAGCTCTAAACCACATATCTGCACATCTGACTACTCCCCCTAAGTAGTAGCCACAGGAACATCAATCTGGATCAGGAAATATCTATGAAGCACATGGATTGATGCAAATAAATGCATCTCTAGTTCATATCAGGAGGGTTAACCACCCCTAGCATCCCTCTGAGATACTCAAAAGTATCCTTCGGCAACAGCTTAGTGAAAATGTATGCAACCTATTCTTTGGTAGCCACATACTCCAATATGACTTCTTTCTCATTCACTTTCTCCCTCAAGAAGTGAAACTTGATTGATATATGCTTGGTCTTAGAGTGTAGCACTAGATTCTTTGATATGTTAATTGCACTTGAGTTGTCACAGTATATGGCAATAGGTTCATCATATACTACTTTGATATCTTTCAGCATCTACTTCATCCACATCACTTGAGTATAGTTATTTGTAGCAACAATATACTCTACCTCAATAGTAGATAAAGAAATGGAATTCTTATTTTTTCTCAACCAAGACACCAGCTTCTTCCCTAGGAAGAAGGCACCACCACTAGTACTCTTCTTGTCATCAACATCTCTTGCCCAATCTACATCAGTATATGCATTCAAAGTAAGATCATCATCCTTAGGATACCAAATTCCAAAATCAATTGTTACTTTTAGATATTTGAAGATTCTATTTACTACAATCACATGAGATTCTTTTGGATTAGCTTGAAATCTAGCAACTATACATACAACATTCATGATGTTTGGTCTGGTCTGAGTTAAATAGAGCAATCCACCAATCATTGACCTATATATTGTTTGATTTTCCTTAGGAGAATCATTATTTTGAGTTAATTTTCATCCAGTCACCATGGGAGTACCAAGAACCATGGGAGTACCAATAGGTTTTGAATCTTCCATGCCAAACTTCTTCAACAGCTCTCTCACATATTTGGACTAAGATATAAAAATTCCCTTGTTTAACTGAGTAACTTGTAATCCTAGAAAGAACTCCATCTCTCCAATCATGCTCATTTCAAATTCACTCTTCATTTCATTAGAAAACTTCATACATAGATTGTCATTTCCTCCAAAAATAATGTCATCAACAAATACCTCAATAATCAACTCTTTGTCATGATCCAATTTAAAATACAAGTTGTTGTCAACAGTACGTTTATTGAATCCAAGCTTTAATAAGTATTTGTCCAATCTAGCATACTAGGCTCTAGGGGCTTGCTTGAGTCCATATAGAGATTTCTTTAAAAAAAAACCATGTATTCCTTATCAATCAATTGAAATCCATCCAGCTAATCAATATATACTTCTTCTTCTAGCTCACCTTTCAAAAAAGCTAACTTCATATCCATTTGATAGACTTTATAGTTCTTATATGCATCATAAGCAAGAAATAATCTAACAACTTCAATTCTGGCAATAGGGGAAAAGGTTTCTTCAAAATCAATACCTTCCATTTGTGAATACCCTTTACATACCAATCTTGCTTTATTCCAGACCACTTCTCCTTGTTCATTCAACTTATTTCGAAATACCCATTTAGTACCAATCACATTTTTGTCTTTGGGTCTGGGAACAAGTATCCATGTATCATTCTTTTCAATCTACATTAGTTCTTTCATAGCTTCCATCCATTGTTCATCATTACAAGCTTCATTGACATCTTTAGGCTCAATCTTGGATATCAGGCAATACTCTTCTGTAATATTTCTTCTAGTCTACACACATTTTAGTCTTATCTCCTATAATTTGATTTTCAATATGATTTAGCTTCACATACCTTAGAACTTTGGGAATCTCTTCAGCTTCTGGTTCTTTTGTTCTTTCTTCTACACTTGCACTCGTCTCTCCTTCCTAAATTACTTGATTTATGGGAACAAATTGAAGTCATTTTACCAGAATAAATGACACAATTTGAATTTGATTCTATGTCTAAACATTCTTCCCTTTGTTTGTCCTATCTTCCTAGTCATCTGAATCATATCCATAGTATCTGGATGATCTAGAAGAATCCTTGTCAACTCTGACATTTGCACTCTCAACCATTTTTCTTAATCTTTTGTTATAGCACCGGTAGGCATTGCTTTTAGTAGATTAACCTAGAAAGATTCCTTCATTACTTCTTGCATCAAACTTTCCTATATCCTTATCTCTCTTGATATAGCACTTGCTTCCAAATATCTTGAAATATTTAATAGTAGGTTTATAACCAGACCATAGTTCAAAAGGAGTCTTACCAAAATTACTATTGAAATTTACTTGGTTCAAAGTGTACACAACAGTGCTTACAACTTCACTCCAATAGATGTGAGGCACATTTCCTTCTATCATCATTGTTCTAGCAGCATCTAGAATTGTTTTGTTCTTTCTTTTTGTAACTCCATTCTATTGAGGGGTTTGGGGAGTAGACAATTGTCTCCTGATTCCATGCTCTTCACAAATATAATTAAACTCCCTAGAGGTGAATTCACCACCATTGTCTAACCTTAAGCATTTGATTTTCAAACCTTTCTCATTTTCTACCATGGCCTTGAAACTTTTGAAATTTTTCTAATTTTTCACATTTTTATCTTAAGAAAGCAACCCATATCATCCTAGAATAATCATCAATAAGCAGCATAAAGTACGTTTTTCCATGAAGACTTCTAACTATGGAGGGACCACATAGATCAATATGTACCAGCTCTAGTAATCCATTTGTATGATGTTGTTTGCTCTGAAAAGAAACTCTAGTCTATTTTCCCATCTGACACTCCTTGCAAATTGTGTTAGCAAGCTTTACTAGCTTAGGTAGATCTCTTACTACTCAAGTGGAACTTACTTTGACAATGTTATCAAAATTCACATGACATAGCCTCCTATGTCATAACTAGCTTTCATCTACTTGAGCAATTAAACAACTTTCACTAGCAGCATTTAGGTGAAAAATATTACCTTCTATCTTTTTACCTGAAGCAATTACTTTTCCAAATCTTCCAAGTATCTTGCATCTTTCATCTTTGAACTGAAGATCATAATCCTTGTCCACCATTTGTCCAACACTCAGCAAGTTTTTCTTCAAGCCTTCAACATAAAGATCATCATCAGTGTTATGCTTACCACCAATACAAATAGATCCTCTACCACGAATCACACCAACATTGTTATCTCCAAATATTACAACCCCACCATCATACTTCTCAAGACTTACAAATTTTCTTTTGTCACCAGTCATATGATGTGAGAAACGGTTGTCAATAACCCACTCATCTTTTTCTTCAATTCTAGCTCCAAGAGCTTTCTCAACTTTAGAAAATTTAGTAGCCACCAAACCATTTTCCTTGATAGCAAGGAACAACCATTCATCTTCATTTTCATTATCTTTATTAGACTCGTCATCAATCACTCCTTCAGCATAGTAACATTTCTTTTGGAATCTATATTTGTTATGCTTGGATCTAGGAACTCTTTCAGGGCACCCTGATGCAAAATGACCTATTTTACTACAAGAAAAACATTTAATAGGAAACACTCCTTTATACTTACCTTGTCCTCTGCCTTCTTTCTTCACAATCAATGCTTCCAACTCTTCTACCTCTCTTTTTTCATCTTCAAGATGTTTCATTTCTTCCTCATACTTGAATGACTTTCTGGAACACTCTCCTGAATCATTTATTTTCTTGTTTCTTCTGGATACAGTAGTCTTAAATGCAATTTCATTCTTAGGAATAGATTCACCAAATTCACTCAACTCAAAGGAACCAATTTTACCAATCAGTGTATCTCTTGTCATATTCGTCAATGATCTTGTTTCTTCAATAGCATGAGCCTTTTCTTTGTAAGAGGGAGGCAATGATATGAGCACTTTAGCTACAATTTCTTCCTCATCCAAGGTACCACTGGCATATCTAATACCCATCACTAGTTCATTTATTCTCTGCATAAAAGAAGAAATATTTTCATCTTCACCCATTTTCAAATTTTCATACTTGTCTTTCAAACTCTATAACTTAGCCATCTTCACTTGTACATCTCCTTCGTACAAATTTTCTAGCTTCGTCCAAATCTCATGAGTTGTCTTAAGACCTACCACATTTTTTATTTCTAAATCTGTTAGAGCACTTAGAAAAGCTTCCATAGCCCTAACATTATTCTCAGCCTCTTTAATCTCATCAGCAATGGAAGGACCATTATGAGGAATAACATATGGATTCTTTGTACTTTTCCAAAAGGGTTCTCCAATACACCTCAAATGACACTCCATCCTAGCTTTCCACAATGAGTAGTTTGTTCCATCGAATATAGGGTTGTCCTTCTTGTATGATGCCATCTCGGATCACCTCAAGCTTTTAAACTTCTTCAGAGGAATCTCCTTTGATACCAATTGTTGGAAAAATGAGGACAGGCAACTAAGAGGGGGGGTGAATCAGTTGTCATAGAATATTTAAACTTTTCAAACTTAACTTAATCTTAGATCTGATGAATGAATAATAAACCATAAACAATCAACACATCAAAAACATAGAGAACACCAAGATTTTTTATGTGGAGACCCTATTAGGGGAAAAACCATGGTGCATGTTAGTCCACAATATTATACCCTATTAAAAGTATAATGAAAGATAATGGGAATGTGCATGCATTCAGGAACACTCCTAGAGCTCACTACTCAAATGCAAGAGGGCTCACTGCCCAACAATGCACAATAATTTGGATTAGATCCACAGGGTGTGAACTAAGAAAATAGCTTCTACACAAGTCCAGTTACAATTCTAGTTAAGGACAAAAAACCTTCTTCACACTTCACTCAACCTTCTTCTCACTCTGCTCTACAATCAAATGAATATATCAATATTTGTGTACTTTCTCTTCTTTGAATTTTCTTTTCTTTCACACACACTCACACTTCACTCACACAACCACTCTTATATATCCGCAACATGAAATATATCAACAACTTAGTCAGCCAAAAATATAGAACATATTTACAATGTTGGCCCAAATTTACAAATAAATTTTCAATGTGGATCAAACATCATCAGCTAATATTATGATGTGACCTAAAACAATATCTTTGAGTGCACAAAACATTCTAATTTAAATATTCAAGCATCTGCAACACGTTACAACCATCATGTCAACCAAGAACATGAAAACCCGGTCATACTAAGAAAAATATTTGACCACGGGGACACTGATCAACACAGACATACAAAAAGGATAGAGAATGATCTAGAAGCATCAAAAAACAACAAGAACTAATAAAGAATCATCTGTAGCAACAAAAATTATTAGAATCATATAAACTTCAATCAGGAACACTGACATAACCACAGAAATACTATCAAAGCACAACTATTCATAGCATGATCAAATCTTCACATGGACCTCTGAACCTTACAGTAGATGATCTAGATACTCTCAGAAATAAACCATTTAGTCCACAACAATTCATCTTCAACATATAGAACAAAACACCTTCATGACCTTCACTATTCCACTGGCAGCCTGCAACTCTTCCTTCAACAATTTTCTCAATATCCTCGACATATACAGCCTTCAATACAATAATTCTAATAGTGTTGACATAAATGAAAACCACATATCAGCCACACAACCACAACATCCAATACTTTGTCCCTTCCAAATCCATTTGACAAATTTAAATGAGATCTTATCAAAAACCTCAAATGAATCATTTGTATGTTATCTTTTCATTTTTCCTCTTTCTTTTTTTTATGGGAAACCTATTTTAGTCTTTATTTTAGAAAATTTTCTATGTCCTTCAATGTATTATGCTTTACCTTTCTATCAGATTCTAGATTAAAATAACCTATAATTGAAAATAGATTAATTCATTTATTTTTATTTTATAGTCCCAAATAGGTGGATTAAATTATTCTACTATTAGACAAATCTTGTATAATGTAATGTCCCCCTTTCGAAATGAAACCAAGTTGAAAATCAAATGCTCATTGTTCATTTCTCATTGGCCTTGGGGATTTTTCTCTTGGAAAATAGAAGTATAATAATAAATCAAGAGGATCTTAATGTCATAAAAGGGGCCTCTAAAGTGTTGGCATAGAGACTAGGAAATTTTTATGTTGCAGATGGGGCAACCATTGTGCTAACTAAAAGGGGTCAATTTTATATCAAGCAAAGGAAATTTTTACACATGTATAAGAATTTATTTCAAGAAACATCTTTGTTTAGATGCCTGATGTGTGGGTAAATCTACAACATGTTTACTTTTCACAAGGACAGTTTGTGCTTGCGATGAAAATGTTTATGCTGCAAATGGGGCAGTCATTGTAAAGTGTTGTCATAGAGACCAGGAAATGTTTATTCTACAAATGGGGTAGCCATTATGCTAGCTAGAAGGGTTCAATTTGATATTGCAAAGGAAATTTTTACATAAGTAAAAGAAGTTGTTGCAGGTAACATCTTTGTTCAAATGCTTGATGTGTGGGTAAATCTAGCACATGTTTACTTTACACAAGGATAGTTTGCACTTGCAGTGAAAATGTATCAAAATTGTTTGAGGAAATTCTATTTTGGCACTAACACCCAAATTTTATTATATTTAGCTCAAACACATTATGAAGTAGAATAATGGAAAGATTGTAAAACAATATTATTAAGAGAAATAGATTGTAACTACTATAAGTTGCCAATCAAAAAGCTATAGATTTTGTTTTTAATGTAATGAGGGTTTCAAATTACCTTTGAATTTTCTCCAAAGGGCATTCCAAAATCTACCTTTGTTGCATACTTCAAATACTTTGTAGCAAACACGAAATTCCTTGCCTACCTTTTCATAATTCTCCAGGCCCTCTCCAAACTATCTTTATCACCCATGCACGTTTTGTAACTCAAAACACCTAGTGTAGTTCGCATGCCCAGCAGTTGTAAATAAAAATGATGCACCTCAGTGCCAAGCTAACTAGCAACAATGAATGAATGAAGTGAGGTCTACAATAAATGTGAATAAACTTCAATTCATGAATCACGCCAATACATCATGTCAACAATTAGTTAAAATATTTTTTTTTAAATTGTCTAATTTGTATTTGGTGACTAACTATTTAGTCATTTTTATTTCTGTGACTAAACATTTTTTTAGTCAACGACCAAATTAGTCATTTACTTACTCATTAATAGCTGGGTTGCAAAACATTTGTATAATTTAATCTTTTTTAGTTGTTGCGACTAAAATTTTTAGCCACCAAGTCATTTATTTGTCAAATTCTACTAGTGAGGTTATTGGGTTGAGAGTAGAGGGTAGAGTTAAGGGTTGAGGGTTGAGAGATTAAAGTTAAAGTTGAGGGTTGAGGGTTGAGGGTTGAGGGTATGATGTATAGGGTAGAGGGTATAAGGGTTGAGGATTTAGGTTTTAAGGGTTGAGGGTTGAGGGATCAGGGTTAAGGGATTAAGGGTTGAGGGTTTAGGGTTTAAGGGTTGAGGGTTTAGGGATTAGGGTTGAGGGAGTAAGGGTTTAGTGATTACAGGTTGAGGGTTTAGGGTAGAGGGTTTAAGGGTTGAGATCTTATGTTTGATGGATTAGGGTTTAGTGTTTAGGGTTTATGGTAGATGGTTGAGGGTTGAGGGTTTAAGGGTTGAGGGCTTAGGTTTTAGGGATTAGGGTTTAGGGTTTAGGGTATTGGGTAGAGGTTTGAGGATTGAGGGTTGAGGGTTAAGGGATGAGAAAATAAGGGTTTAAGAGTTGAGGGTATAGGGTTGAGGGATTAAGGTAGAGAGTTTAAAGGTTTAGTGAGGGAGAGAGAGGTGATTTAGATAGATAGAGAGAGGTATAGGGGTTGAGGACCTATAGGGTTGATGATTAGTGTTGATGTTCCAATCTATAGGGTAGAGGGTTTAATGCATGTGGTAGACGGTTGAGGGTTTAAGCATTTAAGGGTTGAGAGGTTAAGGGTTGAGGGTTTAAGGGTTTAAGAGTTGAGGGATGAGGTTTAGGGTTTAGGGTTGAGGGATTAGGGTTGAGGGTTGAGGGTTGAGGGTATAGGGTTGAGTGTATAGGTTTTAGGGTATATGGTTGAGGATCCAATGTATAGGGTAGATGGTTGAGAATTGAGGGTTCAAGGTTTAATGTATAGTGTAGAGGTTCTAGGGTTGAGGTTTTAAGAGCTTAATGGTTTAGGGATTAGGGTTTAAGGGTTGAGGGTTGAGGGATTGAGGGTTGACAGTTGAGGGTTTAGGGATTGAGGTTTGAGGGTATAGGGTTGAGGGATTTGTTGGCCTTGTTGTTGCACCAAAATGTCAACCTGTCAATATCCAATACAAGTGTCAATTAAGATCCACAAGAGAAATTCAACCATGTCACAAACCAAAGAATTATGTTGCAAGGAAGACCAAGGGATACACCATCTTGCAACAATCCCCCCTAGCACAAGTGAGGGGTTTGAACCTGTGACCAGCTCTGATACCAATTGTTGGCCTTTTCGTTGCACCAAAAGGTTGACCTGTCAATGCCCGATATAAGTTTCAGTTAAGATCCATAGGAGGTGGATATACCATGTCACAAACCCATGTGTTGTGCTGCAAGGAAGATCAAGGGACATACCATCTTGCAACAGGATTAGGGTAGAGACGGGGGGGAGAGATGGAGGGAGAAGTCAGATAGAGAGGACAAGAGAAGAGGAGGGAAGGATAAAGAGTGATGAGGATTGAGGATCCAATGTATAGGGTAGAGGGTCAAGAATTGAGGTTATAGGGTTGAGGGTATAGCGTTCAAGGATTAGGGTTTAGGGTAGAGGGTATTGGGTTCAAGGTAGAGGGTAGAGGGTTTAAGGGTTTAGGTTTTAAGGGTTGAGGGTTGAGGTTAGAGGGTATAAGGTTGAGGGTAGATAGTTTAATGGTTTAAGGGTTTAAGGGCTAAGGGTATAGGGTAGAGGGTTAAAAATTTTAGGATTGACCTAGTTTAAGGTTGAGGGTTGAGGGTCCAATGTATAGGGTAGAGGGTGTAGGGGTTGAGGTTTTAGGGTTTAAGGGTTGACGGGTTAGGGTAGAGATGGAGGGAAAGATGGAGGGAGAAATGAGATAGAGAGAAGGTATTAGGGTAGAGAGAGAGAGTTGTGTAGTTGTGTAGGTAGAGAGAGGGAGTGGGAGATAGAGGTATAGGAGAGAGATAGAGGGATTGAGAGAGAGAGAGAGGGAGTGGGAGAGAGATAGAGGGAGTGAGAGAGGGAGGGAAAGGGGTGGGATGGAGAGACCTGAGAGAAAGGGAGAGAAAAATATACTGGGAGAAAGAGAGGGAGTGGGAGTGGGAGAGAGAGGGGGAGTGTGAGAGAGAGGGAGTGGGAGAGAGAGAGGGAGTGGAAAATAGATAGAGTGAGTGAGTTAGTGAGTGAGTGAGAGAGAGAGAGGGAGTGAAAGAGAGATAGAGGGAGTGAGAGAGATGGGGTGGGAGGGAGATACCTAAGAGAGAGGGAGAGAGAGTGGGAGAGAGAAAGAGGGAGTGAGAGAGAGAGGAGTGGGAGAGAGATAGAGGGAGTGAGTGAGAGATGCTTGAGAGAGGGAGAAGTAGGAGGGAGAGACCTAAGAGAGGAGAAAAGAGAGAGTGGGAGAGAGATAGAGGGGAGTGAAAAGAGAGACAAATAGAGAGAGAGTGGGGAGAGAGAGAGGGAGTAAGAGAGAGAGAGAGAGACCTAAGAGGTGTGAGAGAGAGAGATAGAGTGGGAGAGAGATAGGGAGTGAGAGAGAGAGGGAGGGAGATAGAGTGGGAGAGAGATAGATGGAGTGATAGAGAGAGGAGTGGAGAGAGATAGAGGGAGTGAGTGAGAGGGAGAGAGATTTGAGAGAGGGAGAGGTGGTGGGAGGGAGATACTTGATAGAGAGAGGGGGAGAGGGGGTGGGAGGGATTGAGAGGGAGAGAGGCTGAGAGAGGAGAGAGGGAGAGACCTGAGAGAGGGGGAGATAGTAGGAGAGATAGAGGGAATGAGAGAGAGAGAGGGAGTGGGAGAGATAGAGATAGAGGGAGTGAGAGAGAGAGGGAGTGGGAGAGAGATAGAGATGAGGGAGAGAGAGAGGGAGAGAGGGAGAGAGGGAGAGAGAGATTAGGGTTTAGGGTTTAAGGTTTAAGGGATTAGGGTTTAAGGAATAATGTATAGGGTTGAGGGTTTAGGGATAAGTGAGAGACCTAGATGGCTAAGGAGGATGGATGGCTAAGGATAGAGAGAGAGAGAGAGAAGAAGAAACCTATAGAAAATCAGCTTTTTCATAATGCAAGTGCATTTTGAAGAAGTTGATATGTAGTCATTTGTTTAGCAATACATAATGCAATCAAGTTATAACATGAGCGCATTTTGTCTTGCTCTAAAAATAGTAAAAAACTCAATATACCCATGATCTTTAGGCCCAGATTTTCTATATTCTCATGGTTATGCATGTGTTCTGACAAAAAGAAGATTGTTATGCTTTTGTGAAGTGTGCATGCAATTTTTTAACATTCTACAACCTTTTTATGATCTTTCCACCACATTTGCATGAAATAACAAAGTTTTCACATTGAATTTGATACATATCAGTTCACGTATCAATTCCATTCAAAAGTGATATACAATTGAACATTGAAAAGGAAACAATCTTTTGAAAAACTCAAATTGTTGAGGAGTTTGATGCAAGAAGCAAAGGCTACTTAATTAGGTAGAACTCCTCCATTTTAATCTCCATTTTTTAGGTATGTGAAGTCTTTACACATTTTCTTTATATTTTCCTTCATTATATTTTGGCCTGCTTTGATTTTGTTATTTTTCATATTCCATGTTCATCATTGTTTGTTTTTTTTTTATAACCTTAGCTTTTCAATCCACATTTTAAACTACAAAATTCTTTACACTTGCCAATTACATTTTTAAACCACATCTCTTTGAGGCATTTTGTTAAAAAATTGACCTACCTTGTGTATGCTTCCACATTTTGTATACACATATGTATGAGAGTAGTTATAAGTATGTAAAATAATAAATCATTTCTCAACCATTTTCTATGGATGTGCATACCCCTTTCCAAAACTTTCATTTTGGTATAGGCATGGGGGATGTTGGAAAATGTAGTGGAATTTGGTTTTACATGTAGAAAGTGCAAATGATTGGAATTTTCTAAAGCCTTTTCAACAATTCCATTTTGTGTATATCATGTAATCATTATAGTCCATGAGGACATATCTCATTGAAGTATTTTCTCAAACAGTTCTACCATATAGTTGATTTCCTTGTCTATGCTACCAAATTGTCCATACATGTTTATCAAATAATTTTATCAAACAACATAGACAAGGAAATCAATTGTTTAAAGAAATGCCTCAAAGAAATGGGGTCTCATGGTCATGTGCATTTTTTCAAACAGTTGATTGCCTTGTTTATGCTACCAAATTTTCCATACATGTCTCTACAAAATTGGAATAAATTACTCCCACATAAATAGATCTTTGAATCTATTTTGGTTTTCATCTCTATTTCTAAACTTACCTCATCACTAATGTTGTGATATATTTTTAATGTTTCCTTGATTAGTCTACCTACAAGGGATTGTAAACCTTCTCTCCATTGTTTCAAGACTCTTTTTTCAAGGCTAAGCTAGAAACATGGGGAAAGGTGCAGCCTATCTTCCAATCATGGCATGCTACAAGATCAAATTTCTGTGAGGCATTTTCTACAAATAGCCGCCTACCTTGTCAACTCTATTGCATTGACAAGCTAGTGAGCTCACTAGCCTGTCAAAGGTACCACATTTTCCATACATGTCTACCAAAACATTAATGTCAATTCACATGCCTTGTCCATGCTTCCATTTTGAGCCTATCTTGCAATCATGGAATGACATAAGACCACATTTCTTTAAGGAATTGGATCCAAAAAAATTATTTGACCTTTAACAAGCTAGTGAGCTCACAAGCTTGTCAATGCAATAAGGTTGACAAGGTACAAGGCTGTTTGAAAAAATGCCTCATAGAAATGGGGTCTCACAATGATGTATATCACCATGATACCCCATTTCTATGAGGAATTTTTTTCAAACAACCCCCTCTTACAGACCATGAGACCCCATTTCTATAAGGAATGTTTTCAAACAACCCCCTCTCACAGTGATATACATCATTGTGAGACCCCATTTCTATGAGGCATTTTTTCAAATAGCCCCCTACCTTGTCAACCCTATCGCATTATATCAACATGAGACCCCATTTCTATGAGGATTTTTTACAAAAAACCCCCTAACTTGTCAACCCTACCACATTGACAAGCTAGTGAGCTCACTAGCTTGTTAAAGGTACCACATTTTGCATACATGTCTACCAAAACATTAATGATAAACAATTCACATGCCTTGTCCATGCTTCCATTTTGAGCCTATCAGGAAATCATGGCATGCCACAAGACCACATTTTTGTAAGGCATTGGACCCAAAAAATCATGTGACCTTTGACAAGCTAGTGAGCTCACTAGCTTGTCAATTTTGTAGGGTTGACAAGGTAGGGGGTTGTTTTAAAAAATTCCTCATAGAAATGGGGTCTCAAGGTGATGTAGTGAGCTCACTAGCTTGTCAAATGTACCACATTTTGATACATGTCTACCAAAACATTAATTTCAAACTATTCACATACCTTGTCCATGTTTCCATTTTGAGCCTATCTTGCAATCATGGCATGCCACAAGACCATATTTTTTTAAGGCATTCCATCCAAAAATTCATGTGACCTTTGAAAAGCTAGTGAGCTCACTAGATTTTCAATGCAGTAGGGTTGGAAAGGTAGGGCACTGTTTGAAAAAATGCCTCATAGAAATGGGGTCTCATGGTGATTTAATAAAATCACCATGAGACCCCATTTCTATGAGGCATTTTTTCAAACAGCCCCCTACCTTGCCAACCCTACTACATTGACAAGCTAGTATCACCGTGAGACCCCATTTCTATGAGGCATGTTTTCAAACAGACCCCTACCTTTTCAACCCACCACATTGACAAGCTAGTGAGCTCACTAGCTTGTCAAAGGTACAACATTTTGCATACATGTCTACCAAAACATTAATGTCAAACAATTCACATGCCTTGTCCATGCTTCCATTTTGAGCCTATCTTGCAATCATGATAAGACCACATTTCTTTAAGGAATTCCATCCAAAAATTCACATGACCTTTGTCTATGCTAGAAATACTCTTCTATAGGATGATTGTAAGTATTTTGTATGAAGGGTTGAATGATGTATATTTCATTTATTTCTATGGATTCATTTTTTAGGAAATAATATTTATCTCTTTATCATGCTACAAGTAAAATTATCTACTATTCCAAGGAAATGAATAAAGATTAAACCAACACAGGAAGAGTACGAAACTAATAAAGCAAAGAAAAAAGAATGGATGAGGTAACATCATCAGAAGAATAAATTGGATATGATTGATAAAGAAAAGCCAATTGAAGAGGAACCTCAACCATTAAAAAGAGAAAAGGCATTGGCGGCACAAAGGGAACAAATGTGAAAACATTGTGCTAAGGCAGATTTCAATATCATAGTTGAAGACACACCCTCTATTGCAAGTGAATATGGAGGGACACCATCTACCATAAGTGAATATGGAGGGACATCATCTACCACAAGTGAATATAGAGGGATACCATCTACTGCACGTGAATATGGAGGGACACCATCCACTGCATCTCAAGTTGAGATTACATCATCACTCACATTTGAGGAAGGAGGTATGCCATCATCCCCATCTCAACCTCAAGGTATGTCATCTATTCCATCCTTGATCGAAGGCATGTGATCTAGCCCATCTCACCTAAATATTGATGAAATTCCTAATGTTGAGATGTATGTACCTATAAGAACACCACCTAGAATTTTGCATAGAAAGCCAAAGTTTTTTATTAATATTGATGAGAATATTTTGTATCCAATGAAAGGTAATATTCCACAACACATTTATAGAAGATATGCTGATAAGATTTGGAGATTGTTCTTTGAAAAATTAAATAACACTGCAAGATATCAACTATTTATTGAAATGATCCGAGGTATAAAGTATAGAAACATCATGAAGATTCTTGGGTTGAGAACATTGAATGCTTCAAGAGAAAATACTATTGTGAAGAATCTAATGGATTCTTATGAGAGTGTGGGTAAGACCTCACGCTCAAAAGATAGTAATGTCACTAGACGTGTCATTACATCAACTTTGGTAATTAATCAAATAAGGAGATCTTGTCTCATTAGAAAGATGAGTCAACAATTGATATTTAATAAAAAAATTATCAAGAGCCGTTCAAAGGCACCAAAAATTTGAGGATGCCAATTCCACTAAATTATGGGAATTCTCAGGAAGACTCCCATGAAAATATAAACCAGTTGTTGAAGCATTGAGATCACTAATTGAAGACTATTGGAATAATAACACAAGGCCATCTCTAAATCAAAGAGATGTGGTAAGAAGGAGAATTGATAGTCAGAACCATGAGCCACATCCAAAGCATTTTTTGGTTACGACTCAAACACAATTTTTTTGTAAATTTCAAGAGGATTATTTAAATTTTTGAAATGCTTAAAACTTTTTATGTCAAGATAACTCACACACACACTACTTGTTGTTGTAGATTACATATTGAATTTTCTAATCATTATGATGTGTATCATTCTATATTTTTAGATTTGCATACTAACAATGTTTGCAAGAATGTGGCATACATGTCCACCAACATCTTCAAGATACTTCTTATCAAAAAAATATGTGAAAGAGAGGATGGCCAAATATTCTATAGGAAACTATGTTTGGATGGTGCGTGTTAGTGTTTCGGTGGCTTGTAATGCATGCCAATATGTCAACATATGGAAATCATGCATGTAGTTGGAAAGCAACTAGTAGAGTTTGGAAAGTATAAAACAATGGCATACAATACAAAAGATGGTAATCAAGCAAAAATATGTGATTTGGTTATTCAAAATATTCCATTGTATCAATTTAATTCTACATTTTGTGATAGTATAGTGTATGATTATGCAAGGCATACCCATAGAGCTCGATGGTTGGACTTGCAATTCAAGTCATGCAAGGACACCTTTCCAATTGGTAGCATAGTTTCAATGGTATAATTTGTAGATAACTACACTCTATAGCCATAGTGTGAGGTGCAGTAGCAATATTACAACTCCACACAGGTTTCTATATTTATGCATATAGCATTCATTCATGTAACTAATAGTACAGAGGACCATGGGAAGGTATTGAGGGAGTACCACTTTTACATTAGTGATGATCATAAACATTCTCCATATTTCATGCAAGGTTTCTTCCAGTTGTTCTACATTGATTTGGCTCAGAGGGGCATAGCATACAGTCAGCATATAATATGGTTAGATAAATGTGCAACATATTTCAAGAGCTCACAGATTTTCTATTGGTTGAGCAGGATGCATGTCATTACAGGTGTTCAACATGTGTGAAACTTTTGTGGGGCCAAGCATGGAAAGGGGGAGAATGATGGTGCAGGAGCATGCATCAAAAGAGCATTAGCATGAGAAGAGTTAAAGTTTAAAGACAATGCAAAGTTGATAGATGCAAAATCAATTGTCGAGTGGTGTAATTCTTCGATGGGTCTATGTAATGAAGGTAAGTCTTCAGTTCATATATTTTTTTGGTTAATAGATGCTACTAACATTGCACCATATGAGGATTGTTGTACATTGATAGGATTGAGTGAGATACTCTCTTTTCTTAGCTCAAATGTAGGTTCATGGAGTGTCCATATGCGGAAGATGGAATGTTTTTGTTCTTCATGTATAATTCAATTTTGGAATGAGTGTGAGTTAAAGGAGTGGGTTGACGAATGGTGGTTAAGTTATCTTAGCCCACTTCACATGTATCGGCCTTCAATGCCATTGGAACTGATACAAATGGAATCATCAATTGACTTTGATTGCATATTAGATCTAGTTCAACTAGGTAATATATCTACTTGCATATTTTTTGAAATTCCTATTGTTATCTTACTTTGTAGTGTATTTTTAATCTTGACTAATTTCATCTAATTTGTTGCACTTATCAATGCAGGGCATGTTTATGCAATTATTGTAGATGAAGACAATGACGAGGGGATGTATTATTACTTGTGTCATTGTGTTGAGGTGAAAAATAAATTGGAGGCCCCAATTATATATGGAGAAAACATCGAATACCTACAAGCTCAATGGTTGTTACTAGAACATGGATTAGAAGGTACCCACATAAGAGTGTTAATGTTTGGCTATTTCAAGACTTTGACACACATTGGAAGATTCTTCATTACTCAAACCTTGTTGTGGCATCCAATGTGCAGTTGATCAAATATGGGGATATACATTTGAACAAGACCTTGTGGAAGGTGTGCGATTCTGACCATGAGGCAATACTTCACATAATAAAGAGTAGGAAAAACTCGGATGGTTCGTTAAATTGATTTTGTAAGTATGCATATTGGTTCTTATTAATTTGTAAGTATGCACATTAATTTGTATTAAAATTTAGAGAATACACATCAAGATTAGTTGATAGTTAAACCTTTCATTTCTACGATGCCAATGCTATAATCTAATGTTTATATCATGCATGTAGGTGATTGATGAAGTTTTTAGACTTGTAAATGTAGCACACTTTATGTTTAGAACTGTGGAAAAGGATACAAAGTTCAATGATATTTTATTTTTTCTTTAAAATATGTGAAAAATTGATGTAGGATATTCTCAAGAGATTAGTAAACTAAGTGAAATATTAAAATGTGTTGCTTTTATAACAAGTTACAAGTTTCTAAAATTTTGGAAAGTAATAGTTTGGTTATGTTCTATTCATGTTGATCCTCATTACTTTGAAGACCCTCTAAAGTTTAATCCTGATAGATGGGAAGTATGCTTGATATTCATATAAAAATTACTTTTTAAGATATTTGATGGACTAGACTGATTAGTGATAATTTATAAGGAATTTCATAATTGAACACACAAGTTTTAGATTATTGACATATCACATGTTTATTTGAATTGATTATGTGATTATTAATATATACAATCTCTTTTCTTTGTTTAGGTGGGAGCTAGTAAACCCAAATGAAGTTATAAATTATATGCCAAATCCAAGACTAGCAAATGGTACTAAATTATTCATTTTAAGTTAACCTCATCATGAGAACCTATGATGTAGATATTATAAAAGTGTTTTTTGAAAGCTTAGACAGGAAATTTCAAATTATTTATTTCAATTTAACCCCATCATGAGCACCTATGATGTAGACATTATAAGAGCATCTAGAATTTATGAGTGACATTGTAAAAGATCTATGAGAAGGGAGTACCTAAGGCATCTTTCAATCCTATTTTTAGTTAATGTAAGAGAATCTTATAAGTTGAGTTTATGTGAATGAAAATGGGGCACATTGA
>VDFB02058242.1:132032889-132175800 GCA_007258455.2 Sequoia sempervirens | reverse complement strand
ATCCGGAATTGAAGTTTAGAGAATTGGCACAGTTAAAACAGCAAGGATCTTTAGAGAGTTATGTGGCTGATTTTCAGAGGTTGTCAGTAATGGTGCCCAACATTACTGAAAGAAGACTTGTAGTCCTTTTTGCTGAAGGTTTAATGGAGCCATTGAAGGGTTGGGTCAAAGCATTTGATCCTCCAACATTGGATGAAGCTATCAAGAAAGCTAGGAGCATGGAATTGGCAGCCCCAAGACCTAAGTTTCACTCAAAAACATTCAGCCATAAGAAGGATAAAAGGCCATCTTCAAATCTGCCCAAGAAGTTTCCACCAAGGCTGTCCGAAGAGCTCAAAGAACAGCTTAGAAAGGATGGAGTTTGCTTCACTTGTCGTGAGCCTTGGGTGAAAGGCCACCGTTGCTATGGAAGAGGCAAAGTAGTTCAAATGGAGGGCTATTCTGATTATGGATCAGAATCTGATTCGTCTGATCAGCAATACGAATCAGCAAGTAGTGAAGGTGAAGAAGTTCAAGAAGACAAGTCCGAAGAGGTTGGAGATAGTAGTGCTTTTGCACAACTATCCAGTTTTCAAAAGAATGAATCTTTTAGGGTTCATGGAGTGGTAAATTCACAAAGGATAGTTGCCCTAATTGATACTGGAGCAACTCACAATTTTATTGATGAAGGGCTAGTTGCTAGAAAAGGTTTAAAGACTGAAAATTTTGATGGTTTCAAAGTAATGGTTGCGGATGGTTTCACTATGTCTTGCACAAGGAGAATTCCTAATCTATCTTTGCAATTAGGGAATCATGAAATTAAGGATGATTTTTATGTGGTGGGTATAGGAGACACTGATGTTGTGTTGGGCATACAATGGCTGCGATCTCTTGGTGAGATCACATTGAATTTGCAAAACCATGGAGCTGAAATTTCAGTCAAATGGAAGGAAGGTTGTTTTAAGAGGGATGTCAAATGGAGGTCCTCGAATTGTTTCGTTGAAAAGGATGGAAAGGCTGATCCGCCATGATCAAGTTGAATGGGCTGCTGAATGTATGGTTTTACCAGCTGATCCGGTTGAGGAAAAAAGGCAATATCATCCTGATATTCAAGCCTTACTTTCAAAGAAAAGTAAAGTCTTTGGAAGCTTACCTCCTGGAAGACCTCCTGAAAGAGGTTCTGAACATGTGATTGAATTAGAAGGAGCAAAACCAGTCATTACTACACCTTACCGCTATCCAAAGAGGCAGAAAGATGAAATTGAAAAGGCCATCAAGGAGCTGTTGGAAAGTGGTTTTATTAGACCAAGCAAGAGTCCATTTGCCTCAGCAGTAGTGCTGGTCAAAAAGAAAGATGGTACAATGCGTATGTGTGTTGACTATCGCGCATTAAATCAGAAAACCATCAAGAATAGATATCCTATCCCTAGGATTGATGAGCTCATTGATGAGCTCCATGGGGCAATGTTCTTCTCAAAGATTGATCTTCGTTCAGGATATCACCAAATCAGAATGAGGGAGGAGGATATAGAAAAGACAGCATTTAGATGCCACTTTGGGCATTTTGAATTTCTTGTCATGCCTTTTGGTTTGACAAATGCTCCAGCCACATTCCAATCTTGTATGAATAAGATTTTTAGACAGCAGTTGAGGAAGTTTGTGCTCATCTTCTTCGACGAGTCAAAGTGTGAGTTTGGGATGGAAGAACTTTTATACCTTGGCCACATTATCAGCTCAAAGGGTGTGAAGGTGGATCCAAAAAAGATAAGGGCCATTCTTGATTGGCCAACTCCTAAGACTATTTCTCATTTGAGAGGTTTTTTAGGGTTATGTGGATTCTATAGAAGATTTGTAAAAGGTTATTCTCATCAAGCAGCACCTTTGACAGATCTTACAAAGAAAGGAGCTTTTCTTTGGACTAAGCAAGCACAAGAGGTTTTTGATAAGTTTAAACAAATCATGAGTTCGTGTCCTGTGTTGGCACTTCCGGACTTTTCAAAACCTTTTGAATTACAATGTGATGCTTCAGGAGAAAGAGTTGGAGCTGTCCTAATGCAAGACAAACATCCTATTGTCTTCGAGAGCAGAAAATTGAGAGGGGCAGAAAAAACTTACTCTATTTATGACAAAGAGATGCTTGCCATCATGCATGCTTTGTCTAAATTCCGTCAATACTTGGTGGGAAGTAAATTTGTTGTTAAGACTGATCACAACAGTCTTAAACATTTTATGCGCCCAAAGGAATTGAATGAAAGGCAGCAAAAATGGGTAAGTAAACTCCAAGCATATGACTTTGACATTGAATATGTCAAAGGAAAAAATAATATAGTTGCTGATGCACTTTCTAGAAGGCCTCATTTGCAGTTAATTTGTGAGTTATCAGCAGATTGGAAAGAATTAATTGCTGCTGATTATGTTAAAAATCAGTTTGCAACCAGCTTGTTAGAAGGTCAATTGGTTGATGGAAGGTATAAGTTGGTTGATGGATTAATTTATTATAAAGATAGAATCTTTTTAGTACAAGAATCTAAGCTTAAGAAAAAGATTCTACAAGCTTTTCATGATGTTCCCCTTGCTGGTCATCAAGGGATTTTCAAGACTTACAAGCAGATTCGTGAACGATTCACTTGGAAAGGTTTGAAAGATGAAGTCTTGAATTACATTAGAGAGTGTCCTACTTGTCAAAGGAATAAAAATGAACACTCTTTTCCTGCTGGTTTACTTCAGCCCTTGCCTATTCCCAATCAGAAGTGGGAAAGTATTGCCATGGATTTTATCACGGGGTTGCCCAAGGTGCAAGGACGTGACTGTATATTTGTTGTGGTTGATAGACTAACAAAATTTGCTCATTTCTTTGCTGTTACCACTTCATTTACAGCAGCTCAAGTGGCTGAGTTGTTTTTTAGAGAGGTGTTCCGTTTGCATGGGTTGCCTAAAACAATTGTCAGTGATAGGGACAGCAAGTTCCTAAGTGTTTTTTGGCAGGAGATCTTCAGATTGAGTGGGACAGTGCTTACTCCAAGCACAAGTTATCACCCACAAACAGATGGGCAATCAGAAATTGTTAACAAGTGGTTAGAGGGCTACCTAAGGAACTATGTTTCAGGACAGCAGCGAGCTTGGATTAAATGGCTTCATTTAGGAGAGTATTGTTACAACTCTTCTTATCACATGTCAATTAAGATGTCTCCTTTTAAGGCTCTTTATGGTTATGAGGCTACTAACTTTGTTGATCTAGTGTTTGGTGATAGTAGAGCCCCACAGGCTTTGGATATGTTGCAACAAAGCCAGGACATCTTGAAGACTCTTAAGGAAAATCTGCAACAAGCTCAGAATCAGCAGAAGTTATACGCTGATCAGCAGCGTGTGGAAAGGTCTTTTGAAGTTGGGGACATGGTCTATTTGAGGCTTCAGCCATATAGACAATCTTCTCTCAAGAAGAGTGGTGCAGAAAAGTTAAAGCCACGCTTTTATGGTCCTTTCAAAATCACCAAAAGGATTGGTGAAGTTGCTTATGAGTTGGAACTTCCAGCTGAAAGCAAAATACATAATGTTTTTCATGTGTCTCGCCTCAAGAAGGCAATTGGACACAATGTGGTGGCTACATCAGAATTACCTCCATTGGATGAGGAAGGTCATTTAGTGTTGATTCCAGAAGAGATCCTTGACACTAGAGAACGTTCTTTGAGAAGAAGGACAATCAAAGAATATTTGGTGAGATGGAGGAATTTGCCTATTGAAGATGCTACGTGGGAAGGTGAACAGATTTTGTTGCATCCATCTTTGCAGTTGCTTGGGGACAAGCAATTTCGAGGAGGGCGGACTGTAATGTCCCCTTCTCATCAGTGATCAGCATTGGCATTCTTCAGTCTATTCCGGAACCCGTAGACTGGAATGAGGTGGAAATTAG
Organism: Sequoia sempervirens; assembly: GCA_007258455.2. NCBI lineage: Eukaryota > Viridiplantae > Streptophyta > Pinopsida > Cupressales > Cupressaceae > Sequoia > Sequoia sempervirens. The sequence goes on along the minus strand of VDFB02058242.1, from coordinate 132,171,911 downwards.
GGTTTCATGGGCTTGGCTTTTGTAGCATTTCATTTTATTTACTATTTTTAGTAAATGATGGTTGTGGCAGTATGCAGTTGGTTGTCTTCAGTCTTCTCTTCAGTGAGCATATTATTGGTTGTTTCAATATCTTCCTCTCAAGCTTAATTTGTTGAAATCTACTAAGTATTGGCATAAGTGTTATAATTTTCAATTGACCCCTTGGCCTAAGGATACAACTTGCAAGTTGTTTTAAAAAGGGGACTTGAAGGGTACGCCTTGTCATAAGGTGATAATAATATTTTATATTTTTGAATTTATGCTTGGAGGAAAGTGGACGCCACTTTATGAGGAATATATTTTATGAAATTTGAAAATAAGGAGAATTCAAATGGTTGTCTTTTGGCGTGCCAATTGAGGAAGTTGAAGAGTTTCTCATTTCTTATAAAATGAAGACATGACTCCAGCATTTGATATCCATCAATTACCTTATTGTTATGCTGTCAAAATGACTATGGACATTTTGCTATTGCTTCGAGGATGCTACCTCCTAGCCCCTTCCCAATTTCGTGTTTGAAATACAACACCTAGTTGGAACATTGCTGCTTCTCACATCAGACTAGCAGATTGAGCAACAAAGGTTGAGAATTTTGGAGAGTTTTACAGTTTTGAATTTCCTGGTTTTGCTACAGCTGAAGCTGTTTTCTGTTCATAGCTTGTGGAGTGATTTTATTTCAGTTCTGGGTGTTTGAGCAATCTGATTGTTGACTTGAGGCGCCAACTTCCACCAAAAAGCAGATTTTAAATTGAAGTTGTTGATTTTATAATGCAAAATCGATTTTCTCAAGGGGCCGTACTTTTTCATTGCATTGGGAATTGTGCCAGAAATAAATGAAGGCCATTTGCTGCTGTTTCTTCCTCCTGGTTTGGTCGCCTATCTTCTGAGATGCATTTGCAACAAATTTCAATCAATTTGGAGGTGAAATGAGTGAGTTATGAGTTTTTTACTGTTTTCCAGTTTGCTGTTCTAAATTTCCAGAACTCAGGAATTTGCATCAGATTTATCAGTTTCCAGTTTAATCACTTTTTCAGTCATTGGAAAGCAAAGAACATTGTTAGAATTCATTCTTATATCCATATCTCACTTCTATATCATTGTAATTCATTTATTTGCAGTCATGTTGAAATTGTAAGGTTCTGATTAGTAGTACTAATCTAACCATTATTATTGCTGCAACTATTTGATTTAATTCTCATTAAAGTCCCCTGGATGGTTTACCGCCAGTGTGGTTAAAATTGTTTGTAAATCTTGTACCCACTTAAGTGGTGAATCCCCACAGTTCTGTGGATGCCCGCCGCAGCGGATGAATTACTTTCATTTGTAATCTTTTCCCCCCACTGTTTGGTGGTAGCGTGGAATTGTTTCTCATGGCTGGTTATCCGCCTGATAGTTCTTAATTTCAATTTCTAGACTCCGTCATATGTTAGCACCTCGCCCTCAGTGGGATCTTGAGTGCACATTCTTGACGTTGAGTAGTTCTTCTATTCCAATTCAGTTTCTTCAGTTCAAGCTTCAGCATCTTCCATTCAAGTTCAGATTTTAATTTGAGGCTAACGCTAATCATATCATCTACTGCTGGTTATTTTGTGTTTTCCTTCGAAAAATTGGTTAGCATATTTCAGCTTTTTACAATAAGGCCAAACTCAAGGCCGATAATCAGCACCAATACACAATGCAATATCAGATAATAATCTGATCTTCCTTTCAAACTAAATCTGCTCTTAAGAGAAATTCGCAACCTGCTCTTGAATACATTCGCACTTGATAGAATAAACTTGATGATTGCAAATGATAAGTGAACTCCTATATATACAATTTGAAGAGGCACCTCCTTCTATAAAGCAAGTCGGCCAAGTAATATATATTTCTTATAAATTAAATGTGACCAATAAATGATAAGTCGTCCTCAAGATAATCACGCCAATCAAGAAGGAAGTCGGCCTTGGATGATTCTGTTTATTTCTTTAACAAATCGTTGCCATATAAATTAAATAGCCTTAAGGCTATCATTTAATTTATTACGCTGGAATATCAAATCTCGAAGCTGTTTATCATTAACAATGGTGGCGCTAGTGGTGGGTTGGTGGGGGGACGTCCCCCCCAAGTTCCCAAGTATCCTAGACGTCCCTGTCTAGGAAATGCGAGGTTTGTATAAGAATTATACATCTTGGAGACAACTAGGAGTCCCCTAGATGTCTTGAGGACACCTCGGCATCCTTGAAGTCCTAGTGGCGTCTTGTAGACAGCAACACTAGTGGTGGGATGATGGCGCTGGTGGTGGGTTGGTGGGGGGACGTCCCCCCCAAGTCCCCAAGTCTCCTAGACGTCCCTGTCTAGGAAATGCGAGGTTTTTGGAGGGGGACGCATCCCCGTGGAACACTGCTTAACATGTGATTAAGTCCCCTAAGTCCTCTAGTAGGAATTAACTAGGTACAATACTTTGTTCACACTAACACTAATCAATAAGTCAACGTTAGAGAGACCACAACCTTGGTATCAAAAACAAAGGTCACTCAGAGGTCACCACTGAAAAGTTGTAGTAGAGTACATTGCAGGAATGATGAAAAGGGATATGTGATGCCTTTCCAACATCTACATTGATAGTTATCTCATAAAAGTCATGACTACAACTAAAACAAAGCAAATCTAATACCAGATGCATAAGCAAACTTATATGATTCTTTGTCAGAACGTAAGTGTGGTTGTGCACATGCAATTGTGAATCCTTAGGAAATGTCATATATTTGAGATTACAGTAGAGGTTGAGAAATATTAAACGCAGACAAGAATAAAATTCATATTGGAAACATTGATAAGCACTATGCTTACCCATTATCTTCACTTCTGCTCTCCTAATCCCCAGATTGAGCATAAGCAATACAAAATGACCAAGGAAATACTAAGAATCAAAAAAATTATTTTGCTGCAGAGCTACTGTAAAATTATTATTTTAAAAAACTAATCTTTGCAAGTTTGTTTTCTAACTTGAGCGAATTGCTTCTTGAAGCTTATAATGGTTGTCGGATTGAGGCCTTAAGGTGGTTTTTGGATAGAGGTCTGCAGGTGGCTGTGGGACCTAAAGTTGCCTATATTGAAAACCAAACTGTTTAAAGATTGGAATTTCAAAATATTTATTACACAAATCTAACCACAATTGTTTAGGCCCACTGTCTTTGCTTCTGATCTCCAAATCCCTAGACCGAGTTAAAGGATTCATAAATGAAAGGAAGTATGAAGAGTCAAAATACCCATTTTGATGCTGAAAGTGCTGTACAATGATAAAGAAATTGAACTTCGAAATTTTTTTCCTACCTCGAGTGAATTGTTTGCTCAAGCTTACAATGGCTTTTTAGATAGAGACCTTTAGGTATTTACTATTTTTAGATGGTGATCTTTGAGTAGTTTTTAGATCTAATGTTGCCTATAACTTTTTATTAAGAAAAGGTTAAAATTATTGTACTTAAAAGTGTTGAAAAAGTTTACAATATCAAAATCTGAACATTGACAGTAGAGAAGTCTAGATATTATTCTGAGAGTGTTAGAAACCAAAACTCCATTGTCCAATGTGAGAAAACAAACTGTTTAAAAATTGGAAAGTTGGAACCTTTATTAGATAAATCCAACCATATTTTTTGTATTTGAAAGCTCCCTTTATAGGAAAACGGATTCTTCTATCTCCTCTTTTTTTGTAATATCCAAAGCCAACTTGACTCCTCTGGGAAAACAACAAAGCAGGGAAAGCGAGGGCAGAAACAGCTTTGATATTAATGAGTTGCAGATTCTATGTTTTCTTATTTCAGATTAAAAAAAAATCTTTTATCCTTTTGATAAGGATTGCATGAGCTTTTTATATTAAAAAATTTCTTTCTATTTTGTTCTCTTTTGTAGAAGGTGCTAATAGATTCAAAACAGGTCTCTCTGTTTAGGAAAAGTTTTTCTAGGTCAACACAAAAGGTTACTCAAATGTGGCTAGTGTCGATGTGTGTTTATCTGTGCATAATTGGTACTTCCTTTGCACATTCTCAGTGGAAAGCAAAAATATAGTGTTAGTTGATACTCATCAAGTTCTGTATCAAATGCATGCATAATGTTTATGAGCCAGAACTATGTATTGGCTCATCAATACAAAATTACAAATGTAAAAGTGCCATAATAAGGCAGGTTCATCCTACATTTCCACAAACAAGATCTAACATTTCCTAGGGGAATGTGAGAGAATTGATTTAAAAAGCATACATCATGACTTTTCAACATTGTATGAAGATATATTGTGGCTTTCATGAATAGTTCTGCAGGTCTGTATTTGAATGTTTGGGTAGTTGTAGGTTACCTCTTTTTGACAGTTCTTTAATCTAGACATATATTTGCAGATAAAGCAGATGATAACAGCTCTTTTGAATGAATCCAACATGAAAGTAACTGATGAAGTTCTTGAATCTATATTGGATAAGGTGGTGCTACTGTATTTATCTCTATGGTGACAATTCTGAAAGCTTTAATTTTTTGGAAATTTCTCATCTAGTTTGTGTTCATTCTATGGAAATTGATTTTGTTTACTTGATTGGATCACAGACATTTTCAGATGCAGATTTCCGTCATGATGGTAAAATTGATAGAGAAGAATGGAGAGAGTTTGTTGTCCGAAACCCTTCTATTTTAAAGCACATGACTCTCCCCTATTTGAAGTAAGCAACCTTTTTGAGCAGCATATTCCTGTACTTCAAATTTGCAAGAGAATTATATTTGAAGTCTGCTAGATCTCTTTGCCTATGGAGCAGAAACTCTATTATATTCTACATAAGTGCTGTGATTTTTGTCTGTGTTATTCAGCTGTTTCTATTTGCTTTTGTTATTTGTGATTATAACTGTTTGTGCTTGCAGCTTTATTGATAAATATATTTTGAAGAATTTTTGGTGTTGGGCAGACTTTTTATAAGGTGGTTTTGATATCTTGTAAACTGCATATTTACATTGCCCACCAATTATCTTTGGCTTCAACTTGTTAAGTTGATTATTTACCTCTTATGTCTGAACACAGGAAGTGAGAATATGTTTTAACTTTTTATACCAACAAATTCCGAGGTAACTAGTGGTTGTTGCATATGCTAGTAATGAAATAATACATCTAATTGGCGCATTATGGCTATTTGAAAAAGCTTTGAATAGGTGGTTAGTTACTTATTTTATACAGCCGTCCATGTTTGTTTCAAGCTAAAAGGGCAAATGCACCCTGTAAATGGGTTTGATGAAACAAATTTTACATAATTAGCCGATAGGCTATTACGTGGGGAAACCCCACTGGGATCTCCTCCAGTCTGATGCTGGCGTTTTCCTTTCTTGCTTTTCCCGGCATGCTCACTGAATCAGCACATTCCCCAAAACAGCAGTCGCGCACATTTCTCCTCCATGGATTTTGTTGCTAATAAAAAATACCAAAGTATATCAGCCTATCGGCGTAAGCATTGCACCTCATTGGTGCAAGTGCTAGTATAATACAAGCTAAGAAGTAATCCTTGCCCAAGTTGAAAGAAAGTAGCAGAAAGATATAAAATACTGGCTTGGACCAGTCATAATTTCGTGCATTAAGTTTCAGCTCACTCTATATGGATGTCCCAAACGAACTGATTGCTTGCAAAGGTGAGCTAAGTGCAGCCCCCTCAATCCAAACCGGAGACCTTGCATATTGAATTGCTTAAATTTTGATACATCTTGCCACACTTGGATAAAAATGCTTGAGTTTTATGATATTGAATCCTGGGAACTGGAAATTGACTTCTTTAAAATTCAATTCAAGCATATCAATCTCCACAAAGCACCCTCTTAGAGATTGTTGTTGTGTTTTCTGCTGGGATGACTGATGTAGTCTATAGAAATTATTATCTATTGTGAAACACCCATAGTTCAGGAAAAAAGGTTCAGGTGAGAGGGAATTTATTTCTCGTCTAATGTAAACTCAAATCTACTGCATGCACTTTACATTTTCTTGTATGTTTTGGGTGTAAAAATTATCACACTAAGCTATATCTCTAGATTTGAGGTTGTTTTCTAGAAGCATTAGCTTGTTTGCTTTAGATAAATGTTGTGGTACTACTTGTACGGACCAATGGTATTCACAATTAGCATTTTAATAGTATGCTTAAAACTTATCTGCAGGAATATCACTACAGCATTTCCAAGCTTTATCTTCAACACTGGAATGGATGATCCCTGTAAGTCTAGTGACTTGTGAGGAATCTGTTTACAACTAAAGAAATTCTTGAGACGACCATCCGTTGATTATTTCATTTAAAGTTTTACCTGTTTGAGGAGTCAAAATGCGTGGCATGCTCAGAAGATATATTTCTCAATGATTTGAAGTGAAGGGTAGAGGGCATTCCTTGTACTTGATCACAACATCTCTGGGCATTGTTGGTTAAAAAAGGGTTTTGGCCACATGCAGCAAGAATAACAGACTAACTAGCTATGGTCAATTCATGTATCGGGTTTCTGTATATATATGCAATGTACATGCTACTTGGGGCCTGTTTTTGTGTAGAAACTTATAATGAAAATCACCCCCCCTGTTTTTTATTTGCTTTGCTTGTCTAATGTTATATTTGACTCTTCAGTTTCTGAATGATTTTATAATTACCTTAGCTTATTATAATTTATACCAACTTCATATACACACCTGCAAATGCACTATAAATCTATGATATATAATTTCTATTAACATAATATTAGATATTTTCTTTTAATTATTTCATTTAAAGAGGCTTTTTTGCTTCTTTTTAACATTTTATATACTTAACTTGAGAGAAGAAACACGTGCTTTGAATTATGAAGAGTTCATTTGTATAATGACAATGGTGACTAATATGCCCTCTTAAGACGCATCAAGTTTTTAGAGGCAATGCCTTAATCTGTAGCTGCTTGTAAATTCTTTGAGAACTTCCTTATTTTGTTCCTTTTTTAAACTTATGCCGATGGGAATTAAACTCTTAGTGCCTACATAGAACTCATGGCCTTAAGAGACCGCTACACAAAAACGTATTTCTGCCTATTTCATTCGTTATTTCATTTTTGGTAAACATTAGATTATGAATTTCCTTGACTTGTTAGTAACAGATTGAGGGCAAGTTGATTTGCTGCTAGCTTTTGTGGGTTTTGTTAATATAGTATTTTATTCAGATTACCATTAATGGCTTTTGTTGGTTCTCCAATTTAGTAACAGATTGAAGGCAAGTTGATTTGCTGATAGCTTTTGTGGGTTTTGTTAATACAGTAATTTATTCAGATTACCATTAATGGCTTTTGTTTAGGGCTTAAATTTGACGGTCGATCTTGCCTGTCATCAATTTTTTTAATGACGGTTATCTATTCAAAGGTGCCCTTAAAACATTATGATATACCTTAGTGTAAGTAAAATTATATATAAATCATATATATATATATATTAATTCTATATAAATTTTGACAGTCTATCCAAAATCTCTCCTTTCATATGATACAATCTTCTTAAAATTTTGATTGTATTTTACGGCAAAAATCTCTAAATACGGTCATATGGCCATCAAATTTAAGCCCTACTTTTGTTGGTTCTCCAATTTATCTGGATAAATATTAAGCATAACCACTTGCTTGTTTTGGGATTACGTGTATTGCTTAATATTTTTCACATTAGGTATAGAGCGAAACCACTTTATTAGTGCTCTATGGTGTAAACTCCCCCCAATTAAAGCACTAATAAAGTATGGAAATTAGTGAGTAACATGAAGGTAATGTAAATCTAATTTAGGAGTCAAACATTTGTGATTATATATATATATATATATATATAAAATTATGCAATCATTAGAATATGTACAAGTCCACTTCCATATCTTTACATAATTATAAAAGACAAACATTTAATGATACAGGTTTATGCACATATGTCATGAAAAATTTATTATAACAAAGATAAAAATAATGAACCAATTTGAATAAGATACATGATGAAATCTAGGGCTAGATCTATAATTTGGGGGCTCATCAAAGATGGTTTTGCTTATGTAACGAGATCAAAAGTTTTGTAGTTTGTCATTTTTATATAACAACAAAATTCCCTATAAACCACTCAATATTAACAAATATAGAATAAGGTCAAATATTATATATTTGCCATATATTTACTTTACCAAAATTTCAATTTGTTGATTTGTAGCAAAATAGGGCAATGTTAAGATAGACAACTTTTAAGTTATTTATCCAAATTTTAAAATTCAAAATGTTTTGGAATGGTGAAGAAGTCAACAACAAAAAACAAAAAGGGTTTGGCAAAGTTCTAACACATGCATGAACAATTTCATTTGCAACTCAGTCCACTAAGGTCTCTATTCAAAAAACAAATTGATAAAACAATCTTAATTCTAGATAAATATAAATCGTACCTTGAGCAATAGAATAGTTGACCAAGGCTAAGAGAAAAGTGGATTAATCTATGTAAGAATATAGATGATAAGCTTGGAAGGTTCCTTGACAATCACAGCTAAAGTGAGCAATGACTAAGTGCCCACAAATAAGATGGATGATAAATTTGTACAACAAAGATGAAAATTCAAACATAGGCCCACCACCACATTAATCAAGATAGACTCCAAGCATGATAGTGTATCAATTTCCCTTCAAGAATTCAACATTGATATTGTGAGTTGGCGATGCAATATATAATGTCACATATCAATGGTTAATGTGCTTCCAATGAAAAATGTCTTGTTCATGATTTCATTTCTTAGAGGTAACATTCTTAAGTGATTTAGTATAAGGTAATAGTCCAAAAAGGTAATGAAGCATGATGTATATCATAGCCTGGCCAAATTGTAATCTTATGAATGCCAAAGTCTAATATAAGGGCTATTAATTTAGCAATAAAAGAGAGCAATAAAGGAAGCAAAGATCATTAAAAAGAGAAAGGTAAGAGTTTTCTTATTGACTGTAGGTTCTAAAACACTTGACATCATACCCAACAACATTTGTAATAAATATTCCTTAAATATAACCAAATAATCTCTAAATTTTTAGAGCAAGAGGAAGAAGGATTGAACTATTACAATGCTATATTTACATTTTAATTCATACAAATCTTGTTCTCCACTAGGATTGCACCATTGGTGTGATTCGAAGGACATAATTTACTATCGAAGATAATTAAGATTGCACACAATTTTATAGAAAAGTGCAACAATCAAAACAAAATATCTACACTTGAGTACATACATGCAACCCACATATATATTCATATTCCAATCCTCTCTACACAAGGCTTCTTTACCTCACACTAGGCCTCCCAAGGTTTCCAAAGATTTTCCTTTTCATTGTTTCATCTTTGTAATCCCTAGTGTTGAAAACATGGTGAAACTAAACTACAATGTTAACTTATTTATGTGTATTCAAATCTAAAAATAAGATTACCAAATAAAATTGTATGCATGTGATGAAAATTCAACAAACAAATATAACACTAGATTTATGTGGAGAAACCCTTTCAAGAAAAAAATACACACGAGAAAAGAGGGCATGTATGTTATTTATCTTCACAAGAGAGATACACCACAATACACTTCCTTGCTAATAGTGATAAACTGAAACAAGAGGAGCCAAAATCACTTGCAAAAACTCACACACCATCCTTGAAAAACAATGAGTTATGATAATACATTAATTAATGTGCACAAAGCTTCAACATGGGCGCCCAACCCATAGCCTTTTCATCTTTTGCCTTCAAAATGCTCCAACGACTGTTCAACTTCTAGATGACACACCAATGGACACATGTTTCCCTCCAAACTTGGGTGCCCCACTCAAAACCTTTCACATTCCCAATGTGGATGCTTAGGAGGGATAATTTATACTCTAGTCATGTGTAACCTCTACCAACATTAAATTTTCTCTTGAAGATATAATTACAATATATGCCAATATTAAATACATTTCTCTCATATCCCTTAGGACACTTTCTAAGAAACATGGAGACATAAAAATGACATAAGTTAGCAAGGTTAATGTCACCTAACCTAACATTCTCCCACTTGACATTATACATTCCAATTATATCCATGAGATACAAATAATAAATCAAGTACAATGATCAAGGCCCATGGCTTCCATGCACCAAGAAAACTTATCCATGGTCACTAGCTTCGTGAGAAAATCTACAAAATTATCCAAATGATCAACCTTATCAATCAAGACCTTACCATTCTCAACCATTTCTCGCACATTTTGATACTAAACATCAACATGAGATTTTTGGCCAAACAAATAGCACTATAATTGTCACATCCAATCCTCATTGTCTTGCAATCAAAACCAGTGCCATTACCAAGTCTTTGTAACCATATTTCCTCCTTAGAGGCATGTGTAGCAACCATATACTATGCTTTAGTGGTAGATAACATAATTGTAGGTTGTCTCTTACTCATCCAACTCAATATACATCCAAACAAATTAAAAACATAGCTGCTAGTGGACCTTCAACTATCCAAGTCACTTGCCCAATCTATGTCAACAAACCCTTATATGTCCAATGACTTAACCACATCATCAATACCATGATAAACCAAGCAATAATCTAAAATGCCATACAAATATCTAAACACCCCCTTAACAAAAGTCCAATGCTCTTTATCAAGGTTAGACATAAACTTGCTTAGAACTCCCACGACTTGGGCTATATCTAGTCTAGTGCAAACCATTGCATCCATTAAACTACCAACGACATTAACATAAGGAACCTTAGACATATCTTCAAAATCATCAAAATTATGACACATATCTAAGCTCAACTTAGTACCAACCGAAAATGAAATATTAACTCGCTTACAATCATTCATATTCAACCTTCACAAAATTGTATCAACATACTCTGACATAATCAAAACTTTTTGTAAACCTGATCTCTGTTGATTTCTATCTTGATAATAACTTTTGCAACTCTGAAGTCTTTCATATCAAATGTGCCAAAAAGTTGTGTCTTGAGCTCCTTAATCATCACCTTGCTGTTACCCATGAACAACATATCATTAAGATACAAGACAATAATTTGAATATGATCATCAATAACCTTAATATAAACACAATGATCCTCCTCACTCCTAAGAAAATCCAACTTCAATATAGAAGTATCAAACTTTTGGTACATCCTAGGTGACTATTTCAAACAATACACAAATCTCTTCAACCTGCAAACCAATTGTTCTTTTCCTTTTACAACGAAATCGTTAAGTTGTCACATATAAATTTCTTCCTCGAACCCCATGCAAGAATGCAGTTTTAACATCCATTTGCTCTATCTCAAAATCATAAGTAACAACAATAGATAATAGGGATCTAATAGAAGTTAATTTAGCAATAGGAGAAAATTCACTAAAATCAACCCCCTCTCTGGGAGTAGCTCTTAGCCACTAATTGAGCCTTATATCACTCTAACCAACCGTTTGCACCAAATTTATTTTTAAATACCCATTTTCCACTAACAAGATCCCAATTGTCACAACTATCCAAAGCCATCATCTCCCCCTGCATGGCTTGCAATCAAGACCCACTTTCCTCAAAAGAGACAGTCCCCCTAAAAGATCTAGGTTTATTATTAGTACTCAACAAAACAAATACATAACAACAATTTGATGGGCTATACTTGTCAATTGGATTTCGTTGCTTTGTGGACCTCCTTAAGGTAAGAGTAATGGGCAAGCTACTTGTTCTTCCGTGTGCTCCTCCTGCACATCCTCTAAACTATCTGAACCCTCTTCTTCTTCTCCATCCTTAGATCCATTTGATTGTTCTTCCACATGTGCATCTTCTTTCTTCTTAATCTTTGTCTCGAAGTGCACTTCCTTTGTCTTATCTTTCTCTTTTAGTTATTCTTCTCTTGAGTAAGCTCTAAATTCCTTGAAAATCACATCTTTAGACAAGATTATTTTATGAGTTAGAGGATTCCAAAGCTTATAAACTTTTACATTCTCAACATAACCAAAAAGGATGCATTTATGTGCTTTTGGATCCAATTTAGATCACTTCTCTTGGGGCACACGAAGAAAAGCCTCACAACCAAAGACCCTTAAGTGTGAAACAAAAGGCTTTCTACCTATCCACACTTCATAAGGAGTTTTATCAAAAAGAATTGAATAAGGAGATATATTAATTAAATAACAAGTAGTACCAACCTCTTTTTCCCAAAAACATTTATCAAGCTTAGCACTACTCAACATACTCCTATCTCTTTCCATTAAGGTTCAATTCATTATTTCTACTACCTCATTTTATTGGGGAGTATAAGGAGTTGTCTTTTGTTGAACAATACCCATATGCTTACAAAATTCATCAAATTCTTTGGAACAATACTCATCCCCAATGTCAGACCTCAACATTTTTATCTTATAATCTATTTGTTTTTCAACTAACGCCTTAAATTTCTTAAGCTTAGTGAAAAATTCAGATTTGGAATGCATAAAATAAATCCAAGTATATCTTGAGACATCATCAATGAAAGAGATAATATTTAGATTTACCCAAAGAGTCAACATCTATTGGTCCACATATGTCCGAATGAATGATCTCTAATAATCTCTTTGCCTTATTAGTTCCACTAGAAAATGATGATCTATATTGTTGTCCAAACACACAATGTTCATAAAAAACATTTTTACCAACAAAATAATCATAAATACCATCAACCAACTTTTTGTTTAAAATAGTCTTAAGTCCTTTTTCACCTATGTGACCCAATCTATTGTGCCACAACATACATTAATTTCAATGTTAGTACATTGACAAAGTTATATAAAGTAGAGGCGTTTAGCCTAAAGAAAGTCCCTATCCGAGATCCTTTAGCTATCACCAAACTCTCTCTTACCAACTTGCAACCAAAATTATCAAATGTCACATGCATTCCAAAATCATTCAACTTAGACACTGAAAGTAAATTTCTTACAAGTCTTGGAGTATGCAAAACATTATCAAGAGTTTCAATCCTCCTTTCACTGAAACAAAACTTTACCTTTACCTTACCAACAATCCTCTTTATGCTGCTATCACCAAGGAAAAATTCTCCCCCATCATATACTTTGTAATTAGTAAACCACTCCTTGTGAGGAGTCATGTGGTAGGAGCAACTTGAATCAATAAGCCAAGCATCATCACTAATAGTGATAGTTGAAATAAACGAAGCATCAAAATCATCATCAAAGAAATTTTCTGTGGAGGAATCAAAATCCTTGATCTTATTCTTATATTCCTTCTTCACATGCCCTCTTTTACCATAATTTCAACACTTTTCTCTTTTCAGGGGTTTTAGAATGTCCTTTAGACTTATCTCTTTTATTATCCATTTTAGACCCTTTCTCTTTGGACCTACCCAACACATGCAAGGTATCTTGGGAGCCACCATTCATGGAATTTATCCTCATCTCCTTTGAAAGAAGTATGGGGATTATGGAGACCATCTTTGGTTCTACATTACCCCTACTTATGACAATAAGTAATTTTTCTCAAGATTCAGGCAAAGAACAAAGAAAAAGATACATTTATCTTCATCTTCTATTTTAACATCTACAAATGCAAGTTGGTTTATAATTAGATTAAAATTATTTAAATGATCTGCTATAGATTCACCTTCTTTCATTTTTAAAGAATATAATCATCTTTTGAGATATAACTTGTTAGACAAACTTTTAGTTTGATAAATATCACCTATCATTTTCCACAACTTATGTGCGGTGTCTTCGGTGGAGACATTAAAAAAGGACATAATCCATAAGACACAATTGTATCGTTCCTTATACCTTTTTGTCTAAATTTTTCTAATCTTCACCAGACATTGTAGTTGGTTTACCTTCTTGTGAAACTGACAACCGCTAATCTCTCTCTTCAAGGAGATCCTCCATCTTTAATTTCCACATCTCATAGCCTATTCCATTAAACTTCTCAATATGCTGCTAAAAGATTGAAGCCATGTGTAACGCCCTGCCGCGCGAACCCCAAAGGACAACTATAGAACTTACAGTAAAAGCACAATAATTTTTTTTTTGAAAGTAGAACAATACATATGATGAACATGAACAACCGACACATAATTTGAAGTTAAACATATACATCCTAAACCACGTCCTTTGGGGTACACGTGACAACATTACTAATGTAAACCCATACCAAGAGGATGTTTAACTAACTATAAGTATTCCACTTAACCATTATTTAGAATTACTAGACGAAATACAAACATCCACATCATAACATACATAAAACCATCTATCACATCTAAGGACATAATTATACATATTTCCATAGATACAACACCATTAAGAATTGTACACTATGAATCATAAACTCATAATAGTACCAAGCATTAATATACATTTCATGCATGATAAGCTCCCATCAAAGATCATAAAATTAAGGTCAAAGATTGCATTCATTACAATGATAATAAAAGTTACATCGTACAAGAGTGATAGTGATACAAAAGTGTTCCCCAACAAGAATGGGAACAATACAATAAGATAGAATGATACAACTGGAAAGGTGAATACAAAGTAACAAGTCTAGCTCAGACTTGGGTACAATTTTAGAGACGCTACAAGTGGCACAATCTGCATATCTTGATCCTTGGATGGGGACCCAATGGGGTGCATAGCATGTTCTACCTGACCACGTGGACCTGAAAGTCCACCCCCTATGCTAGGAGCTGACAAGAAAGATCCCCCATACCGCAATCCAAAACAATCAAATGAACCAATAGAAAACCAAACTCCACAACAAGGATATCATCAACATAAGATAACAAATCACAACATTTCCATCACTTAGCCAAGACAAAATAATGAAAATTCCAACAAATCCAAATGTCAAGATTTTAGCTCAACACTAAATAACCATAAGAGGTGCCAACAACAATAGGATCCAAGCCTTCAAATAAAATTGCAATATCAACCAACAATAAATATCAAGGGAACCTTTCATTAACATCAATCAAGTTGCCATGAGGCATGTATGCAACACTAAAAAATGGAACATGGAGGCTTCAACAACAATCACCAAGAACTAATTGCCTCAACAACATCATCAAGTCAAACAACACTCCCAGAGGTAACCAAACAAGGGAACATAAATGGTTACTATAGGAGAGTGTCATCACATGGCCTTACATGGATTATCCAGGCAACCTATCACAAGGTACTGCCTCCATCTATGGTTATCCAGGCAGCCTATCTCAAGGCACTACTCCATAGGGTGACTCATGCGGAAACACTTACCTTTCATGAGGACAATGCAGTGATCTTACCAACTAGGTCTTCTCATCCCATCCTTAGCCTATGAAAGCACTAACGGTATGGGTAAGGAACATAATTAATCTTGTTTAATGTTTATTTACCCAAAACCCACCAGTTCATTAATTAAATTATCACTTTTTAAGGAAACTCTTCCATGGGTTACCCTAACAGCCCCTTTGTGCGTCGACCCCCATGAAGAGCCACTCTCCCTATGGGTACCCAAACCAAAACATGCAAGGGTTGTACCTTATCTCACATAGAAATCAAGGTGAATATAACACAAAACATGCGAGGCATGAACCATCTCGCACACTGATTCCATATCATTGAAACAAGAACAAAGGAGGTACCACCCACCACATCAAAAGTCAACACCATAGTACAAAGTACTGCTCATGAGCTCAAAATCTAAAATAAGAGCAATAAATCACAATGGAACAACTATGGAAAAATCAACATAAGTCAAGTTCCTCCATTGCCTCTAGAAGCCAAAAAAACACCGTAAATCCGCAACCTTCTATTGAAGGTAATTCAAATATAGTAGGTTCCCAACCATCTCAAATATGACTAAAAGAAAGTCAATTGCAAAAAGTTCCCCTTGATCAAAATTAACACAAAATGGAAGACTCACATCAAGGAACCCACAAAATGACTATATAAATTACATAATCACAAAATGACAAGAGAGGAATAAAAGAGGCAATACCATAACGTGACCTTCAAACTAAATCAAGCTAAGTTAATCAAGTTAACAATAAACCAACCAGTAGGGAACCCAAGGGAAAACTCAATATCTTCCTTACATGATACCCCATCGGTTACACTTTGGCTAACAACCACTTAACACAGACCAAGCGCAAAACCGACATTTAATTTAACACAAATGTTCACTCTACTGCATCCATGAAGAACTCTTGGCTAACTCACAACTACACTCACATACAACAATCAATTCTAAAATCAAGCAATTTGACAAAGGCATTATTTTCACATTTCACATAACTCCACAACTTACCCACATAATTTATTAAATCGGGTCCTTTACACATTGATACATAAGTAAGTATAATCAACATAAGTGGTTATAATAGTATTTATTCTAAATAACCAACTGCATAATGGATCTTCAAGCCATTGAAGCATTTTAAGACTTTAACTACAAAGGTTAAAACATGAAAACAAACATATAAGAAATAATCTAATAATACATTCCTTCAACTTTTGGTCAAACAAACATACTAAATTCACATAATTGAACCAAGACAATATTAAACCTAAAGAAAGAGATGAAATAATAACTCTAATAAATCTATCATGTCTAATTTCAATAAATGCCTCTCTAAGGAAAACTTGCAGTAACAAGACAACCGATAAAATATAGGATACTTGAAGTTCTTGAGTTCATCACCAAACTTATTCTAGTTCTCATACAAATGATACCCATTTATAATTTATTTGAACCCATTTCATACATATAGAATAATTGAAATGTGAACAAGCACGCTAGCCGCATTGTGTACACATTCCAATTTAGTTTGAAACAACCCATTAACATGTTATACAAATCAATTGCCTATAGACCTCTATATCCTAATGCTTACAAGCACGCTAGGCACACCATAGGAATTCAATTACACATGTAATACATCCCTATCAAAAGTACACAATTCAATCATATATATGATTATTGGTACTTCAATTTAACACTAAATATGTCATCTAATTTGAATACAAACTACCCCTTTTTACTTGTTAATAAATTTAATGTGTTTATGACTAAATTAGTTATATCGGACAATTAAGTCATCATAAACGATTCCTTAAAATATTAGTATTTTATTAACATGATTATAAAATTAATAATAATTAAGATGCATTAACATTTTTATTAACTTTACTAAATTTACTACTATTGTCTATCTTTATTAAGAAAATTACTAGGGAGCTTGGATTATTATAAAAGTTCCTTTAAATAGACACAAGAATAATTTTATGGAATTTTCCTAAAGTTAATTTCTTTAATTAAAGAAAAGACCACTTTCTCCCACTACTTTGTCTTATATGAACTTTTCTTCCCCTCCCACTTTAAAGAATAGAATTAAAGGATTTAAGTGTATAATGCATTTTATATAGCCACGTAAAAGAAGAAGAGGAAACGTGGTGGCTTAGTATGAGTTTTAAACTTGCCTTGGTTGAAAGATTATATATTTTTGTTTTTGGTTACTTTAAAAGCCCACATCATTTTTTTTCCTTTGCCACTCACATGGGAAAGATAATGCATCCCTGGTAAGAAGAATATCGATGCATTGCGCACTACACCGAGGGTCCTATTCTTCCATCAGTTTCGTGTACCATTGGACCGACACCCCTATGAAACAAACTCAGTTTGCTAAATGAGGGTGGCACAAAATGACATACCCTTTAGAGTTCAAGCAACAAGGTAGACGTAATTGGGCTCAAAGTGCCCAGTGTACGAACCTATGCTCTGATACCTGTGGACTTTCGGGTCCACGTGGTTGGGTGGAACGTGCTATGCACCCCATTGGGTCCCCATCCAAGGATCGAGATATGCAGATTGTGCCACTTGTAGCATCTCCAAAATTGTAGCCAAGTCTGAGCTAGACTTGTTACTCTGTATTCACCTTTCCAGTTGAATCATTCTATCGTATTGTATTGTTCCCATTCTTGTTGGGGAACACTTTTGTATCACTATCACTCTTCTACGATGCAACTTTTATTATCATTGTAATGAATGCAATCTTTGACCTTAATTTTATGATCTTTGATGGGAGCTTATCATGCATGAAATGTATATTGATGCTTGGTACTATTATGAGTTTCTGATTCACAGTGTACAATTTTTAATGGTGTTGTATCTGTGGAAATATGTATAATTACGTCCTTAGATGTGATAGATGGTTTTATGTATGTTATGATGTGGATGTTTGTATTTCGTCTAGTAATTCTAAATAATGGTTAAGTGGAATACTTATAGTTAGTTAAACATCGTCTTGGTATGGGTTTACATTAGTAATGCTATCACGTGTACCCCAGAGGACGTGGTTTAGGATGTATATGTTTAACTTCAAATTATATGTTGGTTGTTCATGTTCATCATATGTATTGTTCTACTTTCAAAAAAAAAATTATTGTGCTTTTATTGTAAGTTCTATAGTTGTTCTTTGGGGTTCGCACGACGGGGCGTTACAACATTGGTATCAGAGCAAAGGTTCGTACAATGGGCACTATGAGCCCAATTACGCCAACCTTGTTGCTTGAACTCTTGAGGGTATGTCTTCCTTTTGTGTCATCCTCACTTAGCAAACTGAGTTTGTTTTGTGGGTGTTTTGGTCTAATGGTGCAGGAAACTGGTGGAAAGAATAGGACCCTCGGTGTAGTGTGCAATGCATCGATATGCTTCCTACTGGGGATGCATTATGGACCTTTGTGTTGTCTTGAGATGCAACTTTTGGTGATGTAAGTTTATGTGTGTATGTGGAAAATGAGTGTTTTAACCTAGAAATTTGTGTTTATGAGGTGTTAAATTGTGCTTTTTGTTATGAAAGGGTATAAAATTTGTCGTATAGTTTGACTCTTGAGCTTGCATTTTTGTCTTATGTCACCCTCGCGTGATTGTTGTGATTCCTTTTTGGTGATTGTCCCACCATTTTTACTTGGGTTGGATGACACATTATCTAGCTTGAGGGCCTTGACACTTGTTAATTATGTGTATGAAATATTGTTGCATGGAGATTAAAGTTGTGATTGGATTAAATTGGTTATGTTTATCATATGAAATTGATATATACTTGCGATGTATTGATTGTGATGACTTTATGATTCCTCTTATAATGTGATTACTGTGTGAAGTACTAGATTCTGGATAAAACTTTAGGATGCAATTTAGAAAAGTTTTAGTTTGTCTTTTCAAGAACTAAAAATTCCTAGATTATTGTTACAAATTTATCAAATTATTTCCTTTGATTTGGGTTATCATATTAGGATTACCTTGTCCATCATTGTGGAAAACATTATCATTGTGGAAGAATTGGCCTTTATTCATATTGTTATACCTTAGTTGTTAAATCATTAAGTATATTCAAAATAAGTACGTTTGTAGAGTCCCTCATATGATAGCTAGTAAATTCTTAACTGTAATGTTAATTGTAGATCACCATCATTTGCTTTAAGATCATGATTAGAAGATAGTGCAGATGATAATTAGAACATGTGAATGAATGTAATGCCTCTTGTTTATGGTCACTATTCTGATACTTTTCATGTTATGATCTAAACTTTAAGAATATGATAGTGATTGTTTCGCCAATTTAACTAGTTTGGCTGACAATTTAGTGTGCTTGGATGGCTATGTTACTCTATTAAGAGGTTTTTAATATGATGATACATGGTGTTTGAATTTTACTAGTTATGTTTTTCATCTGGATGTAGTACTATGTTGTTATTCAATTGATTCATAAATGCTTTATGATGTTGATTATGATATGTCTGGTGTTACTAGATGATGTTATTACTATACTCAATGTTGTCATTATTGTTTGAGGTCTTGGTGAGGGGAACAGTGTAGCATCACTCGTTCACGAGTGCACTACTACATCGTCATTTCCTCTCACGGTGTGCCTTTTATTTGATATATATGTGCTCGACATCTTGTTTGGATGTAGGTTGCAGGTACCGGGCATCAACTCCACCTGCTTTGTTAGGTTTGAGCATGCCGTTCAATCCCAATGGGTATGATGTGGAAACCAGAGTTGACAAGAAATTTTCCCCATTGTAGTTTGTCACCCCATATTTATGTTTGACAATGTTGTCTGTATGTGACTCTATCTCTGTCCCAGTAACATTTTGTTTTGAGTGATTCATCTTACTTATTTAATTGATGTTGCTTTAATTATTTGGCTCAATTGTTAGCTTGTTGTGTTGATATGCATATGATTGTGTGCATTTTTGTCATTGTGCGACTTCTAGGAGTAAGTCGATGCTAAGGGGGGAAGGATGTAGCACCCCTCTTCCTGTGGTCCATTGCGATGTTTGAGTAAGTGGTTTATTTGTAGCTTGTGAGGTCATATTGCTTTGTTGATTAATGTTGTCTTTTACATAACTGAGTTTTGAGATTTAATATACATTTACATTTAACAATTCAGGCCATCCTTCTAATTTACTACATATCCTTGTTGATTGAGGAATTTTGTTGTAGTTCAATTTAGAACTAAAGGTTAGAGAGAGAGAATTATAGCTTATTTCTTTTTCTTTATTAGGCACAATCATTTTGCATGATGCTACTAATATGAACACCCATTCATTATCCAAAATACATCTCATGGTATCAACATTCATCATATCATTCTTATGTAGCGACTCCTAGGTTAGCTTCAATCTCGTAAAGTCATCAAGATAAGCTAGAGATGACTAATTAAAGAGACTAACTATTTTAAGAAAAATGACACCATGTTGTATGTAAGACAACTCAGGGAAATAAGTCATATTTTGGGTGTGTCATCCTTTCTAATATGTATTCCAAGTAATTATAAATTATGGCCACCCCAACAAATAACTTATTATATAACATTTTCAGGATTTAATAATTCATCATTTTCTCTTTTTAGTGAAAATTATATACAATAGATCATAATTGACTAAGTATTAAGCCATGGTGGTATGTTTGTATGTTTGTTGATTAATCAGCATTAATGTGACAATCATATTATTTTCAAATAATCCCTAGGTAAGAGATAAATGTGTTTCTCCATTAGCAATTGATTCCTCATTATATATATATATATATACATATATATATATACTATCATTTCTATTATGGTTATTATTAATTATCTCTTTTTTTTTTTTTTTTTTTATCTGATACCGCATTATGACACTAACATTTCCACTTTTAGCATAAAATATTAGAATGGGATTGGATATAAATTTAACTTTGATTTTTTTTTTTTATATTACTCTATAGATGAATTCCATTCTTATTGATATAAATACCTATATTTCATTTATTTAAATTCATCAAGATTAACAACTTGAAAATATGTCCTAATATTAAGTTAGCGACTTGAATAACTAAGATGGGAGAGAAATACACTACATAAATTATACCTAGTTTTGCAATGCATTAATTCAACTTACTAAGAATTATTGTATTCCCTCTCCAAAACCATTTTTGCCAATAATTAAATTATTACTCTTGTTTTGATCAACACGAATGGCCTCATGAGACCATGTCTCCTGAAAAGCATTCTGTTATGCAGTACACGTGCCTTTCCTGTGCTGCACATTTTTGCATACCTGTCTGCTGAAGGAAGTGGGGAGAGAAAGACATTTTTTTTGGGCTGGAAAGTTTCAAATGCCTCTCATTAAAAATGGATTTGGGGAATAATCCTGGGGTGTGCATTCCTTCCCGGGAGACCACGTTTCTTTATGGATTTCCATATCATGTTCCATAGCTCCCAATTCGGCACAGGCAGGAGAGGATGAACTAAATCTTCTAGTGGATGCTACATTATTATTTGGCGTTAAAATACAGGTATGATCCTTGATGCTGACAACAAATTGTAGTTTTATTTATATTTATACCCATTATTCATTTTACCTGAAAGTTTCTCAGCCTTTTCTTCAACTGTAAACTGAGCCCTTTTGCCGCTCCTGTACATATTTATGGAAAATATTATATGTCGCAGTAAACTTAATATTCAATCTTAAGCAGTGTTGCTAGAAATACCCAGCTTATATTCACCTTCAACCCATAGGCCACCTCAGTTTAATGGGCATCTTAGTAATAAGGCGTAGGGGTCCCCAGACTAGTCTGTATGGGCATGAAGTTCGATCATGCACTCCTAATGATTAATTATATATTATATATGTAATGTAGTAAGGGTTGTGATTGTGTAAAGTATGTGCAACCCCCCTCCTCCAAACACTCATGATTGCGTGCACCTATAACACATGCAAAGCTTACAAGTATTAGGATGATGTGTTTTAGAGTGCTTCATTGATTCACCGAATTTGAGAGCTTTTGTGCAAAACCCATTTTGTGTCCCTCTTTTATTTCATTTTCATAACTTGTATTCCAAATGTATAAGATATTGAAATGGAATGTTTGTTGCAAGTAAGGGTTGTTATAAAATATGAAGGTGAACTTCAATACACTATGTTCTTATAGTTTACATAACATAAAGTGTTGTCTTTGAAGAAGAATTGAGAAGTGAGGGACAACCTTTTGTGTTTTCCATCTTGCAACTTTTTTTTGTGTGGAACTTTTGTTGCAAGCAAGGGAAGTTATAAAATATGAAGGTGAACTTTAATACATTGTCTTCTTATGGTGTGCATAACACTAACTATTGTCTTTGAAAAAGATTTGAAAAGTGTGGGACAACCCTGCATGTTTTCCATCCTGTAACATTTTTGTGCATCTTCTCTTTGAAATGTATTACGATATTCAAATAGAATGTTTGCTGCATGTAATAGGTTGTTATAAAATATGAAGGTGAGCTTGAATATAGGGTTTTGTTACAGTTTGCATAACAAAAAGTGTTGTCTTTGAAGAAGAATAGAGAAGCGAGGGACAACCCTATTAACCAAATTGAGGTGGGGGGAGTAACCAATAGTGTTGTTTCTTGTAAAGGGTTTTAGAACAGTTTGTGGGTTGCATGGTTTATAACACCCTGTGTTTTCCAACTTGAAATTTTAGATATCAGTCTCAATTTCTTGAAAAGATTTTCTTATTTAGACTGTATGAATGTAAAAAGGTACCTCCAAAAATTACAAATGTTAGTTATGGTATAAATTGCAATTTAGTATCTTCATGTGATTGACAAAAATAAATGGACAAAATAATTACATGTTGTAAAACACAATGGGTTACTTTTATAGCATTTTACAATAGTGTGGCTTGTGCATTTCAAATTCTTCTTTTGATTGAAAAAAGATATGCTTTATTACTGCAAATGGTGCAATAAATTTTGGAACTTTAACTTCCATAACACTTGCAACTATTTTACAGTTTATAGGAAACCAAGGATGCATGTTGTAAAAGGGAAATTGCTTCCTACATTAAAGAATGTCATTGAGGTGGACAACACACCTGAAAGGGTGTGTAGCAATGCATCTTCTTCAGGGTGGTCCTGTTCATGAAATGTGCAGGTAAGATTCGATAATTACAAGATGCAATCAAATGTATACTTTTAATCTCTCATAAGTAGTTATGATGTTGAAAGAAATTGGGAATGTTTTAATCGGGAGGCAGTAACCATGATACGTAGGAAGTCCCCTCGTTTTAGGAAAATGGTGAACCCTAAGGCAGTGACGTGTTTGGTAATTGATTGTGAACTTCCAATTTCCCTTTCCTTCCTATGCGTCAATCGAAATGATTTACAATTTCAGTTAGAAAATATCATGTCTACTACAAATATGCTGATTTTGATAGTATATCGTTCCTTTGATTCAGGAAAATAATCAGGGAGACCATCACGCTCTTGCCATAGTCCACAATCACAAGGAAAAGCACGTAAAGGGATACCCTAAGGATGGAAAGGGACCTAATGAAGCACAGGGTGATGTGGTGGATGAGAAGGTAGATATAATAACTGAATTATTGCATCAATTGGCTATGTGTATATGTTGTGCATTCAAATTGTTTGAATATCAAATATATTAAGCGATTTTCTTTTCCAAATTTGCTATGCAGGTTGTTGCTGAATACAAAAGAGAAGTGGTGAATGGTAGATATGTATATTATTGTATTGTAGAAGAATGTATGAGAAAGTATTATGATTGGAGAGTGTTCAACATGCATAGGTTTCAGCATCACTACCTTCCTATTCTTAAGCCACCAAAGCATGGCCAAACTACATTAGGGGGGAACCAAAACAACCCGCTCTTCCCCCTGATAAATTTAAAGAGTACATTCTAAAGAAGGTGGAAAATATAGAGTACCAAATAAATCTATAGTAGCATCTACAACAAAAGCATGTTATTAGATGTGTCTATCAAAAGTATGGGAAACACAGGGCTTCCTTCAACTTCCCCAACAAGGAAAGGATGAGGTGAAGAAGAAAATGGTGTTATACAATAGTCACAAGAGGAAGGAGCAGAGAAGGAAAGAAATATTACAATTGTAGGAGAGAAAGAGATGGGAAGGAATGGTAATGTCAAACTGAACTATTAAATCTAAATTTTCCTTGCTTCATGTTTTTTGTTTTGATGCATACAAGGTTCACTTAACGTTAACTTACATGACATGACAGGGTGATGGTCAAGAAGTAGTTTCATCCCCCCAACAAAGTAGTGTTGATTCGCTAGAGGAAGCTATGCCCATGAAAGGCGAAGACGATGATGTTCCTCCCAAAACTACATCTAACATTCAAAAGAAGCATCGTACATGGTTGAAAGTTTCAAGGAACCCTTTGAAGAATAAATGACAACAAATGGTGATCTTGAAATCTTCTGTTTAATCTAATGTTTTTTTGATTATTTGAATGAATTGGTTGCATGCATTTGAGTTTGATGTGACGTTTCAATTCCTCCTATTACACAAAAATGATGAACAATGAACTACTACCCTCGAGCAGGTTTTCGTTGCATTGGAAGATGAAGCATTTCCCACATAAGCACAAGATGATGTTGTTCCTCCCAACCCCCTGTCTAACATTGAGAAGAAGAAGAAGCATGTACGGTTTAAAATTTCCTCACACCCTCACAAGAAGAAACAAGTACAAACAGTGATTTCAATATCTTCTATTTGATGTTTGTTTTGATTATTTCAATGAATTCATTGCATGCATCTAAATTTGATGTGATGTTTCAATTCCTGCTATTATAGGGGAATGATGAACAATGGAGTCCTTCCCTCCAAGAGGATACTCTTGAGTTGGAAGATGAAGTGGAGGCCATGGATGAACAAGATGATGCTGTTCCTCCCAACCTGCCATATAACATTAAGAAGAAGAAGGAGCATATACAATTTAAAGTTTTCTTCTGCCCTAAGAAGAAGTGACAACAAATGGTGATTTCCAAATATTCTATTTAATGTTTTTTTTATTATTTCAATGAATTGGTTGCTTGCATCTGAATGTGATGTGACATTTCAAATCCTGCTATTACAAGGAAATGATGAACAATGGAGTCTTGCCCTCAAAGAGGATACTTCTGATTGGGAAGACAAAGCACACGCGATGGAAGAACAAGATGATGTTGTTCCTCCCAACCTGCCATATAACATTGAGAAGAAGAAGAAGAAGGACCATATACGGTCTAAAGATTCCTCACACCCTCATAAGAAGAAACAAGAAGAAACAATGATTTTGAAATCTTATATTTAATGTTTGTTTTGATTATTTCAATGAATACGTAGCATGCATCTGAATTTGATGTGACATTTCAATTCCTGCTATTACAGGGAAATGATGAACAACAAAGTCCTTCCCTCCAATAGGATACTATTGATTTGGAAGACAAAGCAGAGGACATGGAAGAAGAAGATGATATTGATCCTCCCAACCTGTCGTCTAACAATGTTGAGAGGAAGGAGCATATACGGTCTAAAGATTCCTCATGCCCTCACAAGAAGAAATGAGAAGAAATGGTGATTTTGAAATCTTCTATTTAATGTTTGTTTTGATTATTTCAATGAATTCATTGCTTGCATCTGAATTTGATGTGACATTTCAATTCCTACTATTATAGGGCAATGATGAACAACGGAGTCCTGCCCTCCAACAGAGTTCAAGGGAAGATGAAGTGGAGGCCATGGAAGAACAAGATGATGTTGTTCCTCCCAACTTGTCATCTAACAATGTTGAGAAGAAGAAGAAGGAGCGTATAAGGTCAAAAGTGTCAAGGTGCCTTGACATGGAGGAACTAGAAGTAACGGTGAATTCCAAATATGGACACGGGGATGGGGAGAGCTCTACCTTGCAACTGGGAGAGGGTAATAAAGATGGACACAGGGATGGGGAGAGCACTGGCTTGCAAGTGGGAGAGGGTAATAAAGATGGACACGGGGACTAGGAGAGCGCTGGCCTACAAGGGGGAGATGGAAATAAAGATGGACATGGAGACCAGGAGAGCTGTGATGTGCCATCTATATCAGTATCAGACCCAACACACTTCCATGCTTCTATTCTTATTTCTTTATGAATCTTTTAATGTGCCTTCAATTATGCTTCATGTCAATGACGTTTCCATTGCAGCCAAATCTGGTGGATGAACAAATGATATAGTTCAAGGGCATCACTTTTAAGGTCGGTGATCACGTTGACCTTTGGAGGTAGCGTAAATGGGTTTCCAAAGGCATTGTACATGTTATCGATAGAAACACTCACACCCATTGCTTTAAGCACCCAAAAAATTGTGTGATTCAACATTGTTGAGGCCATTGTTGGTGAACGCTATGTGCCTTTTGCACGTCCTGGCACAGAGACCGTCAAAGAGTGCATGGGCGACTTCATCGTATGGAAGCTCTCTGAGGTGAAGCATTCTATTCCAGAGGTACACATAAATGATATGTTGTTATATATATATCATACTATGTATATTGTTTCCATGTATACTTTAATTTTGATTAATTGTTTGCTATATGGTGAAGGTGTTAAACCTGCCAAGGATAAAGCACAACCTATGAAGAAATTTGTTGTTTCACATTCATCATCTGAGAGGGTTCGTGGAATTGGAACCACCCCTCCCGAAATACACAAGAACCCTAAGAAACGTGCCATATATTACGTAGACATGAACTCAATTGCAAAGAATAAGCAGTGTAGGAATTAATGAGACAAGCTCCAAATATTGATTCTACATTGTGGGTTTCATTATTTGATTATTGAACAATTTTGGTGTAGAGATATACCATTTTCATATGTTTCAACACTATGTTGTTATACATTTGATATGATACTTTTCATGGGCCTCTCTAATTATTTGATTATTGAACAATTATGCTAAACATATATACTAATTTCATGTCATTGGAACACATAATTGTTATCCATTTCATATCAGACTTTTCATAGCCCTGTAATTGTTTCGTTATGATCAATAATGTAATGAAGTCCACTTTAAATTTTTAGAACAAGTATTTTGTTGACTGTATATGGCATATTTCCTTTTTCCATGTGATTGGAACAAATAAAATGCTATCAGTGTTAGTAGTCTTGGAAAACACACCGTCCCTTGTCAATTATTTTGTTATGATAAGTATTTCTTTCATTACGACCAATAATGTAATGAAGTTCACTTTGAATTTTTATAGCAAGTATTTGATAGGGTGGAGATGGAAGATTTCCCTTTTCCATGTGATCAAAACAAATAAAATGCTTGCATTCCTTGCAGTGTTGGAAAACACACTATCCCCTCTGACTAATTTTCTTACGAAAAAGTTTTTTATTTCTCATGCTCCAAAAATGAAGTGAATTCCACTTTGAATTTTTACAACAATGATTTGGTAGAGTGAAAATGACATATTTCCCCTTTTCATGTCATTATAACAAATAAAATGCTTGTATTGGTTGTAGTGTTGGAAAACACACTGTCCCCTGTTAGTTATTTGCTTATGAAAAAGTCTTTATTTCGTACGCTCCCAAAAATAAATGAAGTCCACTTTCAATTTTTAGAATGACTATTAGGTAGAGTGGAAATGGCATATTTCCTTTTTCCATGTGATTTGAACACATAAAATGCTTGCATTGATTGCAGTTTTGGAAAACACACTATCCCCTATTAATTATTTCCTTACGATAAGTAATTATTTTTGACACTCCATAAATGCATTTAAGTCCACTTTCATATTTCATGAATTTTTTTATATTTTATACGCTCCAAAAATGTAATCAATTCCACTTTCAATTTTGATAACTAGTTGGTTGAGTAAAAATGTCATTTCCTTTTTCCATGTGATGGGAACAAATAAAATGCTTGCATTGCTTGCAATGTTGGAAAATGCACTGTCCTATGTCAGTTACTTCGTTACAAAAAATTACTTATATATGTCATATTACTTAAAAATGTAGGCACATTTCAATATCTTTGATCATGTAATTATTGAAGAATTATGGTGTGGAATTACATTATCTATGGTCCTCTAATTTTTGATCAATAGAATTATAGTACTTTGGTATGTTTCAAGACTACGATCTTCTGTCAAGAGTACCATTGTGCGATTGTTAAGTTGTATGTTAATCTTATCAAGACTCTAATTCCTTTCGATTGTACTTTTTGACAATTTATATTAGGGATGAGGTCCCCTATTTGTGACCTCACCAGTTCATAGATCCAGGTCAAAAGCATTTACTGCTCTTAATTAAATAAAATATAAGACTATGTTCTTGCAGATTTCATGACACTTTTTGTTGCCATGTAAAATTTCATTACAAACAATGTCAAATGCAATCAAATAATGGTAGGAAATGCCACCTCAAGTCTTATTATTTATGTCAAACTTACTTACAAATGTACGCACATGCAACTAGCACTTTTTGTTATGCACATTGTAAGAAACCAATGTATTGAAGTTGACCTTCATAATTTTTAACAACCCTTACTTTTAGCAAATATTCCATTTCAATATCTATTCATACATTTCCAACAGAAAATCCACACAACAGTTGCATGATGGAAAACACATTGGGTTGTGACTCCCTTCTCAATTCTTCTTGAATGACCACTTTTATGCAGAATTTAACAAAACAATATTTTGAAGTTCACCTTCTTTTTTTATGACAACCCTTGCTTTCACCAAAACACTCTTCTTCAATATTTGCTCTTATGTTTCCAACACATAATTTACATAACAATTGCTTCATGGAAAACACAATGGGTTGTGGCTCACTTCTTATTTTATGCAAGCTGCAATAAACAAATGTTTTGAAGTTCACCTTCTTGTTTGCTGGCAACCCTTACTTTAACCAAAACACTCTTGTTCAATATTTGCTCATATGTTTCCAACACAAAATTTACATAACAATTGCATCATGGAAAACACAGTGGGTTGTGGCTCACTTCTTATTTTATGCAGGTTGTAAGAAATGAATGTTTTGAAGTTCACCTTCTTGTTTGTTGACAACCCTTACTTTGACCAAAACACTTTTGTTCAATATCTACTCATGTTTCCAACACAAAATTTACATAACAATTGCATCATAGAAAACACAGTGGGTTGTGGCTCACTTCTTATTTTATGCAAGCTATAAGAAATGAATGTTTTGAAGTTGATCTTCTTGTTTGTTGACAACCCTTCCTTTTAGAAAAACAATCTTGTTCAATATCTGCTCATATGTTTCCAACACAAAATTTACCCTACAGTTGCATCATGGAAAACATAGTGGGTTGTGGATCATTTCTTATTTTATGCAGGCTATAAGAAATGAATGTTTTGAAGTTCACGTTCTTGTTTTATGACACCCCTTACTTTCATAAAAACACTCCATTTCAATATCTATTCATATGTTTCAAACACAAATTTTACATAACAACTGTAGGATGGAAAACACACAAGGTTGTCCCACACTTTTCAAATCTTGTTCACAGATAACAATTAGTGTTATGCACACCGTACGAAGATAATGTATTGAAGTTCACCTTCATATTTTATAACTGCCCTTGCTTGTAGCAAAAGTTCCACACAAAAAAAAGTTGTAGGATGGAAAACACAGAGGGTTGTCCCTCACTTCTCAATTCTTCTTCAAAGACAACACTTTCTATTATGTAGAATGTAAGAACAAAGTGTATTGAAGTTCACCTTCATATTTTATAACCCTTACTTGCATCAAACATTCCATTTCAATATCGTTACACATTTGGAACACAAGATGCAAAAAAAAGAAGTTGCAGGATGGAAAATACATAGGGTTGTCCCTCACTTTTCAAATCTTGTTGAAAGACAATAGTTATTGTTATGCACACTATAAGAACACAATGTATTGAAGTTCACCTTCATATTTTTATAACTTCCCTTGCTTGTAGGAAAAATTTGATGACAATGCAGGGGTCAAAGAACTCAACTCGGTATTCTATTGAAAACATCTTAGATCACTAAACTAAAAAAATCCACCTTTCACACAACTTTCCTTCACAAAAATCTTGTTTCAAAATACCCAAACTGAGAACTAGGCCCAAAAACCTCTTGTAGATTCCTCAAAACACTTTAACCAATGAAAAATGACTCTCTTACACTCTTAACTTAGTTCCATGGCATGCAAAATACTTTGTTTGAATGTCTCTTCAATGTCTTTTTAGCCTTTAAAGGAAGAAAATTCCAAACACTCCAAATGCTATTCAATCTAGGCCTTTTGACAACTCTATCCTGACAGGATAGTCAATAAATGGTCTCCAAAAACTCATAAATTCACCAATCCCTATCTTGTAATGGAGTCACCTATGCCCAAAAACCTTTGCAAAACAAAATTACATAACAACGACTCATATTCCAAAAACAAAACTCCTCAAGTCACCAATGTACACAGTCATTTATAGATTTTACACATTTTACAGACCTTGGCCTTCATGATAACTACCCAGAACCATCTTACCATGCTCTTCAACCTTCACATCATTTAGAATACTCATCAAACATTCCTCTCACTGAATTTTCTGAGATTTGAACAGTGCAAATCTGACAAGCACAATGTTTATTATACACTATTTACCCTAACTCAGGGTTTTAGCCACCTAGAGAAAAACTTTAATATCTTTGAGAATTGTAAATGGATTTGTATGAAACCAAATGAATCACAAAGTAGACTCACAGGGCTATCATGTACAATGAAGGAGGATACAATTTATCCCCACAATATGGCTATACAATGGCCTCAATTATAGAAAATGTAGGAAAATAACTGAAAAATAGAGTATGTCATTGATTTTTTCACTATTACATCAAAGAAAACACTTTCTATTATGTAGAGTGTAACAAAATAGTGTATTTAAGTTCACCTTCATATTTTATTACAACCCTTACTTGCAACAAACATTCCATTTTAATTTCCTTATACGTTTGGAACACACCATGCACAAAAAAAAGTTGCAGAATAGAAAACACAAAGGGTTGTCCCTCACCTTTGAAATATTGTTCTAAGAGAAAAATTTCTGTTATGTAGACTATAAAAAAATAGTCTATTAAAGTTCACCTTCATATTTTATAACAACCCATTACTTGCAACAAACATTCTATTTCAATATCCTTATAAGTTTCGTAGAGAAGATGCAGAAGAAAAGTTGTAGAATGGAAAACATAGAGGGTTGTCCCTCGCTTCTCAATTCTTCTTAAAAGACAACAGTGTCTGTTATGCAGACTATAACAAAACAGTGCATTCAAGTTCACCTTCAAATTTTATAACAACAATTTGCATCACATAGTGAAATGTAAATTTTTTTTGAGTCAATATTATAGAATCTGAAGAAAATTACAATCCACATTTAATACTGCTAACATTGAGAACTATGCCAACCATTTATGAACAAGTATAATCTCTATGTTCTCAGCATCTAGAAGGATTTTCCGCACTTTGATTTTCAAGGTGGAATTGACAACATACAATGTTGGCACCCCGTAATTTGCATGTAGTAGCCTGAATGAGGGCCTAACATAGTGGATCTCAAATCTGACAATGTGGTTGAATTTGAACACAACCAACAACCATTCCTCCACAGGACCTATGTGATTACTAATGAGAGATTCCCCCTTGAAGAATCTCATAAAACTCATGCTCAGCTAGTTTGTAAGATTGTGCTTGTGTATGATAACTGTTGGTCTAATGCACACCTTCCAGATGCATCTAGCTAGGAAAAGGTCTCAAATTTCTCGGTAAAGAGACATTGGCCAATCACATAAATTTACAATCTCTATTTGTAGATTGTAATATTGAATGTCCATGCCCATATGTGCCCATACATGAAAAAGCGCTGTTGAAGAAGTCAACATAATTATCATAGTGAAAATTTGTGTGGTTTGGACCTTATCTATTAATTCTTCTTAACATCTTTTCCCACAACCTGTACAAGAGGCTCAATTCCTCAATTTGAGCAAGAATATTGCATGAAAGATACGAGTGGTAGTTGGTCAACCAACTAGCCACTCATGCTCATGAACTGTTGGAAATCTTCTATAGAACTACAACAATAGGTACTAAAATTCTTGAAATGAAAGACAAAACAAAATTTTTAGAAGGTACACCTGCATTCTCTAATTAGAAATACATTGTCAATGCAATGGAAATAGTGAAAAAGAAGCGAGCAAAGTGGAAGATATAGATAATGTTAGCACTAAAGAGATTGTACCTATTATTTGGAACTTAATGAGGCAACATGTGCAGTATCTCCAATGGGTATATGGAAATGCATGAGTTGAACAATAAGAAGAACAATGGCTGAAAGGAAAAACAATAAAAATTTCAGCCAATATGACAACATTATCTAATTAGAAACACATGAATCAGTTGCTAAAAAAATTCAAAGTGAAGCGAAAATTTTCATAACGAACTAACTGTGTACAAACAATTTCTTTTTCAACATGGCAAATAATGTGAGCATTCTATTTTTTGCAATTAGATGAGTTGAACTAATGAATTGTAGAAAATATATTTTTGTAGTTTATATTCATATCACTGATTATATTCATTGCACTTATGTATCTTTCTAACTCAAAGCATTAATTCCCATTGCATAACTAAAAACAAGATGCTGATACATGACAACTCTTACTTTCACCAAACATTCCATTTCACTATTTGTTCATATGTTTCCAACAGAAAATGCACATAACAGTTGCATGATGGAAAATACAGTGGGTTATGACCCACTTCCTATTTTATGCAGATCATAATGAAACAATGCTTTCAAGTTCACCTTATTTTTTTATAGCAACCCTTACTTTCACCAAACATTCCATTTCAATATCTGCTCATATGTTTCGAACATAAAATGCACATAACAATTTCATGGTGGAAAAAACATTGGGTTGTGAGTCACTTCTGATTTTATGCAGACTATAATAGAACAATGTTATGATGTTCACCTTCTTGTTTTATGACAACCCTTACTTTCAGAAAAAACACTCCATTTGAATACATTTTCATATATTACGAACACCAAATGCACATCATAGTTGCAGGATGGAAAACACAATGGGTTGTGACTCACCTGTTATTTTATGTAGACTATAACAAAACAATGTTTTCAAATTCACCTTCTTGTTTTTTGGAAACCCTTACTTTCACCAATCATTCCATTTCAATATGTCTTCATATGTTTCAAACAAAAAATGCACATAACAGTTGCATGATGGAAAACATACTAGGTTGTGACTCACTTCTTATTTTAAGCAAACTACAACAAAAAAATGTTTTGAAGCTCACCTTCTTGTTTTATGACAACCCTTACCTTCAAAAAAACACTTCATTTCAATATCTATTCATATGTTATAGACACAAAATGCACCTCACATTTGTAGGATGGAAAACATAGTGGGTTGTGACTCACTTCTTATTTTATGCAGGCTGTAAGAAAAGAATGTTTTTCATTGAAGTTCAACAAGCTCAAATTTGTTAACTTAACTATCTCAAACACTTAACAACCCCTAGAAATAATCATCATTGTAGAGACCCATTTCAGTCCCCCTCAACATACTTCAAACCCACATACGACTCTTTGGAACAACTTGCACAAAAACAAGAAATAAAGCTGTCCATGAGGCCAATTAGGCCAAATTTTCAAAGAGACACTATTCTAATCATACAACCAGCCCATGAAACTAATGGGGCAACTCTCACCATCCCTCAAAACCACCAAATCCACCCTTGGTTTGCAAAGACTATCTTTCCCAAATGCCTATTCATGAAACCCTCGTTTCAAGCCATTGACATGAGGGTAACTTGGAAAACTATATTCCACTCTTTCTCAAACCTTCAAACCAACTCAAACACCTTTATTCAGACCTGTACATGCTTAAAATAACAAGGGATATCACTTCCCTCACCTTTTTGATGAAACCCTAACCTTAAACCTCACTTTTCATGCTCTTTTCCACTCACAATCTATAGGGACAACAACTCAAACCACCTAATTCCTTTCTCCCTTCAGAAAACCATCATCTCAGAAACAAAACCTAACCTATCAAAATCATTCCTCAAGCCACAAAGATCACATCACTAATTACATTCATATCGTTGATTACATCCATTGCATTGCACATCTTTCATAAGGCAACTTTTAGTTTCAGTCTCAGTAGACTTAAACCCTCACAACCAAAAATTCAGACAAAACCATTTTAGGTCTACTCACCATGATCTAATGACCTTTCCAAATGTGTTTTTTGAGCTTGCAAGAGATCAGAAGGTGCTGTAGGTGATTTTGTGTGTTGCCATGCATGGCAAGAATGAGTGGTTTTAGGTGAAATATGGTGGTTTTAGTAAGTGAATGTCTATCAAACTTGGGGGAATAAAAGTTTAAGGTAAGATTAAGTTTTTTTAGGCTTAATTATTCATGTTTGAAGAGTTTTTAGAGAGTGGGAAGCTTGGGAACGTTGAATTCCATAAAAACCTCATGAAAAATGGCTCAAAATGAGGGTTTAGTGAAATAGTGTCTTGAGAAGCATATTTTCCAAAAGTAATTGTGGATTTTTTGGTTTTGATCACTGGTTAATGCTGCCCCATCAAAATTTCAAGTTTGGGAAGAGTTAAAACATGAGTCTCTTTGTAAAATAGGCCTATTTTGGGGTCTAGGACAATGAAGAAGAGCTTGTTTGAAGTGTTTGTTCCAAAAGAACCTGTTGAAGTTTTGTAGTATGTTTGAGTTGGGAATAATGAGTGTTTCAAAGTGTGAAGATTTGGGTGATTGAGTAAGTTATTGGTGTGTAAAGTTGAGAAAATAGGTCTGTAGACCCAAACAACAATTGAGAAGATAAACTAACAAACTTACCAATCACTAATTCTTACTTGGAAACCCTTACGAAGCCTTGAAATAGGTTTAACCAAGCTTACTGTGACAGTAAAAATCCAAATATTCTGCCTTCCAACTTTATTTTACCACATTCATAATTTCATGCATCGAAGACTCCAACCCTAGTAGCATTACAACTTGGAAAAAAATAGGCATTCCATCGAAACTACATTGAAACCCCATAAAATATTTGCTGTTCTAGAAACCCATTTGTGCCAATTTTAACATATCACAAATTCAAATGCTATTGTTTTGAAAAGAATGCTTGAAAACATGACTGTACAGTTGGAAATGCACTCAATTAGCCCAAATTTACAAAGGAGGAGGTCTTAAATCATCATCAAAACACATAACAACTTCAAATAGTCCTTTAACAAGTCTCAAAACTTAGGAATAATCTAATTTTAGAAATACAAAGGCTCAAGTAAATGCTGATCTACTAAACCCTTACTTTATGCACAAAAAAGCTCTAACAAATGAGGGTTTAATAGAATACTATATTCCAAACCTTCCCATGCTCTGCCACTGTATGAAACATGTTTATAAATGTCTTCCCATGGTTTAGGAACAAAATTTAAGCCCCATTGAATGCACTTTCCTCAATTACCAACTTGTACACATCCTTTTTCATTGGAAAACTTATGTATTTTCTAAAGATCAACAACCAAACATTGAATGCTGCACTTCACCTGCATGATTCAATAGACACACTTCTTAAAGCATCCTAATTTTACCCATTACAATTCATCCCACCATTCATGTAAACTTGCATCAGTGGGATGGAGGTCTAAAACCTCACAAGACTCTCAAAACCTCTTGTTAAGGGTTCACAGGCAGATTTTGAATTTCTTGCTCTTTACACTTTTAAATTTCATTCAACCTCTTCTAAATACCTCGAATAGATTGCCCACCCACTGAACTAAGTAAACAACAAAAAATTTCTTACTTATAGATGAAGGTTCATTGAACCATGCTTGTTCCATCCTTAGTAAGACTTGAAGAAGCAACAAAGCGAAGGCACATTGGCTGACATCAGCCTGTCAACATAGCCAAATTTTTAGAAGGAAGCATGGTATTGCATAATGCCATACCAAAAATTGGACTTATGTAAGCATAGTTATTAAATTCAAACCATACCGTCCATTGGGTTTACACTCACGAAAGACAGTCACCAGCAAGGACTCCTTTCCCCAAATTGGAATGTTGAAGTGAACAAAAAAAGCCAAAAAAGAAATCAAAAAGTTTATGACGTGGTACAAGCACATATTGCAAAAATGAAATCTGCAATACCATTTCCTATTACAATATATAAATTGAAATGGGTTTTCTCATAGTCACCCATATTAGATTTTGTATCCTCTGCCACATCCATAACAACTGCACTTGAAGTCTCACATTGCATATTGACATTCAGATTCAAACTATTGTTTGCGGAGAAGGGAAAGGAGTCATCTAGAGGGGTTCAATGATTTTACTATTGTGCAGAATGCTTCATACGCCAGGTTGGACGTCGACGATGATCCCTACTTGCACTAAACCATGGATGCATGTGAATGGTGCTAGTTGTAGCTTGATCAAGATCTAGAATGAATTCAAATGGAAATGCATTTGACTGCCATAGGTCCTCTAGAAACCTGTTGACACATTCTGCATATGATTGCACCCGTTGTAGAGATTGTGGTAGTGTATGCATCACTTTTTTCAAGAGTTCATTTGTGTCATCCCAAAGAGACATTGTGATGACATGTTCATCATATACATGACTCATAGAAGGAGCTTGTGTAGGGGTGACAACATTAGGATTGTTTTCTTCTACGCCCCCTATGACAATGTCTCGTTCAAATCTATCCCTTTATCAATTGGTTGACCTCCCCTGTCTAAATGACCACACAAAAGAAATTTGTATTAGGAAGTAGAAAATGAAAAGCAAAATTGACTCCCATAAAGTAACCCAATTTGAATTGAAATTCACTTATCGTGAACCACCCCTTCAATGATAGATGATATTTTAATTAAGTCAACAACCTTGAGGACATGTTTGCAAGTGTTCCCTTGCAAACTCTAAGGGAAGTCACAAACAAAAAGGTGCTCCCCAAATTTTTGAACAAGGTAGTGCATTGACCTACTTTGACTTTTCACCCAGTACCGCCTAGGATCTATTTCATCAGGAATACAATCATCATCTGGAATTGCCTTGGCCTGCTCCAAACTAGATCACATATTTAAACAATTTTAGTTTGTCAAAAAACCATAATGCTACAACTTTTCCTTTTTCCTATACAATGTTTTTATTTTATACACAAGTGTGTAATACAAATAGTCCATTCTGCTAGTGCATTTTTTTGAACGATCACACAAGTACCAAGTTTTGAGTGCACAATGGTACAACTCAATGGCTGCATTCGTATCCTGGTTGGCATGTGAGAATAGTCTACAATTTTTTTCCCACATGGCTGCAAAAAAAAAATCCAATAGTCAAGTAAACCACAATGTATTAGAGGTAACATCAAAGAATTTGAATGGTGTGAATCCTACGAGGTAATGAAAAATTTCAATTCACTAATTTGACCTTCTCCTTCGCACCAGGTCTCATTGAAGTACTCTAAGAATCGGGGTTGATAATTGAAATCTTGAAAGAAAGAGTTCAATAGCTCAGTGACGCTATCTTTGGTGTCACCGATTGCCATCACAATCGCGCCAAGATTGTGGAAGATGTCCATTTCCCTTTCCTTGGCTGTGTACTTATATACATTGTTTATCCAAGCCCTTTTGACATGCTAAAGGCATAGAAGCACACGACATTGAAAGACAACCCTAATAGACAATACAAATGATATTGTTTACAGCTCAACTGCATGAGAAAGTGGCATTGAAAATAAATAGCAAATGAGAACGGTACACAAATGAAGAAAGGGATGCATATACTATATGGCTTGGATTTTTGTAGTTGAATCATCAGTCAAAAATGCATTGATTCTCTAGTCAGGTCTGGCTCTTCTTCCACGGTCATGCAATATGCGTAGCCATGTAGATATGTACTCAATATTGTTTCGTGAGGAGACTACCCATGCAACTAGCACACCAGTCTGTTACTCATCAAAAATGAGGAGAGTATACAATGGATATTGTAGATAGAACAACTCAACATGAGCATTATCAAGTTTACAGCTAGCAAGATCATTGAAAACACAAAGAACTATTTGTCAATGTTTGTAAGGCCTCACCCCATATTTGTTAGTTGCAAACGTGGAATCCATTGAGATGAATAAATTGTGCGAGTGTCTAACCATCCTATCCAACATCCATGGAGTCTGAAACCTGAACACAAAAGGTGTATTCCTCCCATTGGGCTGTTGAAAGTAGAAGAAGTTGTGAAAGTCCTGTCCACTCCATAGTAGGATACTTGTCGAATTGACTTTGTGTTTATGTGCATGAGTAGAACACACCTTTTTCTAGGAATTCATTACATCATTTCTTGTAAGGAATTGATCTCACTTGGACATCATGCCACATAAGACATGATCATTGATGTGTCTATCCATTATTGCATTGATACTAATGTCCATGAGAAAAAGGCTTTCAATATAGCTTTTTAACTTCATGGATAGATTAGCGGCAAACATAAAACACTTCTCTCCACTTGTGTCATGAATGCCATGGAAAAATTAACCATTTTTATCAACATGGAACATTTCTTTGTAGATAATATAGGAAACATCAGGTTTTCCATTCATAATCTTTACATGATGTGGTATTGACAACCTTGCATTTGTATAAACATCTTATGTGGTTTCTTCTCTGGTGGAGGCTAGTCTCTGTTGTCTTGAGAATCATATTGACACCAGTAGCTATGACAAAGGAATCATCTCATCATGTTGAACCAAGAGAGAGTAAAATATCAGTCGACCATAGAAATAAATGTCGAAAGATACAAACCTCTGATACAAAATTGTATTTCCATAAGTTTTTTCATTGAGGAGACACAAGGTGGTAGGTTCTCTTGTTTTCTTGTACACAAATTTAGTTTCAAAACCTTCAATGGACATTTCACCATGAATGAAATGATCAAGTCTCATAAGAGGAATTGTTGTAACAAAGTTAGGGACCTTATCCTTGTTGACAGAAATAGCAACCCATTCCAAATCAGAAGAGGAAAAAGGAGAGCCTCCATTTTGTACATATTGCACCTGCAATTCGTCTTGCTTCTTCCATTTCAAACCTCTCCCTATTCTAGGAAATGAAAAAATTGGATGAATATTTAAAATTAATGTGGATTGTGTCAAGAAAAAGAAAGAAATCATTCATTAAACATAGATAAAATGTGCTTGCATTGTTGTTAGCCACGTGAAACCAATAGGAGGTTTCCAACTTCAACCAAGGAAAATTAAAGGTGATAGATTCAATCAAGCTATGCATAAAATATAACAGAAATGTAGGATGGAAATCAGATAGTCCATCTCAATGTACACATGGATATAGACAACAACAACAAAAAATGACAAGCAAAACCTTTGATGACATCCTTGTATGCAATATTTTTTTTTAAAGTGCATCCATTGCTGCAAGCAACACCAAAATGATAACATGTTTGTTACATTTGTTGAAAAAAAATGAATCAGTAATGGAAAGTATGAGGAAAGGTATAAAGCTGCAAAATTTTCTATCAACCATGATGAAAGCGAATGCAGGTTGGAAAACACATGTAGATGAGCCTCTACGTTGACATAAAGACCGCAACCCTGCATGTAAATATAACAAAGATTTCATAGACTATGGGGTGTACAAAAATTTTATACCTAAGGAGGAATGTTGTGATATTCAACCTTCCATTTCACATGACTTAACATAAGGATCAAAAGCACATCTAACAATTAACAAAATAAACAAGTGGAGGTTGAACCACACGATCAGTGGTTCAACCTAGAACTTCATATGTGGCATAGGAGTGTAACATGCATCACATTATGTAATTACTTATACAATAGTAACAACAAATGTATTATCATGGGAAGATACATTTTTTGAGCTGTGTGTAAGTGTTAAAGGAGAGGAAGGGTTAGAGGGCAAACAAAACCTTTGATGACAACCTTGTATGTAAAAAGAATAAGTGCATCAATTGCTGTGACCAATGCCAAAATGATAACATGTTTGTTGCATCTGTTGGAAAAAAGATGAATCAGTAATGGAGAGAATTAGGAAAGGTATAAAAGTGTAAAATTTTCTATCAACCATGATGTAAGCGAATGCAGGTTGGAAAAAATAGTGTGTAGATGAACCTCCATGCTGGCATAAAGACCTCAATCCCACATGTAAATATAACCAAGATTTTAGAGAATATGTGGTGTACAAAAATCTTGTACTTGAGGAAGCATGTTGTGGTATTAAACCTTCCATTTCACATGACTTAACATGAGGAGCAAAAACACATCTAGTAATTAATGTAATAAACAAGTGAAGGTTGAACCACACGATTAGTGGTTCAACCTAGAACTTCGTATGTGGCGTACGAGTGTAACATGCATCACAATATGTAATTACTTATACAATAGCAACAAAAAATGTATTATCATGGGAAGATACATTGGTTGTGCTGCATTTGTAAGTGTTAAAGGAGAGGAAGGGTTAGAGGGCAAGAAAAACCTTTGATGACAACCTTGTATGTAAAAATAATAAGTGCATCCATTTCTGCGAGCAACACCAAAATGAAAACATGTTTTTTTGCATTTGTTGAAAACAAGATGAATTAGTAATGGAGAGTATGAGGAAAGGTATAAAGGTGTAAAAATTTCTATCAACCATGATGTAAGTGAATGTAGGTTGGAAAACATAGCATGTAGGCGAACCTCCATGCTGACATAAAGACCGCAACCCCGCATGTAAATATAACAAATATTTAAGAGAATATAGGGTG
Source organism: Sequoia sempervirens (assembly GCA_007258455.2). Classification (NCBI taxonomy): domain Eukaryota; kingdom Viridiplantae; phylum Streptophyta; class Pinopsida; order Cupressales; family Cupressaceae; genus Sequoia; species Sequoia sempervirens. The sequence goes on along the minus strand of VDFB02058242.1, from coordinate 132,130,720 downwards.
TACAAACATATTTTACCTAAGAAGGCATGTTGTGATATTCATCCTTCCATTTTGTGTGACTTAACATGAGGAGAAAAAGCACATCTAGAAATTAACAAAAATAAACAAGTGAAGGTTGAACCACACGATCAATGGTTCAACCTAGAACTTCATATGTGGTGTAGGAGTGTAGCATGCATCACAGTATGCAATTACTTATACAATAGCAACAAAAAATGTATTATCATGGGAAGATATGTTGGTTGTGTTGCATGTGTAAGTGTTAAAGGAGAGGAAGGGTTAGAGGGAAAGAAAAACCTTTGATGAGAACCTTGTATGTAAAAAGAATAAGTACATCCATTGTTGCAACCAACACCAAAATGATAACATGTTTGTTGCATCTGTTGAAAAAAAGATGAATTAGTAATGGAGAGAATTAGGAAAGTTATAAAGGTGTAAAATTTTCTATCAACCATGATGTAAGTGAATGTAGGTTGGAAAACACAGTGTGTAGATAAACCTCCACGCTGACATAAATACCACAACCCCACATGTAAATATAACAAAGATTTTAGAGAATATGTGGTGTACAAAACTCTTTTACTTGAGGAAGCATGTTGTGGTATTTAGTCTTCCATTTTGTGTGACTTAACATGAGGAGTAAAATCACATCTAGTGATTAACAAAATAAACAAGTGAAGGTTGAACCACATGATTAGTGGTTCAACCTAGAACTTTGTATGTGGCATAGGAGTGTAACATGCATCACAATATGTAATTACTTATAAAATAGCAACAAAAAATGTATTATCATGGGAAGATACATTGGTTGTGTTGCATTTGTAAGTGTTAAAGGAGAGGAAGGGTTAGAGGGCAAGAAAAACCTTTGATGACAACCTTGTATGTAAAAAAAATAAGTGCATCCATTGCTGTGAGCAAAACCAAAATGATAACATGTTTGTTGCATCTATTGAAAAAAAGATGAATTAGTAATGGAGAGTATGAGGAAAGGTATAAAGGTGTAAAATTTTCTATCAACCATGATGTAAGTGAATGCAAGTTGGAAAACATAGTGTGTAGGTGAACCTCCATGCTGACATAAAGATAGCAACCCCGCATGTAAATTTAACAAAGATTTAAGAGAATATGGGGTGTACAAACATCTTTGACCTGAGGAGGCATGTTGTGATATTTAGCCTTCCATTTAGGGTGACTTAACATGTGCAACAAATACGCATCTAGAAATTCATGAAAAAAGGAAGTGAAGGTTGAACCACACGATGAGTGGTTCAGCCTGCAACTTTGTATGTGGCGTATGAGTGTAATGTGCATAACACTATGTAATTAATTCTATAGTTGCAAGAACGGATGTATTAGGGAAGGTATCTTGGTTGTGGTGCATGTGTATGTGTTAATAGAGAGGAAAGATTAGAGGGAAACCAAAACCTATTAGAACCTTCTATGTAAATAAATGTGCATCCATTACCGCCAGCAATGCCAAAAGAATAATTTTTTTTGTATCTATTGAAAAAGTCATGAATCAATAATGGAGTGAATCAAGAAAGTCATACATGTGTAAATTTTCCTATCAACCATGATGTCAACCAATGTATGTTGGAAAACACAGTGTCTACTGGAACCTCGAAGCGGACATAAAGACTAAATGTAAAATCATAACCTCACATGAAAGAAGAATAAGATGTCATAGTATATGGGGTGTACAAACCTATTTTACCTAAGTAGGCATGTTGTGATATCAACCCTTCCATTTGGGGTGAGTTAACATGACCAACAAAAGCGTATATAACAATTCATGAACTAAAAAAGTGTAGGTTGAACAACAGGATGGGAAGTCCAACCTGCAAATTTTTATGTAGCCTATAAGCCTAATGTGAATAATAACATGTATTTACTTCTATGGTTGCCAACAATGTGAAAAGAAAAAAACATGATCTTTTCATCTGGTGATAAAAAATGAGTCAATGAAGTCAAACATCTATGAACATAGAACTAAACATGACTAGAATAAGAGCATCAAGCACAAAAGCAAAAAATTCCACCCTTCATCTTACAACAAGCAAACATATAGAAACTACAACCCACAGTGTTTTCCAACATGCCTATAGTTTATTAATTAGATAAAGTTCAAACACAATTTCTAATCTAGCTGTGACTTGTTTTATATTTTGAAGATATTCCTTTCATTACATTTGTATTGTGTAAACAAGAAAAGGTTTTCATTCCAAAAAAAGAGAAACAGTTGGCTGGAGACATGAAAGCCATATGTGAAAAGGTAGACAAGTTTTATAAATAACTTATCAAATAGAAAACCTCTGCATTCTCTAATGAGAAAGACACTCTCAAAGCTAAGCAAAGATTGGCTACAAAGCTACATACAAGTATTGAAGACACTCAAAACTCTATGCAAAAACTGGACGTTGCTGTCCTAACGGCTAATAAGGAAGCAACTACTCCAAAAATACAAATAAAATGTACTTATAATTGAAACCCAACACTATGTTTTCCGAATTACAAATATTTTGTGCACTTTTTTTTCAATCATGCAAAAATTTAAACACAACAATAGAATGTGTGATTTTGAAGACATTCATATTGATTTGTAAAACTCCATGTTGCAAAACCATGGCTGTTAAGAAGAAAGCAACCCATAATGATAACCCATTTACATTTAAACAAGGAGATTCAAATAACTGAAACCCAACACCGTGTTTTCCAATTTACAATTATTTTCTGCACTTTTCTTTCAATCATGCAAAATTTAAACACAACAATGGAATGTGTGATTTTGTCGACATTCATACTATTTTGTAACATTCCATGTTGCAAAACCATGGGTGTTAAGAAGCAAGAAACCCACCATCACACAACTCTTCACATTTAAACAAGGAGATTCAAATAACTGCAACCCAACACTGTGTTTTCCAAATCACAATTATTTTGTGCAATTTTCTTTCAATCATGCAAAATTCAAACACAACAATGGAATGTGTGGTTTTGAAGACATTTATACAAAACCATAGGTGTTAATAAGTAAGCAAGCCACCATGAGACAACCTTTCACATTTAAACAAGGACATTGAAATAACTGAAAACCAACACTGTGTTTTCCAAATCACATTTCTTTTTTGCACTTGGTTTTCTAAATCATGCAAAAGTTAAACACAAAAATGGAATGTGTGATTTTGAAGACATTCATACATTTTTGTAACATTCCATGTTTCAAAATCATAGCTGTTAAGAAGCAACCAACCCACCATGACATGACCCTTGACATTTCAACAAGAAGATTTAAATAACTGAAACCCAACATTGTGTTTTCTGAATTACAATTATTTTGTGCACTTTTTTTTCAATCATGCAAAAATTAAAACACAACAATCAAATGCGTGATTTTGAAGACATTCATACTATCTTGTAACATTCCATGTCACAAAACCGTGGGTGTTAAGAAGAAAGCAACCCACCATGAGACAACCATTTATATTTAAATAAGGAGATTCAAATAATTGACACCCAACACTGTGTTTTTCCATTTAGAATTATTTTTTGCACTTTTCTTTCAATCATGCAGAATTTAAACACAACAAAAAAATGTGTGATTTTGAAGGCATTCATACTATTTTGTAACATTCCATGTTGCAAAACCATGGGTGTTAAGAAGAAAGCAACCCACCATGAGACAACCCTTCACATTTAAACATGGACATTCAAATAACTGAAACCCAACACTATGTTTTCCCAATTGCAATTATTCTACACACTTTTTTTTTCAATCGTACGAAATTTATACACAACAATAGACTGTGTGACTTTAAAGACATTCATACTATTTTGTAACATTCCATGTTGCAAAATTGTGGGTGTTAAGAAGCAAGCAACCCACCATGATACAACCCTTTACATTTAAATAGGGAGATTCAAATAACTGAAACCCAATAGTGTGTTTCCCATTTATAATTATTTTGTGCACTTTATTTTTCAATCATTTGAAATTTGAACACAACAATGGAATTTGTGATTTTAAAGACATTCATACAGTTTTGTAACATTCCATGTTGCAAAACCACAGGTGTTAAGAAGCAAGCAACCCACCATGACATGACCCTTGATGTTTAAATGTAAGGACATTCAAATAATTGAAACCCAACACTGTGTTTTCAAAATCACAATTATTTTTTGCACTTAATTTTTTCAATCATGCAAAAGTTCAACACAACAATGGAATGTGTGATTTCAAAGACATTCATACTACCTTGTAACATTCCATGTTGCAAAATCGTGGATGTTAAGAATCAAGCAACCCACTATGAGACAACCCTTTACATTTGAATAGGGAGATTCAAATAACTGAAATCCAACATTGTTTTTTCTGAAATGCAATTATTTTGTGCACTTTTTTTTTTCAATGGTGCAAAATCTAAACACAACAATGGAATGTGTGAACTTGAAGACATTCATACTATTTTGTAACATTCCATGTTGCAAAATCGTGGGTGTTAAGAAGCAAACAACCCAACATGAGACAACCCTTTACATTTAAATAGGGAGATTCAAATAACTGAAACCCAACACTGTGTTTCCCATTTACAATTATTTTGTGCACTTTTTTTTTTCAATTGAGTGAAATTTAAGCACAATAATGGAATGCATGATTTTGAAGACATTCATACTATTATGTAACATTCCATGTTGCAAAACCATGGGTGTTAAGAAGAAAGTAACCCACCATGAGACAACCCTTTACATTTAAACAAGGAGATTCAAATAACTGAAACCCAACACCGTGTTTTCCATTCACAATTATTTTGTGCACTTTTTTTTTTCAATCGACTAAAATTAAAACACAACAATGGAATGTGTGATTTCAAAGAAATTCATACTATTTTGTAACATTCCATATTGCAAAAGCTTGGGTGTTAAGAAGAAAGCAACCCACCATGAGACAACCCTTTACATTTCAACAGGGAGATTCAAATAATTAAAATCCAACACTTGTTTCCCATTTATAATTATTTTGTACACTTTTTTTTCAATCGAGTGAAATTTAAACACAACAATAGAATGTGTGATTTTGAAGACATTCACATTGTTTTGTAATATTCCATGTTGCAAAACCATGGGTGTTAAGAAGTAAGCAACCCACCATGAGACAAATCTTTACATTTAAACAGGGAGATTCAAATAACTGAAACCCAACATGTGTTTTCCATTTAAAATTATTTTGTACACTTTTTTTTTTCAATTGAGTGAAATTTAAAAACAATGGAATGTGTGATTTGGAAGACATTCATACTGTCTCGTAACATTCCATGTTGCAAAACCGTGGGTGTTAAGAAGCAAGCAACCCACCATGAGATAACCCTTTACATTTAAACAGGGATTTTCAAATAACTGAAACCCAACATTGTTTTTTCCCAATTACAATTATTTTCTGTATTTTTTTTTTCAATCGAGTGAAATTTAAACACAACAATGAAATGTGTGATTTGGAAGACATTCATACTGTCTTGTAACAATCCATGTTGCAAAATTGTGGGTATTAAGAATCATGCTACCCACTATGAGACAACCCTTTATATTTAAATAGGGAGATTCAAATAATTGAAACCCAACATTGTGTTTTCCCAATTACAATTATTTTTTGCACTTTTTTTTCAATCATCCAAAATTTAAACACAACAATGAAATATGTGATTTTAAACACATTATAGTGTTTTGTAACATGCCATGTTGCAAAATTGTGGGTGTTAAGAAGCAAGAAAACAACCATGAGAGAACCCTTTACATTTGAACTGGGATATTCATATAACTGAAACCCAACACTATGTTTTCCCAATTGCAATTATTTTGTGCACTTTTTGTTTTCCATGGTGCAAAATTTAAACACAACAATGGAATGTGTGATTTTGAATACATTCATACTATCTTGTAACATTCCATGTTGCAAAACCATGGGTGTGAAGAAGTAAGCAACCCACCATGAGACAACCCTTTACATTTAAACATGGAGATTAAAATAACTGAAACCCAACACTATGTTTCCCATTTACAATTATTTTGTGCACTTTTTTTTTCAATGGTGCAAAATTTAAACACAAAAATGTAATGTGTGATTTCAAAGACATTCATACTATCTTGTAACATTCCATGTTGCAAAACCGTGGGTGTTAAGAATCAAAAAACCCACCATGAGACAAACCTTTACATTTAAACAAGGAGATTCAAATAATTGAAACCCAACATTGTGTTTTCCCAATTATAATTATTTTTTGCACTTTTTTTTCAATCATGCAAAATTTAAACACAACAATGGAATATGTGATTTTGAACACATTTATAGTGTTTTGTAACATGCCATATTGTAGAACTATGGGTTTTAAGAAGCAAGCAACCCACCATGAGAAAACCCTTTACATTTAAACAGGGAGATTCAAATAACTGAGACCCAATACTGTATTTTCCATTTACAATTATTTTGTGCACTTTTTTTTTCAATCGAGTCAAATTTAAACACAACAATGGAATACATGATTTGCAAGACATTCATACTATTTTGTAACATTCCATGTTGCAAAATTGTAGGTGCTAAGAAGAAAGCAACCCACCATGAGACAACCCTTTACATTTCAACATGGAGATTCAAATGATTGAAACCCAACATTGTGTTTCCCATTTACAATTATTTTGTGAACTTTTGTTTTTCAATCGATTGAAATTAAAACACAACAATGGAATTTGTGATTTTGAAGACATTCATACTATTTTATAACATTCCATATCATGTTGCAAAATCGTGGGTGTTAAAAAGCAAGAAACCAACCATGAGAAAACACTTTACATTTAAACAAGGAGATTCAAATAACTGAGACACAACATTGTGTTTACCATTCACAATTATTTTGTGCACTTTTTTTTTCAATCAACTAAAATTAAAATACAACAATGGAATGTGTGATTTTGAAGACATTCGTGTTGTTTTGTAACTTTCCATGTTGCAAAACCATGGGTGTTAAGAAGCAAACAACCTACCATGAGACAACCCTTTACATTTAAACAAGGAGATTCAAATAAATGAAACCCAACATTGCGCTTCCCATTCACAATTATTTTGTACACTTTTTTTTTTCAATCAACTGAAATTAAAGAACAACAATGGAATGTGTGATTTTGAAGACATTCATACTATTTTGTAACATTCCATGTTGCAAAACTATGGGTGTTAAGAAGTAAGCAACCCACCATGAGACAACCCTTTACATTTAAACAAGGAGATTCAAATAACAGAAACCCACCACTGTGTTTCCCATTTACAATTTTTTTGTGCACTTTTTTTTTCAATTGACTAAAATTTAAACACAATAATGGAATATGTGATTTTGAAGACATTCATACTATTTTGTAACATTCCATGTTAAAAAACCGTGGGTGTTAAGAAGCAAGCAACCCACCATGAGACAACCCTTTACATTTAAACAAGGAGATTCAAATAACTGAAACCCCCCACTTTGTTTCCCATTCACAATTATTTTGTGCACTTTTGTTTTTCAATTGAGTGAAATTAAAACACAACAATGGAATGTGTGATTTTGAAGACATTCATACTGTGATTTTGAAGACATTCATACTGTTTTGTAACATTCCATGTTGCAAAAGCATGGGTGTTAAGAAGCTAGCAACCCACCATGAGACAACCCTTTACATTTAAACAAGGAGATTCAAATAACTGTAACCCAACACTATGTTTCCTATTCACAATTATTTTGTGCACTTTTTTTTTCAATCGGCTGAAATTAAAACACAACAATTGAATGTGTGATTTTGAAGACATTCATACTATTTTATAGCATTCCACGTTGCAAAACCATGGGTGTTAAGAAGCAAGCAACCCACCATGAGACAACCCTTTACATTTAAACAAGAAGATTCAAATAACGGAAACCCAACATTATGTTTCCCATTCACAATTATTTTGTGCACTTTTTTTTTCAATCAACTGAAATTAAAATACAACAATGGAATGTGTGATTTAGAAGACATTCATACTATTTTGTAACATTCCATGTTGCAAAAGCATGGGTGTTAAGAAGCAAGTAACCCACCATGAGACAACCCTTTACATTTCAATAGGGAGATTCAAATAACTGAAACCCAACATCGTGTTTTCCATTTACAATTATTTTGTGCACTTTTCTTTTCAATTGACTGAAATTAAAACACAACAATGGAATGCGTGATTTTAAAGACATTCATACTGTTTTGTAACATTGCATGTTGCAAAAGAGTGGGTGTTAAGAAGCAAGCAACCCACCATGAGACAACCCTTTACATTTAAACAAGGAGATTCAAATAACTAAAACCCACCACTATGTTTCCCATCCACAATTATTTTGTGCACTTTTTTTCTTCAATTGATTGGAATTAAAACACAACAATGGAATGTGTGATTTTGAAGACATTCATACTATTTTGTAATATTCCATGTTGCAAAACCGTGGGTGTTCAGAAGCAAGCAACCCACCATGAGACAAACCTTTACATTTAAACAAGAAGATTCAAATAACTAAAACTCAACACTTTGTTTCCCATTCACAATTATTTTGTGAACATTTTTTTTCAATCGACTGAAATTAAAATACAACAATGGAATGTGTGATTTTGAAGACATTCATACTATTTTATAACATTCCATGTTGCAAAACTGTGGGTGTTAAGAAGCAAGCAACCCACCATGAGGCAACCCTTTACATTTAACAAGGAGATTCAAATAACTAAAACACAACACTATGTTTCCCATTCACAATTATTTTGTGCACTTTTTTTTCAATCAACTGAAATTAAAACACAACAATGGAATGGGTGATTTTGAATACATTCATACTATTTTGTAACATTCCATGTTACAAAAGTGTGGGTGTGAAGAAGCAAGCAACCCACGATGAGACAACACTTTACATTTAAACAAGGAGATTCAAATAACAAAAACCTAGCACTATGTTTCCCATTCACAATTATTTTGTGCACTTTTTTTTTTCAATCGACTAAAATTTAAACACAACAATGGAATGTGTGATTTTGAATACATTCATACTATTTTGTAACATTCCATGTTGCAAAAGCATGGGTGTTAAGAAGCAAGCAACCCACCATGAGACAACCCTTTAAATTTAAACAAGGAGATTCAAATAACTAAAACCCAACACTGTGTTTCCTATTCACAATTATTTTGTGCACTTTTTTTTTCAATCAACTTAAATTTAAAAACAACAATGGAATGTGTGATTTTGAAGAAATTCATACATTTAAATAGGGACATTGAAGTAACTAAAATACTCCACATTGTGTTTCCCAAATTACAAATTAAAAGATCTTGTAAAACCCTCTTCCTATAACCGAATTACCCCTCACATCGATTTGGTTGGTATTTTCCTCCAACTCCTCCATGTGCACTCCATACTTTAGCTTACAACGTCAATTTTCTCACTTTTCTCCTCCAACTCATCCATGTGCACTCAGACCTTCAGCTTTCCCTTTCAATGTGTAGTCTAGAAACAAATAGTATTTTCACCTTTCTTCCTTGAAATAGAAAAGAATCTAAAAAGTCCCACGTCGTTCTCATCCACTTTTCCCATGCTAGACAAAAGAAACTTGTCGACAAAGCTAAGCCACAGGCCTTTTTCCTTCAGAAACAAGCGGGAAAACCCACCTGACGACGCAATTAACTCCTACCTAACCATTGTTGGACGTTTGCTCCCAACTGCCACTTTACTTAGTAATTGCCTGTCTGGTGGGCCCTGCACTACGATGTCTCGTCATGCTATGTATGTTTCCATGTATGATGTTATGTATGTTTTTCATGCATTTTTGTATGTACATAGGTGTTTTTTGTCTAGTAGTTAGCCAACTCCCATTATTACTACGTATCTTAGAGCCAAGGGCACAATAGATCTTACTCTAAACAAATTAACTCAAAATTAGAAAGTAGGGACAAAAATCAATTTTTCCTTTTTTTCATAATTCTAAAGTCATATTAATCTTTTATAAGTATATCAATAACAAATTCGATCAACTAAGCATCAACATAATGTGTTGTCATCTTACCTGACAAATAATTAGTTGAAAATAGTAGTGCCGGTTGTCTTCCATATGAAGATTTCCCCATGGGTGAAGAGGCAAGGTGCACTCATCATAGTGTTGTATCCACTACCACAACTACCACAACCAACAATATTTCCTTGTCTTCTTGCCTATACAACCTTTTGTCAGAGGTGGGTACCAAAAGTGTGGCTATTTTCTTAATTGAAAGAGCTTCATCAATGAATCACCTAAAAATAAGGCTCATCTTGTTGGATAGAACAACGATATTATCCTAATAATATGGGTAAGCTTCAACCAGTAGTTGCAGCTCTATTTGACAATATAGGTAAGATAGCAAACAATTTGTCAAACCATCTCAAAGAAGTATGATGTCATGGAATACCATGATTCTAAACCTATCCTATGCATCATAACAGAGATATATAGTTGATTATTACTTAAATACCAACATTTCCCCTACATTTGTGATGTTGAAGGTTAAAATTTCATCTACACATTCTACAATCAATTTATGAGGGAAAACCACATAACTAGTTAAGGTTTAATAAAGTTCATGTGTAACGATAATTTTTCATTCAAACTTTAATAGGATATATTACTTGACATAATGAAAATAAAATTGATGGGTACTTGACCATATGTCTCCTCTTGTATTCTTTTTCCCATGTTCTTGTAACTTCTACTAAAAAATCCCCTCCCTAGTTCATAAAAAATCCATTTATCTTTTATACTTTGATAGATGTCCATGCCCTATTCCAAAGCTCCCATTTTGGCATACGTAGGGAGGATGTGGGCAATGAATTTGGAGACTAGATTTACACCTTCCAATCACCTTTGCTTCAAAGTTTTTAAAGCATTTTTAACAATCCACTTTGTTCATATCCTGAAATTTGTGCATTCCATGAGACCACTTTTTATGGTCCTCCCTGACCGGTTTTTTTTCCCTTCCCCTCTTTCACCATTCTTCGCCAAAAGTCCTCTATTTCCCATGCTTATAGCTCATCCATTCTTTATTCAAAACTACCCTTTCAACACAGACAAAGAGGATGCTGGAACAATTGTAAAACTTAACTTTTCACTTGCCAAAATGTGTCTTCTTTGAGGTTTCTAAATCCTTTTCTTTGCTCCTTCCTACAAGAAATTAATGTGGTGTGGGGGATGCCATACTACCATAATGGAATTTATGTGCCCCTTCCCTGTGTTATCCTTGGTTAATGCAAATGGAAATATTTTCCCAATTTATCCTCTCCCTACATGCTCACCCATACTTGTGTCATACTTAGTTAATGTTGGATGTCTCCTCAACTATTCTTCTTTCTTTTTGGTCCTTGACTGTGGGGATGTGACACATTACTTAACCCTTGTTTAACTACCCCTCTTGCTTCCCCTACATGTTATTGGCATATGTTTACCTATATATACATTTGAATAATTTCTAAGGGAGAGGGACCAATGGGGGTAAGGGGTATGTAGTGCAAGGGGTCCACATCAACAAAAGACACATCAGCCAAAAAATTGGATTACATAGTGTAGAGGGTTCAACTGGAATCTTAGAAAAATCAAAAAAGAAAAAAAATTATTATATTTTCCAACTCATATCAAACGGTTTCCAAAAATAATTTTTTACAAGGCAAAAGGTGGCATTGACCATTGACAAATACATAATACTTGCAGCTTTGAAGTTTCCCAACACACTAGTCACTATAAACTTAATACACATTTATTACACATTAACTTCCCCTCTCCCCTTCGCCATCAACCTTTTGGCAACCACACTGGCATGCTTTTCAAAACTAGGGCAGTGTTTAGGTTCTCTACAAAACCATTCAAAGCGTTTGCACATAACACCATCCATTGAGGGACCAATGGTGGTGCACTTCACTATTGATTGTGGAGACATTGGGAGTGAGTCATGGTGATATTTTTTTCATTTCTTCTGTGTTTATGAACACTTCCAAATCACAAGGAAAATAGTAAACTTCCACCATCATAGGTGAGGTTATTTTCCAACCTCACAATGGAAACGAACCTCCATTGTATGTGTTTTTCAATTGGTTTCAAAATTTTCTTTACAATATTGTAAATCTTGTTTTATTTTTGAGATACTTCATGCAACCATCTTTTGATCAAATGTGTGTATATATACACACACAACTAACCAAAATATATATTGATATATCTACAATATCTATAAACACTATATATTTGAGATACATATGTCTATCTCTAAAATGCCCATATATATTGAGAGTATTTAAGGGTAGCATATACTCGGCTGTTAAGGGTTTCATGAAACTATCTTTTGAGCAATTGTGTGTATACATACACAATAAGCCAAAAGATATATTGATATATCTGCAATACCTATAAACAATGTATATATCTCAAACATACATATGTCTATCTCTACAATCCACCCCTGCCCTCGCCACACACAAAAACACACACACAGACACACATATATATATATATAAATAACATTTGAGGGTATCATATAATTGACTATTAAGGGTTTTATGCACCTATCATTTGGCCAAGTGTGTGTATATATATACATACCATTTCTGAGTTTCATATAGTGTACTATTAAGGGTTTCATGCGCCTATCTTTTAGCCAACTTTGTGTCCTCCATTTTTGTGTACCCCTTGCACAACATTACTTACAACACCATTGTTCTCTCCACCCTTTCGATACTACATTCTACTTGCCATATGAAACTTCACATGCATCTCTACTGTTGGTATCAAGGAAATTTTGATAGCAATTGAAATACACTGTGTGCATGTATATATATGTGTGTGTGTGTGTATTATAAATATATAATACATACATATATATCTATACATATAACACATTTATTATATATATAATTATTAATCCCTAAATTGATAATAAATTTTTATATATATTATATAAATATGTAAGTATGTATATGTATGTACATATGTATGGAATGCATATATAATATGTATGTATATATGTCTATGTATGTAGTCCATACATACATATCTATGTATGCACACATACATACATATGTACATGTCATGCATGAAAGATACACATATCTTCATGTATATACATACATACATACATATGTATGTATGTATGCATACATACATATATGTCTGTATGTATATGTGTATGTATACATGCATACATAGATATGTTTGTATGTATATGCATATGTAGATATGTCTATATGTATATGCATATCTATGTATGCATGCATGCATACTTACACACATATATCCCAGTTTAGGGGTTATAGATGTGCGTGTGTTGAATGTGGAGAGATTCAAATGTCAACACAAACCTTAATGAGATGGTTTACATTCAAAGTTTGAAGCAAGTAAAACTACTCTATTCGTAATACAATCAAATCTTTCAAATACATATCATTGTCCTCTATTTCTAGGGATTTATGAAATCATTTGGCCCTCAGATTTCTATGGGCACAAAGGTTGTTAAAATGACTACCTAGAAAACAAGATTTGATGCTTAATATGCAAGCTAAGATGATTTCTATGTGTAAATGTGTGGTGGAAGGATTAGTGGAATGCTTCTAAATGAAACAAAATGATGGAAAGGATAATGGATGTAATAATAAACAAAGGATGATGTTGATGATAGATGAACAAGTGGAGATGAGTGAGATGATATGAAACTATAGTGAACTATCCATGATTATGCATATGCTCAAATGCAAACATAAAATAAACTAACCTAAAATGTAACTATGATGCAATGTGGATGATAAAATGTAATTATGAAGCAATTATTTAATCTAAGATGAGAATGAAAAGTAACACATGATATGAAAACTAAGTATAAGACTCCATGAAAGCTCCAAGCTCCTATGTAAAACCTGCATGGTAACAATACTCAAAGTGTGGATGAAAAATGACATTATAACACTATTCCAATTTGTATCTCAAAATAGCATTATAACATTACTCAAAAGGTGGATGAAAAATGGCATTATAACAATATTCCAATTTGTATCTCAAAATAGCATTATAGCAATACTCAAAAGGTGGATGATAAATGCTAAGGAAAGAGGGTGTATTTATAGGGTTTCTCAAGCATTTTGTGAGGTGACACCCATCAATGGTCTAGATTCGAAGGAGAAATAATAGACTGTGGAGATGAAAGGAATTAGGATGTTGCCCCCTTGACCAAAGACAACATGACATGTGTGGAGAGAATCCTTTGACCAATTGGAAACATGCCAAATGCATGGGATTCCTAAGTGTGTGAAACAAAGACCCATGTGCTCCAAATTTGTTAGAAGTGTGGGGGAATAAAGCCATGTTCCTTTTCTCATTGGTGGAAATGTGTGAGGATAATTCTAATTAATAATTAGGATTATTTATTTTCATGTGACCTTTATGAGGTGGCACACAAAAAGTTGTAAAAATGTGCTCTAATTCTTAATCAGGATTAATGAAGGTTAATTAAATAAACACGTTTAGGGTATTTTGTTTATTTAATTATTTAGAAGAATACGATTTTGGAGAATTAAAAGAAGAGTGAACAATATATATAAAGTAAGACTTTATTTATACGTAGTTGAAACATTAATCAAATAGGTTGTATTTAATTAATTGAATATGATGACCGTTTTTAGGTGTATACAATATATAACTTGGAACAACACTATGATATAAATTTTTATAACCCTTTCTGAAACTAATATAGTTGTAAGAGCTTATATATAAATTAAAACAACATTTTCATACATGTAAGAGTCATTGTAATTGAAGAACAAACAAACCATACATATAATTCACTTCATTGTAAATGAACAAGGCTATATGTCAAAAGTATATATCTGTTTGCTCTCAAATGACTATTTATACAAGTTTTAGTTTTAGACATCTATTGCAACTTCCAAAGTATGTATATTTTAAAGCTATTCTAAGATTACAATTGTATAAACTATTCAATGTATGTTAATTATTCATATGTATCATGATTTTCTTCAAAAAAAATTTCATACACATAGTTGACCAAAAGATATGTGCATGCAACCCTTAATAGTTGAGGATATGATACCCTCAAATGCTATATATATATACATTGAAAAGATAAATATATATATGAAAGAGATATATAAATTGTTGTTTCATATAGCCTTGTTCATTTGAACATTTAAATGAATTAGATGCACGGTTTGTTTGTTCTTCTATAGTGACTTTTACATGTATGATAATGCTGTTTCAATTTATATCATAATGCTGTTTCAAGTTATATATAAATATCATAATTCTGTTTTAGAAAGGGTTATAAATATTTGTATCATAATGCTGTTTCAAGTTATATATAACCCCTTAACTAACTATATATATATATATTCCATTGTTAGTTAAGGGTTGTGTTCCATGCCAATATATTTGGACTTAATGTGAATGTAAAGGGTTAGATATGGTAAGTTATATTTGGGGATACGATAGTATAACATGCATTGCTTGTTTCATTTGATATATAGTCTTGTTCATTTATATTGAAGTGAATTAGATGTATGGTTTGTTTGTTCTTCAATTGTACTTACTCTTATATGTAAATTTTTGTTTCATATAGCCTTGTTCATTTACATTTAAATGAATTAGATGTATGGTTTATTTGTTCTTCAATTACAATGACCTTTACATGTATGAAAATGTTGTTTCAATTTATATCAAATGCTGTTTTAAGTTATATATAACCCCTTAATTGATTATACACACACACACACATATATTCCATGATCAACTAAGGGTTGTATGCCATTTAGAGAGGGATATATCCTTGAAGTGATCGTAAATGGTTAAATAGGGTAAGAGTTGGAATTGGGGATATGATACTATAACATGAATTAATTGTTTCATTTGACATATATAGCCTTGTTAATTTGCATTTAAGTGAATTATATGTATGGTTTGTTTGTTCTTCAATTACAGTTACTCTTACATGTATGAAAATATTGTTTCAATTTATATATAAGCTTTTACAACTATATTAGTTTTAGAAAGGGTTATTAATATTTATATCATAATGCTATTTCAAGTTATATATAACCCCTAAACCAAGAGATATATGTTATACTATCATATCGCCAAATTTAACTATTACCATATCTAACCCCTTACATTCACATGAAGGAGATATATATCTGCATGGAATCCAACCCTTAACTCACAATGGAATATATATTATATACATATATTCCAAAACAGATCAGTTAAGGGTTCTATGCCATACACAATGCCATACACAACGAGATATATCCTTAATGTGAACATATAGGGTTAAATATGGTAAGATTTAGAATTGGGAAAAAGATAGTATAACATGCATTGCTTGTTTTATTTTATATGTTTATAAGAAGCATTCACTGTTGATAACATAAACTCAACTATATTAACTTATTACAAAAAAATAGGTTATGTTTAGGTGGTTTTCCATTGTAGGGAAGCAATAAACATGAACATATTAGTATTGTGAAAATTACATCAATTAGACACATTACATATCAGTTTTTTAGGGTCTTTCTATGTAAACCAAACACCTTCAAAATATTGAAAAAAACTATTTTCAATCTAACATTCCAATTTTACAAAGGAACTTTGGAAAAGAAAATTCAAATGATGGGAAGCAATTTGTCTATGTGTTGTTGGTATCAAAATCTTGGCTAGCCAATTGCTCATCCATGTTTGCTATCTCTGAATCCGTAGGACTGCAAATTGATTATGTTTGGCTAATACTTGTGTGAGGTGATGGTGGAAAATACTAGTGGTAATGAATAGAAAAAAATTCCATAAATATTGCATGTTGTTTAGGCAAGGGATTAAAAGGATTGCTCAAATGTCTTTCCCTCACTACCTCTTTTCTAGCCCTTTCCATTTCTATTTCTTTTTTAGAAATTTCTCATTCAATCCTTTGTTTCTTCTTTTTCTATTCCTTTTGCTTCCTTTTTTGATCTCTTTGTACCTTAGTTGCTTGTTGTTGAAGTTCTTTTTCAATTCTCATTTGGTACTTTAGGTCCCTTGTCACAATTATTTCAAGCTTTCATTGTTCAAGTTGTTCTCTCTTCCTATATTTCAACTGTTGGATTTCCTTCTTCCTCTCCTGTTGCTCCTAGCATCTTCATGTAGTCATTTATGGTGAGGAGCTAGGATTTTTTGCTCAATAGAATCCCACAGTCAACTAGATGCTTGGAGTTATCCTATACTAGATTCAAAAGTAATTTCAATAATTGGGAGATGTCTGAACTGATTTGGCCTCCCAATGGCTCCATGGAATCTTGTTCACTTTCAACTTGCACCTCACTAAAAGTTTCATCCACTTCCTTGCCTCCGCCCAATTTAGTAGGTTCACATTCTCCACAATCAACATAAAAATGTAGTACTTATTAAGACAAATAGGTTCATGTTGTTTGGTGGAGATGGCATTGATATACTTAGGTCTTCATCCACATGCAAATTAATACAAAGATTTGCAGACCCCTCCAACAACCATTATGGGTCATTTGGTGCACTGGGTAGATATAAATGAACAAGGCTATATGAAACATCAATTTTTGCAAGGTAAATTTGCAAAAAGAGGGGTATAGTTGAACATAGTGGAACAATAAGTTTGTCAACCAAGGATGAATAGTGGAACATTTTTTATATGTAATATGTTCAAATGTATCTACAATTTTTTATCATCTATCATATCTATGGTGGATGAAATGTAAATGGGTTATGTACATGTCATATTAGTTTTAATATATTAACTTGCATATATAATACAAATAAAAATATCTATTTTCATTCACCTAAATTTGGGAAGTTGGAAAGTATTTACTATATCATTGATTGGACACATAGTCAAGATTTAACATGTACTTATCTTTCCATATTATAAAGTCAACTTGAAAAAAGGGTTGTTTTATTAACTATTTGTGGGGCCTAGGCTGTCAACTCCTATCCCCATAATAGGAGCCTACTCCACCATCGAGCCCTCTCCCTTAAACATTAGAAAACACTATTTCATATTGTGGGTTTGGAAAAACTTTAAGTTTAAGCACTTAAAAAAACAACTCTGTAAGAGAAGATTTTCCTATCAGACTTGCAAAATAGTAGTATAGAATTTAAACACTTTCAATCTTTTAGGCTTAAGGATAGCTTTGAACTAGGAGGCTTTGAGAGTTTTGAAATAACTCAATTGAACATCATTGGAATTCTCTTTAATATAGTATATCTTCTATCTACAACTTGTATTTATAGGAAGAACAATTATTGCTCTTTTCAAAATAATCTTCACTAATGGTTATTTCCCCAATTTGTAAGTAAGTACTTTGAGCAATGAAATAATAGTCACAAGAGAAATTCTTTCCATTTCAAATAGTAGTGGCTTCTAGAATTATTTGTAAAGTACATACAAGTGATTAAAGTAAATAAAATTCATTGCAACTAATCAACTAATGAAACTAAACAATTAAACAAAGATTGGAATGAGATTTGTAACAAGAAAGATCACTTATACCTCAAATAGAGGTTTCAACCAAGTTTATACTTCCTAGTTGTCCTCTATTTAGACATGTATGCAAAATGTGGAAGTATTGACAGGGCACATGAACTATTGATAGAATCCCTCCCAAGAAAATGTGGTCTTATGGAACAACTACTAGTTATACACAAAACCTTTTTTTTGCAAAGCTCTCTCCAAACTAAAAAATCCCCTTATTGAAAAGTCCATAGAAACTTAAGCAAAAGAAATAGACAACATTTGATAAAGCCAACTTTCACCCATTTCACTTGTACCCTCCATGTTAGGAATTAAAGTAAACTTTGGAAGCCTTGAGAAGGTTTGTGGAGGGGTGAAGGTAACAAATTTAAGTTTACTTTTTATTTGATTATATATTATTCCTTTCTAAATAATATTTACTATAATGTCTTTATTAAAATAACTATTATTTAATAATATATCAAATTTATTTTTTATTATAATAATATAAATATTAAGATACAATGATATTTAATAATTTTAATATACTCATAGGTTTGTTTGTGCATACACAAAAACTTATATCTCTATGCTTGCACATATAAAATGCAGATTTTCAAGTAGCACATACTTGTGCTAAGTTTGGCTCCTAACCCAAAATTAACATGAGATTTATAGATTTAATTATCTAGATTTATATTAATGTACTTCATTCTTATATAAATATATTTATGTATCATTCATAAATAATGTAATTATTCAATCATCAGAACCTAAAATACCTAATCTTATTCACATACATACAACCTAATTACATGAGTTTAGGTGAGTGTGTGTGTTTTCAATCATAACTACTTACATCCATGGCTAAAACCTTATCCCTCATGATACTCTCTCTCTCTAATCTTAGATAATATCAATGGTTGTAGTCGCACTTGCACAATTAGTTGTTGGCATAAACATTCTTATTTATGCTTCAATAATACTTAACATAATCAAACTGTCTACCTAATTATTTTCATTTAAATAATTGATACAATAATCCAATGATTAAATTAGAATAGATAAAAGGAATGTGACACATGATTTGAATCTACATATATAGCTCCTCCACTTGCTTCTATATTGAACCCAGAACAAAATCAGCAAACTACCAACCATAGCTTTCAAGAGAAGCAACAAGAAGGGCATGGAACTAAATCTCTCGGTTGTACTTGTAATTCATTCTAATTAAAGAGAATGCCCATAAAAGTTCAAAGAAGAGAAAAAATCCCATTGGATATAAGGGAAAGGGGCCCATAGTGGGTAGGGGTTCAATGGTGGGTATAGAAGTTGTTTGATCTTAAGATATAAAGGTACAAGATTAGCCTAAGGAAGACCTTTAGGCTAACAAACCAGACATTCTTTTCATTGTATGGGGTTGTTTATCCTAGAAGAAATCCTTTATATAACTCAACATCATACTTTTAAATCTTGAACTTCTAATAAACACATTCAAAACTTTAGCTTTCCTAGTCAAAGCAGTGATTTCATTTGCTTTGATATTATTGAAGTTGTCAAGAATTGAAGGCTTTTACATGCATGTTTAATTAGGTGTTTTTTGTGTTTGGGATTTCTAATCCATAAAAAATAAAATTCTAATTATTTAATCTAGTTCCTTGAAGTGATGAATATGAGTCAAAATAATTAAGATATAAAATGATTAAGTAGGCTGGAGAGAAGGGAGAGCTGAAAATTCCTCTTGAATACTTAACTGGAAAATCAATTAAAGTGCCCATGGCCAATATAGTCTTGGATATCAAATGAAACCAGGCATGGTTAAAAAAATATGTCTGATAGAGGTTTGAAATTTTGTATGAAGATGGCTAGAAAAAACAAAACTTGTTAGAAGATTACAACAAATGTATCGATAGGTATACCAAATACACAATACCATTAGTTTCCACAAAGGAAAGATACCAGACTTATAAAGTGCATCTCATGTACATTTGGGAATTGAATCGAGTGAAGAGCTATATATGTAGATTCAAATCATGGAACACTAATAAAGTGGTTTCTCCTACTTGATGAGAAAAAATATGAAGCACTGCATATGTAATCATGATGCAAGCAACTGGAATTTTTTGGTAACAAAAAAATGTTTACATTAATGTAGTAAGTTATTTGCTTGCTTAAGGAGAATTGCATAGCCAACAATTTTTTAGCACACTTGTATGTGGGAATGGGATTCTTTATTATAATTTTAGATGGGACTTCCACCTTACATTTGTTAATTAATGTAGTTAATAACAATTAGTCATAAAATTAATTAAATGATTAGAGGTTGATTAGAGTATGTACAAACTTATATAATAGGAATTCAAGTATAATTAGTAAAAGGAAAACACATTACATGTTAGAGCATACATATGATCAAGTGTTTAATTACATTCTTCATTTGTATTAATCAATATACTAATATTTATATACAATAATTAGATATAGAATTAGGGTTAGGGTTATGGTTAGGTTTAGGTTTAGGGTTAAGGTTATAATTAGGGTTAATATTAGGGTTATAGTTAGATATATTATTAGGGTTGGGTTTACTGTTAATATTATAGTTAAGGTTAGGGTTAGATTTGGGGTTAATATTAGGGTTAAATTTAGGATTAGGGTTATGATTATGGTTAAAGATAGAATTAGGGTTAGGGTTAGGGTTATGGTTATACTTAGAGTTAGGTTTAGGGTTAAAGCCACAATTAGGATTAAGGTTAGGGTTATAATTAGAGATGAAATTATGGTTGGGTTTAGGGTTAAGGTTACGATCAAGGCTAAGGTTATGGTTACAATTATGATTATAGTTACAGTTATGGTTATGGTTAGGTTTAGGGTTAAGGTTAGGGTTAGGGTTAAGGTTAGCATTATAATTAGATATAGAATTATGGTTAGGTTTAGGGTTAGGATTATAGTTAGGGTTAATGTTAGAGATGGAAATATGGTTAGGGGTAGGGTTAGGGTTAGGTTTAGGGTAAGAATTGGAGATAGAATTGGGGTTAAAGGTATAACTAGGATTAGGGTGAAGGTTAAAATTAGCAATAGGTTTAAGGTTAAGGTTAGGGTTTGTGTTAAGGTTATAAGTAGAGATTAAATTAGGATTAGATTAAGGATTATGATTAGAGTTAGGGTTTATGGTTAGGGTTTTGGTTATATAGTTAGATATACAACTAAGGTTAGGGTTATCATTAGAGATAAAATTAGGGTTCTAAAGAGTTAGGGTTATGATTAGAGATTGAATCGGGATAAATGTTAGGGTTAGGATTACAATTAGGATTAAGGTTAGGGAAATAGTTAGGGTTAGGGTTTGACTTAGGATTAGGGTTTGGGTTACAGTTAGAGAAAGTGTTAGGGTTATTATTACAATTATGGTCATGGTTAGGTTTATGATTAAATTTATGAATAGGGTTACAAATTATAGATATAAAATTAGGGTTAATATTAGGGTTAGGGTTATGATTAGTGTTATGATTAGGGTTAGGGTTAGGGTAAGAGTTAGAGTTAGAATTAGGGTTTAAGTTATGGTTAGAGATAGAATTAGAGTTAAGGTTAGGGTTAATATGGTTAGGTTTAGGTTTAGGGTTAAGGTTATGATTAAGAATTGTATATGTCTAAAAATGGTCATGATTAAGCTTGTTAATTAATTAAATATGATTTATTTAATTAATTCCTCTAATGTCATCTACATATAAATAAATTTAATTATTTATTTATATCGTTCATCCTCTGAATTCTTCTACATTTAATTAAATTAAGTGCTAACATTTCCATCTTTTCGCTTAATTAAATTAAATAAATGTTTATAATTTATTTATATTTAATTATCATAGCATTCCAAAGTTTAATATTTTTAATATTTAAATAATGGAATATCTTCTTCATTTCATCCTTTACCTTTTGCTTGATTAAATTAAATAAATTGTTATAATTTATTTACATTTAATTATCATTCTATTCTAAGGTTTAAATATTTTTATATTTAAATAGTGGAATATTCTTCATCCCATTTTCAGATTTTAAAATATTAAATTATGTTATTTAATATTTTCCACCTCACTCTAATTTCATTTTTAAACATAATTAAATATGAGTTATTTAATTATGTGGGTTTCCATTTCCATCTTCACTCCTAAATTAAATAAATTTAATTTATTTAATTCTAATTCATTATTAACTCACCTTCCTAAAATTCTAACTCATGCTAACTCGCCTTTCTAATTTTAGCTCATCCTTCGAATTGGAAGTTTCTCTTCGAAACTCAATGAAGAAAAAGGGAAACCTTCCATCCTCTTCTCGACTTTCAAAAATCTCCCACCGTCCGATCAAACAAGCTTAATCCAGATCGTCGATCGATTCAGCCAATCAAATCCATTTGAAAACTCTATAAAAACTCGAGCAAATCCAAGCCTTGGTTAATAATCCACATTCATACGCATGCCCTTACTTACACATACCTACGTTCATGCAATTAATTTCATGACTTTACATCATTTTCAACATCACATTCCCACTTTCATGTTAGCATAGATTTTGCATTTTGCATATTATGCATTCTTTTTTTTTTATCTCGTTCTTCATGCTGTCCTTTTGTTGAGCTATCTCTACTGATCTGAGAGCCATTTCGAAGCAACAAAATGGTGAAGATAGAGGAGGATAAGACGGTTTCGAGAGGCTGCTATTATGGTTTGCTTTATTTCATTTTTCTTTTCAGCTTTCTCGATTTAATGTCTTATTAACATGTGTTGGATTTTATTTAATTAATGCAATATTTTTACACACACAAGAATAAGGTTATGGATATAGTTAGATAAAAAATTAACCTTAAAGGTTTAGGGTTCAGATTATAGTAAAGGTTAGGGTTAGGGTTAGGGTTAGGGTTAATATTAGGGTATATTTTAGGACTATGGTTATAGTTATGGTTATAGAAAATTAGGGTTAGGGTTAGTGTTATGATTGAGGTTAGGTTTAGGATCAACACTAAAATTAATGTTAGGGTTAGAGTTAGATATAAAATTATGGTTAGGTATGGTTAAGGTTAGGATTAGGGTTATATTTAGGGTTAGGTTTAGGGTTAACATTAGGGTTAGGGTTACAATTAGATATAGAATTATGGTTAGGTTTAGGGTTATGATTATAGTTAGGGTTAAGGTTAAGGTTAGGTTTACAAATAGGGTCAATGTTATCATTAGGTTTACACAAAAATATATCCTTCTTGAGGCACCTATTACACTTTTATGTGACAAATTGATTGAAAAATAAGTGCCTCTTTGAACTCTAACCCTAACCCTAATTAAAACCCTAACACTAACCCTGATTAAACCCTAACCATAGCCTTAAATGAATATTAACCCTAACCCTAATTGAACCATGAGCCTAAACCTAATTGAACCCTATTCCTAATTGAACCATAACACTAATTGTAACCCTAATTGATTTGTATCCTAAATATTAATTATATCCCTAAGCTTTATCCTTGAATACTAAACCTAACCCTAACACCAATTAAACCTTAAACCTAATCCTAACCCCAATATTTATCTTAGAACCCTTTTCATAACTCTAATTGAATCCTAATTCAACTCTACTTGAACCCTATTTAAATCCTAAACCTAACCCTAGTTGCACCCTAACCATAATTAAATCCCAACATAATTTGACCTTAACCTTAACCCTTATTTAAAAATAACACTAACCATAACCCTAATACTAACCATAATCCTAAAGCTAATTGAATCCTAACCCTAACCATAATTGAACCTTAATCCTACTTAAACCTTAACCCTAATTTAACCCTAATTATAACCCTAATTATATCCCAACACTAATCCTAATTGTAATCCTAATTGAATCCCAACTCTAATTAAACTCTAACGCTATCCCCAATTGAACCCTAGCCCCAATTGTAACACCAACACAATACTTGACCATAATTAACCATAATTCTAATTCTAATTTTATTATGACCTTGACACTAAAACTAACCCTAATTTTAATTATAAACCTAAACCTAATTTTAGACCTAACTCTACCCTTAGCACTAACTATACTTATAACTATAATTTTAACTCCACCTGTAACTCTTATTGTAATCCCAATCTTAAGCTTCAACCTTACCCTAGACCTAACCTTAATTCTAACCCTAACTAAAATTTTAATGAGTTCAAAGTTATATTAATTATAACCCTAAGTCTAATTGAACTCTAACACTAATTGAATGTTAATTCAAACCTAACTCTAATTAAACCATAACCCTAACTATAACCATAAGAAAAACCTAACCTAAAACTCTAATTAAACCCTAAGCTAGCCATAACTCTAACCCTAACCGAACCTTGATCCTAACACCAAGTCTACTAATGTGGCATCACATGTTTTGTTTATTTTTAGATCTAATGAATACATTTCATTCAATTAAGAATACTAATTATCAACCTAATAACTTTAAATTCACAACTATTAGGGTGGGTGCAAAAAGTTGGGGGGCCAAAAAGTGGCAAAAATTTCAATTTTTTTGAAAGGCCGTAATGTGAGTGTGTTATATCGTGCTCGTGTTAGGGCTTGGTATGAATGATCCTAAGGATCAGTCACATCGAGCCTATAATGTGTTCACATTATAACATGAGCACCTTAAAAATGCAAGTGCATTATAGCTTATTAAAACAAAAAAAGCAAAACATATCATTTCATTTTCATTGTGTTTTTGCTTGACTGTGACTAGAAAACCCTGCAATTATGTGCTCACATTTTGGAAGGATCAAAAGTTGCAATTTATTCCTTGAATTGTTGCAATTTTATCACCAAGATGTCACCACATTGGCGAGGAGGTCAAACAAGTAAGCATTTTTTTTTTTGTGAATTTGTTGTTAAATAGGTAATTTTAGGTTGTTTTTGATATTGATTTCTTTAATTTGTAGGAGATGTTAATCAACCTCAAAACCCTCCTCAAAATCCTAAAAAACCATAGCAACAAGCACATGAAAAAAATACTCAACAACCACAACAACAAAATCCTCCACCAATTCCTCAACATCCTCTTGGTACTCAACAAAATTTAATGGGGGAAATTGAAAACAACAAAAAACAAATTGAGGAGTTAATCATGAGGTTGAATGACCCTTTAAGTTCAATCGTGGAAAGAAGAACACTTGCAAGTTCACTTCAAGTCATGTTAACACATGTAGATGCAATCAACAAATAATTAAGTGGTTGGGCATACAAGAGGTAGGCATGGAGGAATTTTTATGTAGATAAATTATCATATAAAGAAGTAAAAGATGAAAAAAATACAAAATATGATTTGTGCTCACTATTCATTGACCCACTCACAATTCAAAATCTTGACCTTAATGCTAGGAGATTTCCTATCCATTGGTGCCTCCACCAAGGGAATAGCTAGAAGAATTTTTGAGATAGGTGGTGGATTATTTTTGAATATCCACCATGCAACAATAACAAGCTCCCTCAATATTTCTTAAGGAAAATCTATTGCAAGTTCATCCTTAACAAAATCCCCAACTATTTTGATATGAGGGAATTTCAGGGGAGAGGTGGAGGGTTGGAACAGGATAGAATTGGTGCACATCAAGATCCTTAATGCTAGGCTGGCTCATGAACACGTCGTTATCCCTTCCATTGCGAAGGAGAGTGTTGAGGTGGATACTTTGTAGTCTATCAGCTCTTTGACCTAGAGTATCATCTAGTGTGCCTTTCTTATAGTACAGGTCCACCTAGGGGAGACTTCGAGGGGTAGGATTCCACCCCATTTTTGTTAGGTTTGTGGGTCAGCTTGTACATATGACCCCACAGACACTCAAGAGGCTGGTGTACAGGTTATGTCTGCAACTCTGAAGATGGCGATGACAAGTGACATTTTGAATGATACTTTCAAGTGTCGATACTCAGGTAAATGTTAGCATGTTAATTGAGTTGAATTTATTAAATTTCATGTTTGAAATGTAATATTAACTAATTTAGTTTAATGATTGTAATAAAATTTTAGGGTCACAGTGTTGATACTGGATACTAGCCCTTCGCCTATTTATTACTCCACTATATCTAAAGCTGAGGTATGTAACTAGTAAAAAAATATAAATATTACATGTGAATAGCATTGTTATATGGATGGTATTCTAATATCTAATTTTGGAAGTTGAATAGGATAATGTTGAAGGTTTCGCAGGAACACCTCCTAGTGCCAGTGGAGTTGTACAAACCTTCACGAAAGTAATAGAATAAAGAGTTTAAATAATGAATTTTAATTAATATATTTATGCAAATTTATTCATATCATTGATTACATTGCATTTCAAATCTTTCAAACTCAAAGTATTACTTCATGTTGCATAACTAATAACTAGATGTTGATAGATGAAAAAATTTCAATTACAATATAGTTTTTTGGAAAGTCAACATAAATAGTGATGAAATTACTTCACATAGCATAAGTAATAACTAGGAGCAACTTCCAACTACATTTTCTTGTCATGGAATTCCATGAGACCAATTTTTATTAAGGCATTTTTTCAAATAGTTCATTGCTTTGTCTATGCTATGGATGCTTGGAAAAAATCTATGAAAGAATAATAGTAAGCAATATCATAGACAAGGAAATAAGTTTTTTTACAAATGCCTCAAATAAATGTGGTCTCATGGTGATTTCCATCACCATGAGATCCAATTTCTTTGAGGATTTTTTTCAAAAAACTCATCATGTTTTTTATGCTACCACATTTTCCATACATGTCTACCAAAGAATTTTATCAAATAGTTCACTTCCTTGCTATTATGGATAAAATCCTAAAAAAGGTACTTTCTAACAAACTATGGATGCTTGGAAAAAATATATCAAAGCATAATAGTAAGCAATAACATAGAAAAGGCAGTGAGTAGCTTGAAAAAATGCCTTGAAGAAATGTGGTCTCATGGTGATGGAATACCATTCCATCACCATGAGACCACATTTATTTGAGGCATTTTTTCAAACAAATCACCATATTTTCTATGCTACCACACTTTCCATACATGTCTACCAAAGAATTTTATCAAATAGTTCACTTCCTTGCTAGTATGGCTAAAAGCCTAAAAAAGGTGCTTTCCAACAAACTATGGATGCTTGGAAAAAATCTATCAAAGCATAATAGTAAGCAATAGCATAGACAAGGTAGTGAGTAGTTTGAAAAAATTCCTTGAAGAAATGATGTCTCATGGTGATGGAATGCCATTCCATCACCATGAGACCACATTTATTTAAGGAATTTTTTCAAACAACTCATTTCCTTTTCTATGCTACCACATTTTCCACACATGTCTACCAAACCATTTTATCAAACAGTCCACTTCCTTGCTGCTATGGCTAAAATCCTAAAAAAGGTGCTTTCCAACAAAATATGGATGCTTAGAAAAAATCTATCAAAGCATAATAGTAAGCATTAGCATAGACAAGGCAGTGAGTAGTTTGAAAAAATGCCTCAAAGAAATGTGGTCTCATGGTGATGGAATGCCATTCCATCACCATGAGACTACATTTCTTTAAGGAATTTTTCAAACAACTCACCGTCTTTTCTATGCTACCACATTTTCCATACATGTCTACCAAAGCATTTTATCAAACAATTCACTTCCTTGCTTCTGTGGCTAAAATCCTTAAAAGAGTGATTTCCAACAAACTATGGATGCTTGGAAACAATCTATCAAAACACAGTAGTAAGCAATAGCATAGACAAGGTAGTGAGTAGTTTGAAAAAATTCCTCAAAGAAATGTGGTCTCATGGTGATGGAATGCCATTCCATCACCATGAGACCACATTTCTTTGAGGCATTTTTTCAAACAACTCATTGCATTTTGTACGCTACCACTTTTCCATACATGTCTACCAAAGCATTTTATCAAATAGTTCACTTCCTAGCTGCTATGGCTAAAAGCCTAAAAAGGGTGCTTTCCAACGAACTATGGATTCTTGGAAAAAATATATCAAAACATAATAGTAAACAATAGCATAGACAAGGTAGTGAGTATTTTGAAAAAATCCCTCGAAGAAATGTGGTCTCATGGTGATGGAATGCCATTCCATCACCATGAGACCACACTTTTTTAGGAATTTTTTCAAAAAACTCACCGCCTTTTTTATGCTACCACATTTTCCATACATGTCTACCAAATAATTTTATCAAACAATTCACTTCCTTGATGCTATGGCTAAAAGACTAAAAAAGGTGCTTTCCAACAAACTATGGATGCATGGAAAATATCTATCAAAGAATAATAGTAAGCAATAGCATAGACAAGGAAGTGAGTAGTTTGAAAAAATGCCTCAAATAAACATGGTCTCATGGTGATGGAATGCCATTAAATCACCATGAGACCACATTTCTTTGAGGCATTTTTTCAAATAGCTCACCGCCTGTTCTATGCTACCAGATTTTCCATACATTTCTACCAAAGTATTTTATCAAATAGTTCACTTCCTTGATGCTATGGCTAAATCCCTAAAAAAATTGCTTTCCAACAAACTATGGATGCTTGGAAAAAATCTATCAAAGCATAATAGTAAGCAATAGCATAGAAAAGGTAGTGAGTAGTTTGAAAAAATGCCTTGAAGAAATGTGGTCTCATGGTGATGGAATTCCATTCCATCACCATGAGACCACATTTCTTTGAGGATTTTTTTCAAATAGCTCAACACCTTTTCTATGCTACCACATTTTCCATACATGTCTACTTGTGACAAAGGATTTTGGCTCTCAAATCCTTCTTAGTTCCTCCTAGGGTATTTCACCTAGAAGGAAAGAGAATATGTGGGGCCAAAATGTTCACTTCATTAACATTCAAGACTAAAGGATGGAAGAATGAAAATAAAATGTGGAGTGTGTGAATGTGTCTAAATTCTGGAAACTTAATGAAAATGCAAACTAAAGAGTGCAAATTGATCTAATGTAAAAGTGCTGGAAAACACAGTGTAGAATGTAAGCATGAACTGGAAACTTAAGCAAATGAAAACATAAATTGATGAGATTAAACAGAGTGCACTTGGAGGTAGAATGATGTCACTGAAATATTTTGGAATGTCTTAGAAACTTTTGTTAATGGCCACTGGGACTGATTCACCACTCATGGGGAATTAGTTTTGTTTCTGATGAAATCTTTTGGAAACCTATTTTTGATTGCTAGATTTGAAATCTGAGAAAATCCACTTTTTAGACCTACAGGTGGGACTCATTCACCATGGGTGGCGAATCAATCCACTCAAACAAATTTGGAAAATTAAAGGAAGATTTTTTGGAGTTAAATCTGCAATTCTATCTCCCAGAGATCTCTACTTCTGAAACTGCCAAATTCGGGTTTGAAAGTGACTTTTTGTTGATGATTTAAATTGAATGAATTTTCAACTTGATTTCCAATGTTTTCCAAGCTTCCAAAGGACCTAAATCTACAAATAAACAAGAAGAAAAGAAGAAATTTTGATTTAAGGCATGGGGGTTTTCCTTGGTCAAACCCCATTTAGGTAATTAAAACAATTTGATGAAAGAAAAGAATGAAACATGAAATAAAGGAGTAGATTACCTTTCCATGATGATTGATCTTAAAGGTCTGCAACATAACATGTAGAATCAACCATTGAAATTCTAAAAATTGATCTATTAATACCTTGAAACCTAAGTTGCTTGATAGAAGATTTGTGAAATAAGAGAAGATTATGGATTGAAGAATTTAGAGATTAGAAGAAGATTAAAGATGTAAAAATGAGGGGAAAAACACTTATTTATACAATCTTGTGCCTCACTATCTATTCATACCTCATCACAGGCTGACATCAAGTGATTTTTAAATAAAAAACCCAAAAGGAATTTAAAATATTTTAAAATTAGAGCCAAGAAGGACTCATTCACCACCCATGGCGAATGGGTCCCACCTTGGGCTCAAAAGTGGGTGTTGGGAATTAAATTGCATTTAATATTGTTTGTCGGGTTTACATTAAAAAATACACTTAATTAAGACATGTGAGGGCATAAAGGGGTCAAATAAGTCATAAGAAAGGTGTAAATAAGGAGATATACCTAGAAAAGCATGAAAGTTGGTTATAAGACTTTATTACACTTTAAAATAGGACTTAATGATGAATAAAAATGAATATTTACATGAATTATAAAAAAAGAGTCTAGAAGAGTGTAGAAATGTATTACAACACTTCACAACACCTTCACAAGACATCATTAAATGATTTTTATCTAGTTTGCAAGGGTCCAAAACCTAGTGTGGATGCATAAGATGCCTCACAACACGAGATTAAAGCCTTGTTAAGTCAATTTAATCATGAAATAATCCATATCAAACAAAAGGTCCTTTTCTCTATGGCACACCACTAAAGCATTTTATCAAACAATTCACTTCTTTGTTGCTATGGCTAAAAGCCTAAAAGACGTGCTTTCGAACAAGCTATGGATAGGGAAAATAACAAGCATGATTGTAAGAAATATATAGTTCTATAAGTACTAAAAAGTTTGTTCATTATTTGATACATTAAGCCATGACACACATCACTATTATAGTTTTCGTGATTGAATAATTTGTTGTTTTATTTTCAGATGCTACAAGTGGAAACACATCTAGATGTTTATAGGGAAATGGAGCTTGATGTTTCTTTTGCTATAGAATCCTTGATGCCTCTCACGAGGGTATGAGGAAGATTACTAAATTTCAATTTACATTCATTGTTATAGCTGTTAGTGAAAAATCAAACCATTATTGATTTGTAGTTTAATTTCTCTTTGGATGGTTTCTATAGGGCTTCAACACGCCACAACATGGGAATACAAATATTTCCCTCTAGGAGAGTGATAATCTAGAAGTGGTAAGTGATTATTTTCTTAAATATATCATTTTTTATAATGTAATTTCTATATATTAATGTCTTCACTTGTTATTGTAACATATAAGGCTTGATCAGGAACTAAACTTTAGGAGGAGCAGTGGGAGCACTCCTTGACCTCATAGTAAACAAGTGACAAACTTATCACCATCCAACTAACCAACAAAGGGCATGAATTTGTTTCAAGAGCTTGGAGGGAAATGACTTTTGATTCCAGGGCCCTTCGTTGTATGCCTATATGACATTTTTGGATATATTTTGTATTGCATACATTTGACATTGTATGCCTATATTCCATTCTTGTAAACCTATTTGGACACTGAAAAAGTAACCCTTCTACTTTTTCTGTCTCGTTTGGGTCCTTCTTGTGAATTTAGCCTAATTGTGCCTTGATTTAGTGTTGTAATGTGGATAACACATTCACATTAGGTCTTCGGCCCTGGTGAACTAAAATAATTCAATTGGTACCTTACTTAAGTGTTGTAACACACTTTCACACTTTTCTAGCATCTTGTTAATGTATTTCACCTAAATAACCTCTTTTTATCATTTACCAAGCCTTATTTCAAAGTGTTGTAAAGTTTTGTAACAAAATTTGATGCTTTTCTAGGCTTGTCATTAATAATTGGACCTTTTTATGCTTTAATTGTCCCCATTTTACACTTACAGGCCTTAAGTGTATTTTTGAAAATAATCCTGATAAACATCATTTAAAACATCTAATTTCTAAAATGCACTTAAAATGCCTAAGTGGGACCCATTCACCACTAGGGGCGAATGAGTCCCCTTTGACACAAAAATAAAAAATATTTCAAAATTTGGCAGGTTTTTATTTTCTAAGATCTAAGATCGGCCTGTGATGTGGTATTTTTGGGAATTATTGCATAATTGTGTATAAATATAGGGTTTTTCCACTCATTTCCTCCTCCCTAATCTCCTAATCATTCCAACAAGCAATCAAGTGATTTAGCATTCAAACATTTTGTCTACAAGAGCATTTAAGCATATTAGAGCCATTACTTGCATGTCTTCAAAATTCTACTTCAAGGGTTTGGTGAGTTGTAGCATTGCCATGTTGTTCATTCATCATTCTCTTTCCATATTTCATTTCATTTCAAGGGTTTAATTACCAAATCAGGGTTTGACCAAGGAAAACCCCTATTTACTAACCCTCAACAATTTTTCCCTCTCTTTACATGTGTTTTGTAGGTCTAGGTTGTGTATTTATCAAAGAGCAAGATTGAAATTTTTTTCAAAAAATTGTTAAAGTCATTCAAAGTTGTCAAAACCCTAGAAGAAGCTTGGAGAACACCTACAGGCTGAATTCTATAGTTTTGGACTCAGGAGCAGAAGAATAGACTAAGGGCTATAGATTCCACTTTTTAATTTCTTGAAATTCAAAAGTGGATTGATATGCCATAACTGGAAAATGAGTCCCACTACCTAGGCCTAAATAGAGATTTTTGTAGTTTTGAGTACCCAATTTTTTGAAACTTGTTCCAGTAGAATCTCCCCAAAATAAGACTAAGTAGAGTAGCTTGGTGTATGAGTCCCAATGGGAATCAATAGTGAATTCTTTAGGATTCTAGAGCTCCATTCCATCCTTTTCCAGTCTCTAGGTGCACACTTTTAATTTCATAAGTTTCTGTTATAGTTTACTTGCATTTCCAGGTCATTTTGCATTTCACATGTTTTCAAACATCTTGCATTTTCTTAGTTTTGTATTAGTAGTCAATCTCTTTTATCAATTTCCAGCCTTAAGGACAATCCCCTTTGATAGATTTCAATCCCTTTTGCATTGGAGTCTCAATGATTTGTTCTTGAGTGTGAACATTGTGAAATTGGATCTCTCTTCCTTCATTCCCCTTTTAGTGTGGATAAAGGAAGTTGAGCATTCCATTTCCATTGTCCACAACCTATATGGCTATTTTGTATATATTTTATACTTATATCAACATATATTGATGTATGCCTACATGGCTATTTGGTTAATACAAATCTTTTTTATTGATGGTGTCCATATTTGCATTATAAATCCATGGTTCAATAGATATGAGTTACATGTATTCAAGTGTATACTTTACAACTTACATGTATACTTTGTGACTTATGTGCATTCCAATGTATACTTTGTGACTTACGTGTTTTCATGCGTATACCTTATATTCATGCATATACTTTGTATTAATGTGTATACTATGTATTCATGTGTACTTCATGGCTTATGTGTATTTGAGTACTTGTGCTTCACCTATTCACATGTATGCTTGAATTATTCACATGTATACTTATTAACTAGTTAGCCCTAGCGTTGCTCACTATTTTCCTTCATGGTTTGTCTTGAATGTTTATTGATTGATGCTAAAAAAATTTATTAGTTGATGCTAAACAACTTCAATATTTCCAAAAATGATTCACCGACGATGTATCATTTACTTATGTGCTAATTCAATATGGAATCCAAGGAAGAATTTAAAAGGGATAAAGATAGGAGGAGAGGGAAGATAGATATTTATAGTGTAACCTATTGTACCTTCTCTATACAAACCTCTAATGACTCTTGTATGCTTTGCTATTCCGTTTTCTACTTTTCATATCTCATTTTCATAGGTGGATCGTAACTTTTGTCAAATTTTTTCCTTCTATTCTAGGTCCTCACCTCCACTTGTGGTATTCTAAAATAAGCTCTAGTTTGTGGTGGGCACCCACTAAGATTCAAAGGAGTCATTAGTTTGTGGTGGTAACCCACTAAGATTTAATTTCTTCTAGGACGATTGATATGATTGCGAAGGAGTAGGAATAGGGGTTGTACTATCTCATGTATCAACATATATTCATACCTCTTTTTTGGGCTATTTTTAGCTTCTACTTATGGTTGAGGCTCTAGTATCAACATATATTTATACCTCTTGTTCATGATTCTCTTTAACTAGGTCATAAGCCATTGTGCGGGCTCATATTTATATTGATCTACAATTAGGTTTAGCCATAAATATTTCTATTTTTTTCTAAAATCTTAAAAAATTTCCTCTTTACAACAACCATATTGTTGTAAGGGAAAGGAGGGTAATTAAAAAAATGTCTTGCCCTTGCTATACTTGAGGATGATCATACAAGATTTTAAGAGTCATGTAGCCTTCTCATTTGTGATTAGAGCCATAGTAGGAATAAAAAAGTTACCTAAATACTAATGTTAATAATCAATTCAATGTAAGTATGAGATCCAAATAGTAATTGGATCATAACCCATTCATGAATGAAAAGGTTTAGACTTTCCTCAACTATTTTGACACCTAGATGTTTTACCTCTTTCATTCAATCATATGCTTTTGGTGTGGAAAACTTAGACTTGTCAACTATCATGTGAATATTTCTCTTTTCCTTTTTTTTGCATGCCATCATAAGGGATCGAGCTAGTTGAACATAGCTCAAAGTGATTCAGTGTGTTTGGGTATGAAAAAGACCATGCCTAGCATAAATATACCCATTTGGATGTGTTGAAATAGTCCATTTGATCATACAAGTTGTAGAAGGAAAGTTGCGCCACTTTACAACTTTACATTGCTTGCATTTGACAAATATTTCCTCAATTGAAAAGTCATCACCATGGGAAAACACCTCCAAGATAGAAAAACCCAAGAGAGGTTATTATAGAGGGGCCCAACGCAATCTTGTGGGCTCAGACAAAATGTTTGTAAGTGTCACGGTTTGCGAGTAATAGCTCATCAAAGATTGCAGTCATTTTGCACTTTGGACTCTTAAGGGATTGAGTTGGTTGAACATAGCTCAAAATGATTGGGGATTTTTGGGTGAAAAAGAGGACCATACCTAGTGTAAAAGTACCCATTTGGATGCATTGGAATAATTTTTTTGGTCGTACGAGTTGCAGAATGAAAGTTGCACCACTTTGCAACTTTACACTGCTTGCATTTGACAACTTTTTCCTCAACTGAAAAGTTGTCACCATGGGAAAATGCCTCTAAGAAGAAACCAAGAGAGGTTTTTGTAGAGGGGAACAAAGTGATCACGTAGTCTCAAGCAAAGAGTTTTTAAGTGTCATAGTTTTTGAGTAATAGCCCATCAAAGATTGTAGCCATTTTACACTTTGAACTCTTAAGGGATTGAGTTGATTGAATGTAGCTCGAAGTGATTCAGCGTATTTGGGTGTGAAAGAGGACTATGCCTAGTGTGAACGTACCCACCTGGATGCATTGGAATAGTCCATTTGGTCATACATGTTGCATAACAAAAGTTGCACCACTTTGCAATTTTACACTACTTACATTTGACAACTTATTCTTGAATTGAAAAGTTTTCATCATGGGAAAATGACTCCAAGATAGGAAAAACCGAGAGATTCTATTGTAGAGGGGCCCAACGCTATCCCATAGCCTTAGACGAAGAGTTTATAAGTGTCAGTTTCTATGTAATAGCCCTTCAAAGATTGCAGCCATTTTTCACTTTGGACTCTTAAGGGATCAAGCCGGTTGAATGTAGCTCAGAGTGATTCACATGTTTGGGTCTGAAAGAGGGACATTCCTAGCATAAATTTACTCATATGGATGTGTTAGAATATTCCATTTGGTCATACAAGTTGTAGAACGAAAGTTGCACCACTTTGCAACTTTACACTACTTACATTTGATAATTTTTTCCTCAACTAAAAAGTCATCACCACAAGAAAACAACTCTGAGATAGAAAAAATAGAGAGAAGTTATTGTAGAGGGTCACAAAAAATTATTTTAGCCTTAGACAAAGAGTTTTTAAGCATCATGGTTTTAGAGTAATAGCTTGTCAAAGATTGCACCTATTTTGCACTTTGGACTCTTAAGGGATCAAGCCAGTTGAACATAGCTCGTATTGATTGGGAATGTTTGGGTATGAAATAGGACCATTCCTAGCATAAGCGTACCTATACAGACATGTTGGAATAGTCCATTTGGTCGTATGAGTTGTAGAACAAAAGTTGCACCACTTTGCAACTTTACATTGCTTGCATTTGACACTTTTTCCATCAAGTGAAAATTGGACACCATGGGAAAATGACTTCAAGATAAAAAAAATTGAGAGAGGTTATTGTAAAGGGGACCTACATGATCCCAATGCCTTAGATGAAATTCTTGTAAGTGACACAGTCTCTGAGTAACATGTCGTCAAAGACTGCTACCCTTTTGCAATTTGGACTCTTAAGGGATTACATTGCATGAACATAGCTTGGACCAATTTGGCATGTGTGGGTGTGAAAGAGGACCATGCCTAACCTAAATGTGCCCATAAAAACATGTTGGAATCATCAGTTCGATTGTATGAGTCGCAAGATGAAAGCTGCACCCCTTTGCAACTTTGCATTGCGTGCATGTGACACTTTTTCCATCAAGTGAATATTACGGTTAGAGGAATATGAAAATATTTGATGATTCATCTCCAAGCTTAGATATATATGTGGAATAGAGGAGGGAAGAATCAAATGGTTTTACAAATCAAACTACTAAAGCCCAAGATCATGACTAGAATAAGGGATGTTGAAGATCAGATGTCAGAATAAAGAACTAAAGATAATTGCATTATTTTCTCATCTCCTTAACTGGCTAGCTAGAATTATTTGAAATATTTGCATGCCTCTAATGAAGGATGATCTATACAAATATTCCAAAATGAGAGGGGTAGTTTATACAAATATTTAAAGATACAGTATGGTATTTGTAGATGAAATATTGTAAAGTAGAGATTATAAGGGAAATGAACTACAAACACAAGTAGATGATCGTCAAACCTGGAAGTGGTATTCATTTCTTTTTTATGAAATTATGCAATTCAAAATTCTTCATCAATCATTATATGTATGTTCATTTCTATTATATTTTTTTGTTACCAAATGCATTTCTACTACTTTTTCATTGGAACTATGTTTTTGGTTTCAAAATTCTAGTAAATATCATTACAAATGTTTGAGGGCAGCAATAAATCCTTACTAGGGAACTAGATCCCAAATTCAATTACAAATGTTTGAGGGAAGCCATGAATTTTTAGTTGGAAAACATGTGTGAAGAAATTGTGGGGTACTCGAGTTATTTCATGTTACTTGAACAACATTTACCAAGTCATAATGCTTCTATTACTTGTAAATGTGATTATTTTTATGACATGTTGACATTATTTTATCACATTATGCATATAAAAAGTTTACAAATTGAACTTCTTAAATGTTTATGTGAATAGATGGTATGCTATATTTATATTGATATATAATAATTAGGTTGATTTGTTTTAATAAATGAAGTTTTATAATAAGTTAGTCAAGTGGTGCTAGTTATAATAGGGAGAGAATACAAGAAGAAAAAGAATGATTGACAACCATCAATGGTTATTACACTCACTATATTAGTAATATGATGTTTACAATAAAATGAGATTTATTTGGTAGTCTAGATTCTTATGTGTGTGCTACAATTTTCTAATATGCTTCATACACCAATATGACACCCAAGTGCTTATACTTTTAGGAAAATTGCTTTCTCAAAACAATCAACCTATGTGAATTCCAACACCCCATTTAAATCAAATATTCAATCAATGTGCCCCATTTTCATTCACATAAACTCAACTTATAAGATTCTCTTACATTAACTAAAAATAGGATTGAAAGATGCCTTAGGTACTCCCTTCTCATAGATCTTTTACAATGTCACTCATAAATTCTAGATGCTCTTATAATGTCTACATCATAGGTGCTCATGATGGGGTTAAATTGAAATAAATAATTTGAAATTTCCTGTCTAAGCTTTCAAAAAACACTTTTATAATATCTACATCATAGGTTCTCATGATGAGGTTAACTTAAAATGAATAATTTAGTACCATTTGCTAGTCTTGGATTTGGCATATAATTTATAACTTCATTTGGGTTTACTAGCTCCCACCTAAACAAAGAAAAGAGATTGTATATATTAATAATCACATAATCAATTCAAATAAACATGTGATATGTCAATAATCTAAAACTTGTGTGTTCAATTATGAAATTCCTTATAAATTATCACTAATCAGTCTAGTCCATCAAATATCTTAAAAAGTAATTTTTATATGAATATCAAGCATACTTCCCATCTATCAGGATTAAACTTTAGAGGGTCTTCAAAGTAATGAGGATCAACATGAATAGAACATAACCAAACTATTACTTTCCAAAATTTTAGAAACTTGTAACTTGTTATAAAAGCAACACATTTTAATATTTCACTTAGTTTACTAATCTCTTGAGAATATCCTACATCAATTTTTCACATATTTTAAAGAAAAAATAAAATATCATTGAACTTTGTATCCTTTTCCACAGTTCTAAACATAAAGTGTGCTACATTTACAAGTCTAAAAACTTCATCAATCACCTACATGCATGATATAAACATTAGATTATAGCATTGGCATCGTAGAAATGAAAGGTTTAACTATCAACTAATCTTGATGTGTATTCTCTAAATTTTAATACAAATTAATGTGCATACTTACAAATTAATAAGAACCAATATGCATACTTACAAAATCAATTTAACGAACCATCCGAGTTTTTCCTACTCTTTATTATGTGAAGTATTGCCTCATGGTCAGAATCGCACACCTTCCACAAGGTCTTGTTCAAATGTATATCCCCATATTTGATCAACTGCACATTGGATGCCACAACAAGGTTTGAGTAATGAAGAATCTTCCAATGTGTGTCAAAGTCTTGAAATAGCCAAACATTAACACTCTTATGTGGGTACCTTCTAATCCATGTTCTAGTAACAACCATTGAGCTTGTAGGTATTCGATGTTTTCTCCATATATAATTGGGGCCTCCAATTTATTTTTCACCTCAACACAATGACACAAGTAATAATACATCCCCTCGTCATTGTCTTCATCTACAATAATTGCATAAACATGCCCTGCATTGATAAGTGCAACAAATTAGATGAAATTAGTCAAGATTAAAAATACACTACAAAGTAAGATAACAATAGGAATTTCAAAAAATATGCAAGTAGATATATTACCTAGTTGAACTAGATCTAATATGCAATCAAAGTCAATTGATGATTCCATTTGTATCAGTTCCAATGGCATTGAAGGCCGATACATGTGAAGTGGGCTAAGATAACTTAACCACCATTCGTCAACCCACTCCTTTAA
The DNA here is from genome assembly GCA_007258455.2 of Sequoia sempervirens. Taxonomy (NCBI): domain Eukaryota; kingdom Viridiplantae; phylum Streptophyta; class Pinopsida; order Cupressales; family Cupressaceae; genus Sequoia; species Sequoia sempervirens. The sequence continues at coordinate 132,091,083 of VDFB02058242.1, read as the reverse complement.
CTCACACTCATTCCAAAATTGAATTATACATGAAGAACAAAAACATTCCATCTTCCGCATATGGACACTCCATGAACCTACATTTGAGCTAAGAAAAGAGAGTATCTCACTCAATCCTATCAATGTACAACAATCCTCATATGGTGCAATGTTAGTAGCATCTATTAACCAAAAAAATATATGAACTGAAGACTTACCTTCATTACATAGACCCATCGAAGAATTACACCACTCGACAATTGATTTTGCATCTATCAACTTTGCATTGTCTTTAAACTTTAACTCTTCTCATGCTAATGCTCTTTTGATGCATGCTCCTGCACCATCATTCTCCCCCTTTCCATGCTTGGCCCCACAAAAGTTTCACACATGTTGAACACCTGTAATGACATGCATCCTGCTCAACCAATAGAAAATCTGTGAGCTCTTGAAATATGTTGCACATTTATCTAACCATATTATATGCTGACTGTATGCTATGCCCCTCTGAGCCAAATCAATGTAGAACAACTGGAAGCAACCTTGCATGAAATATGGAGAATGTTTATGATCATCACTAATGTAAAAGTGGTACTCCCTCAATACCTTCCCATGGTCCTCTGTACTATTAGTTACATGAATGAATGCTATATGCATAAATATAGAAACCTGTGTGGAGTTGTAATATTGCTACTGCACCTCACACTATGGCTATAGAGTGTAGTTATCTACAAATTATACCATTGAAACTATGCTACCAATTGGAAAGGTGTCCTTGCATGACTTGAATTGCAAGTCCAACCATCGAGCTCTATGGGTATGCCTTGCATAATCATACACTATACTATCACAAAATGTAGAATTAAATTGATACAATGGAATATTTTGAATAACCAAATCACATATTTTTGCTTGATTACCATCTTTTGTATTGTATGCCATTGTTTTATACTTTCCAAACTCTACTAGTTGCTTTCCAACTACATGCATGATTTCCATATGTTGACATATTGGCATGCATTACAAGCCACCGAAACACTAACACGCACCATCCAAACATAGTTTCCTATAGAATATTTGGCCATCCTCTCTTTCACATATTTTTTTGATAAGAAGTATCTTGAAGATGTTGGTGGACATGTATGCCACATTCTTGCAAACATTGTTAGTATGCAAATCTAAAAATATAGAATGATACACATCATAATGATTAGAAAATTCAATATGTAATCTACAACAACAAGTAGTGTGTGTGTGAGTTATCTTGACATAAAAAGTTTTAAGCATTTCAAAAATTTAAATAATCCTCTTGAAATTTACAAAAAAATTGTGTTTGAGTCGTAACCAAAAAATGCTTTGGATGTGGCTCATGGTTCTGACTATCAATTCTCCTTCTTACCACATCTCTTTGATTTAGAGATGGCCTTGTGTTATTATTCCAATAGTCTTCAATTAGTGATCTCAATGCTTCAACAACTGGTTTATATTTTCATGGGAGTCTTCCTGAGAATTCCCATAATTTAGTGGAATTGGCATCCTCAAATTTTTGGTGCCTTTGAACGGCTCTTGATAATTTTTTTATTAAATATCAATTGTTGACTCATCTTTCTAATGAGACAAGATCTCCTTATTTGATTAATTACCAAAGTTGATGTAATGACACGTCTAGTGACATTACTATCTTTTGAGCGTGAGGTCTTACCCACACTCTCATAAGAATCCATTAGATTCTTCACAATAGTATTTTCTCTTGAAGCATTCAATGTTCTCAACCCAAGAATCTTCATGATGTTTCTATACTTTATACCTCGGATCATTTCAATAAATAGTTGATATCTTGCAGTGTTATTTAATTTTTCAAAGAACAATCTCCAAATCTTATCAGCATATCTTCTATAAATGTGTTGTGGAATATTACCTTTCATTGGATACAAAATATTCTCATCAATATTAATAAAAAACTTTGGCTTTCTATGCAAAATTCTAGGTGGTGTTCTTATAGGTACATACATCTCAACATTAGGAATTTCATCAATATTTAGGTGAGATGGGCTAGATCACATGCCTTCGATCAAGGATGGAATAGATGACATACCTTGAGGTTGAGATGGGGATGATGGCATACCTCCTTCCTCAAATGTGAGTGATGATGTAATCTCAACTTGAGATGCAGTGGATGGTGTCCCTCCATATTCACGTGCAGTAGATGGTATCCCTCTATATTCACTTGTGGTAGATGATGTCCCTCCATATTCACTTATGGTAGATGGTGTCCCTCCATATTCACTTGCAATAGAGGGTGTGTCTTCAACTATGATATTGAAATCTGCCTTAGCACAATGTTTTCACATTTGTTCCCTTTGTGCCGCCAATGCCTTTTCTCTTTTTAATGGTTGAGGTTCCTCTTCAATTGGCTTTTCTTTATCAATCATATCCAATTTATTCTTCTGATGATGTTACCTCATCCATTCTTTTTTCTTTGCTTTATTAGTTTCGTACTCTTCCTGTGTTGGTTTAATCTTTATTCATTTCCTTGGAATAGTAGATAATTTTACTTGTAGCATGATAAAGAGATAAATATTATTTCCTAAAAAATGAATCCATAGAAATAAATGAAATATACATCATTCAACCCTTCATACAAAATACTTACAATCATCCTATAGAAGAGTATTTCTAGCATAGACAAAGGTCATGTGAATTTTTGGATGGAATTCCTTAAAGAAATGTGGTCTTATCATGATTGCAAGATAGGCTCAAAATGGAAGCATGGACAAGGCATGTGAATTGTTTGACATTAATGTTTTGGTAGACATGTATGCAAAATGTTGTACCTTTGACAAGCTAGTGAGCTCACTAGCTTGTCAATGTGGTGGGTTGAAAAGGTAGGGGTCTGTTTGAAAACATGCCTCATAGAAATGGGGTCTCACGGTGATACTAGCTTGTCAATGTAGTAGGGTTGGCAAGGTAGGGGGCTGTTTGAAAAAATGCCTCATAGAAATGGGGTCTCATGGTGATTTTATTAAATCACCATGAGACCCCATTTCTATGAGGCATTTTTTCAAACAGTGCCCTACCTTTCCAACCCTACTGCATTGAAAATCTAGTGAGCTCACTAGCTTTTCAAAGGTCACATGAATTTTTGGATGGAATGCCTTAAAAAAATATGGTCTTGTGGCATGCCATGATTGCAAGATAGGCTCAAAATGGAAACATGGACAAGGTATGTGAATAGTTTGAAATTAATGTTTTGGTAGACATGTATCAAAATGTGGTACATTTGACAAGCTAGTGAGCTCACTACATCACCTTGAGACCCCATTTCTATGAGGAATTTTTTAAAACAACCCCCTACCTTGTCAACCCTACAAAATTGACAAGCTAGTGAGCTCACTAGCTTGTCAAAGGTCACATGATTTTTTGGGTCCAATGCCTTACAAAAATGTGGTCTTGTGGCATGCCATGATTTCCTGATAGGCTCAAAATGGAAGCATGGACAAGGCATGTGAATTGTTTATCATTAATGTTTTGGTAGACATGTATGCAAAATGTGGTACCTTTAACAAGCTAGTGAGCTCACTAGCTTGTCAATGTGGTAGGGTTGACAAGTTAGGGGGTTTTTTGTAAAAAATCCTCATAGAAATGGGGTCTCATGTTGATATAATGCGATAGGGTTGACAAGGTAGGGGGCTATTTGAAAAAATGCCTCATAGAAATGGGGTCTCACAATGATGTATATCACTGTGAGAGGGGGTTGTTTGAAAACATTCCTTATAGAAATGGGGTCTCATGGTCTGTAAGAGGGGGTTGTTTGAAAAAAATTCCTCATAGAAATGGGGTATCATGGTGATATACATCATTGTGAGACCCCATTTCTATGAGGCATTTTTTCAAACAGCCTTGTACCTTGTCAACCTTATTGCATTGACAAGCTTGTGAGCTCACTAGCTTGTTAAAGGTCAAATAATTTTTTTGGATCCAATTCCTTAAAGAAATGTGGTCTTATGTCATTCCATGATTGCAAGATAGGCTCAAAATGGAAGCATGGACAAGGCATGTGAATTGACATTAATGTTTTGGTAGACATGTATGGAAAATGTGGTACCTTTGACAGGCTAGTGAGCTCACTAGCTTGTCAATGCAATAGAGTTGACAAGGTAGGCGGCTATTTGTAGAAAATGCCTCACAGAAATTTGATCTTGTAGCATGCCATGATTGGAAGATAGGCTGCACCTTTCCCCATGTTTCTAGCTTAGCCTTGAAAAAAGAGTCTTGAAACAATGGAGAGAAGGTTTACAATCCCTTGTAGGTAGACTAATCAAGGAAACATTAAAAATATATCACAACATTAGTGATGAGGTAAGTTTAGAAATAGAGATGAAAACCAAAATAGATTCAAAGATCTATTTATGTGGGAGTAATTTATTCCAATTTTGTAGAGACATGTATGGAAAATTTGGTAGCATAAACAAGGCAATCAACTGTTTGAAAAAATGCACATGACCATGAGACCCCATTTCTTTGAGGCATTTCTTTAAACAATTGATTTCCTTGTCTATGTTGTTTGATAAAATTATTTGATAAACATGTATGGACAATTTGGTAGCATAGACAAGGAAATCAACTATATGGTAGAACTGTTTGAGAAAATACTTCAATGAGATATGTCCTCATGGACTATAATGATTACATGATATACACAAAATGGAATTGTTGAAAAGGCTTTAGAAAATTCCAATCATTTGCACTTTCTACATGTAAAACCAAATTCCACTACATTTTCCAACATCCCCCATGCCTATACCAAAATGAAAGTTTTGGAAAGGGGTATGCACATCCATAGAAAATGGTTGAGAAATGATTTATTATTTTACATACTTATAACTACTCTCATACATATGTGTATACAAAATGTGGAAGCATACACAAGGTAGGTCAATTTTTTAACAAAATGCCTCAAAGAGATGTGGTTTAAAAATGTAATTGGCAAGTGTAAAGAATTTTGTAGTTTAAAATGTGGATTGAAAAGCTAAGGTTATAAAAAAAAACAAACAATGATGAACATGGAATATGAAAAATAACAAAATCAAAGCAGGCCAAAATATAATGAAGGAAAATATAAAGAAAATGTGTAAAGACTTCACATACCTAAAAAATGGAGATTAAAATGGAGGAGTTCTACCTAATTAAGTAGCCTTTGCTTCTTGCATCAAACTCCTCAACAATTTGAGTTTTTCAAAAGATTGTTTCCTTTTCAATGTTCAATTGTATATCACTTTTGAATGGAATTGATACGTGAACTGATATGTATCAAATTCAATGTGAAAACTTTGTTATTTCATGCAAATGTGGTGGAAAGATCATAAAAAGGTTGTAGAATGTTAAAAAATTGCATGCACACTTCACAAAAGCATAACAATCTTCTTTTTGTCAGAACACATGCATAACCATGAGAATATAGAAAATCTGGGCCTAAAGATCATGGGTATATTGAGTTTTTTACTATTTTTAAAAGACGAAAATGCGCTCATGTTATAAAGATGAGCTTTTATTCTATTATCTATCTCTTCGGTTATTTGGTTTTTATTTATTCTTAAATTTTAATCTCCGAGAGATATTTGAATCCGATTCTCGGAACGGAATCCTGAATTCCGACTTTTTCTTTTCTTTTTATTTCGATTTTATTTTTTTCGATTTCTTTTTATTTCGATTTTGATTTTTCTGATTTCTCTCTTTTTTATTTCTTGATTTTTCGATGATTGATCTGATGATCTGAAACGCAAGTTTGATCGACTGACGTCTGATTCGCACGGATCGATCGCACGCTGATCTGACGTCTGATAGAGTTTTGTCGATTTTGATTGATTTGTTCGATTTCTTGATTTGATTTTGCCGATCGACGGATTTGATGATTGATGATCTCGATTTTGATTCGACTTTGCGATTTAAAGCGCAAAAGCGGAAATCGCCGGATTCGATTTCTGGAAGGATTTTCTCTTGATGTTATTTTTTCGATTTTTTTCAGATCTTGATTTCTTTCTGATATTTCGATTTTCTCGGATTTTTTTTTTGACGAGAGACGAGACATCTTTTTTATCGACATTTTGATCTTTTTCTCTTCGATTTTTCTTTTCTGACGCATTTCCGACCGAGCATCCTTTGAACGAACTTTAACTCTCGAGACTTTTGATTTGAGAGATGACCTTTAACTTTAATCTCGAATCGAGTACATCTGATGTGGACTTTTACTCTTGAGAGACTTTTGATCTTTGAATCGAACGAGAATGATGCATTATCTACCCTCAACCTTATACCCTCTAACCTCAACCCTCAACCCTTAAAACCTAAACCCTTAAACCCTTTACCCTCTACCTTTGAACCCAATACCCTCTACCCTAAACCCTAATCCTTGAACGCTATACCCTCAACCCTATAACCTCAATTCTTGACCCTCTACCCTATACATTGGATCCTCAATCCTCATCACTCTTTATCCTTCCCTCCTCTTCTCTTGTCCTCTCTATCTGACTTCTCCCTCCATCTCTCCCCCCCGTCTCTACCCTAATCCTGTTGCAAGATGGTATGTCCCTTGATCTTCCTTGCAGCACAACACATGGGTTTGTGACATGGTATATCCACCTCCTATGGATCTTAACTGAAACTTATATCGGGCATTGACAGGTCAACCTTTTGGTGCAACGAAAAGGCCAACAATTGGTATCAGAGCTGGTCACAGGTTCAAACCCCTCACTTGTGCTAGGGGGGATTGTTGCAAGATGGTGTATCCCTTGGTCTTCCTTGCAACATAATTCTTTGGTTTGTGACATGGTTGAATTTCTCTTGTGGATCTTAATTGACACTTGTATTGGATATTGACAGGTTGACATTTTGGTGCAACAACAAGGCCAACAAATCCCTCAACCCTATACCCTCAAACCTCAATCCCTAAACCCTCAACTGTCAACCCTCAATCCCTCAACCCTCAACCCTTAAACCCTAATCCCTAAACCATTAAGCTCTTAAAACCTCAACCCTAGAACCTCTACACTATACATTAAACCTTGAACCCTCAATTCTCAACCATCTACCCTATACATTGGATCCTCAACCATATACCCTAAAACCTATACACTCAACCCTATACCCTCAACCCTCAACCCTCAACCCTAATCCCTCAACCCTAAACCCTAAACCTCATCCCTCAACTCTTAAACCCTTAAACCCTCAACCCTTAACCTCTCAACCCTTAAATGCTTAAACCCTCAACCGTCTACCATATGCATTAAACCCTCTACCCTATAGATTGGAACATCAACACTAATCATCAACCCTATAGGTCCTCAACCCCTATACCTCTCTCTATCTATCTAAATCACCTCTCTCTCCCTCACTAAACCTTTAAACTCTCTACCTTAATCCCTCAACCCTATACCCTCAACTCTTAAACCCTTATTTTCTCATCCCTTAACCCTCAACCCTCAATCCTCAAACCTCTACCCAATACCCTAAACCCTAAACCCTAATCCCTAAAACCTAAGCCCTCAACCCTTAAACCCTCAACCCTCAACCATCTACCATAAACCCTAAACACTAAACCATAATCCATCAAACATAAGATCTCAACCCTTAAACCCTCTACCCTAAACCCTCAACCTGTAATCACTAAACCCTTACTCCCTCAACCCTAATCCCTAAACCCTCAACCCTTAAACCCTAAACCCTCAACCCTTAATCCCTTAACCCTGATCCCTCAACCCTCAACCCTTAAAACCTAAACCCTCAACCCTTATACCCTCTACCCTATACATCATACCCTCAACCCTCAACCCTCAACCCTTAACTTTAATCTCTCAACCCTCAACCCTCAACCCTTAACTCTACCCTCTACTCTCAACCCAATAACCTCACTAGTAGAATTTGACAAATAAATGACTTGGTGGCTAAAAATTTTAGTCGCAACAACTAAAAAAGATTAAATTATACAAATGTTTTGCAACCCAGCTATTAATGAGTAAGTAAATGACTAATTTGGTCGTTGACTAAAAAAATGTTTAGTCACAGAAATAAAAATGACTAAATAGTTAGTCACCAAATACAAATTAGACAATTTAAAAAAAAATATTTTAACTAATTGTTGACATGATGTATTGGCGTGATTCATGAATTGAAGTTTATTCACATTTATTGTAGACCTCACTTCATTCATTCATTGTTGCTAGTTAGCTTGGCACTGAGGTGCATCATTTTTATTTACAACTGCTGGGCATGCGAACTACACTAGGTGTTTTGAGTTACAAAACGTGCATGGGTGATAAAGATAGTTTGGAGAGGGCCTGGAGAATTATGAAAAGGTAGGCAAGGAATTTCGTGTTTGCTACAAAGTATTTGAAGTATGCAACAAAGGTAGATTTTGGAATGCCCTTTGGAGAAAATTCAAAGGTAATTTGAAACCCTCATTACATTAAAAACAAAATCTATAGCTTTTTGATTGGCAACTTATAGTAGTTACAATCTATTTCTCTTAATAATATTGTTTTACAATCTTTCCATTATTCTACTTCATAATGTGTTTGAGCTAAATATAATAAAATTTGGGTGTTAGTGCCAAAATAGAATTTCCTCAAACAATTTTGATACATTTTCACTGCAAGTGCAAACTATCCTTGTGTAAAGTAAACATGTGCTAGATTTACCCACACATCAAGCATTTGAACAAAGATGTTACCTGCAACAACTTCTTTTACTTATGTAAAAATTTCCTTTGCAATATCAAATTGAACCCTTCTAGCTAGCATAATGGCTACCCCATTTGTAGAATAAACATTTCCTGGTCTCTATGACAACACTTTACAATGACTGCCCCATTTGCAGCATAAACATTTTCATCGCAAGCACAAACTGTCCTTGTGAAAAGTAAACATGTTGTAGATTTACCCACACATCAGGCATCTAAACAAAGATGTTTCTTGAAATAAATTCTTATACATGTGTAAAAATTTCCTTTGCTTGATATAAAATTGACCCCTTTTAGTTAGCACAATGGTTGCCCCATCTGCAACATAAAAATTTCCTAGTCTCTGTGCCAACACTTTAGAGGCCCCTTTTATGACATTAAGATCCTCTTGATTTATTATTATACTTCTATTTTCCAAGAGAAAAATCCCCAAGGCCAATGAGAAATGAACAATGAGCATTTGATTTTCAACTTGGTTTCATTTCGAAAGGGGGACATTACATTATACAAGATTTGTCTAATAGTAGAATAATTTAATCCACCTATTTGGGACTATAAAATAAAAATAAATGAATTAATCTATTTTCAATTATAGGTTATTTTAATCTAGAATCTGATAGAAAGGTAAAGCATAATACATTGAAGGACATAGAAAATTTTCTAAAATAAAGACTAAAATAGGTTTCCCATAAAAAAAAGAAAGAGGAAAAATGAAAAGATAACATACAAATGATTCATTTGAGGTTTTTGATAAGATCTCATTTAAATTTGTCAAATGGATTTGGAAGGGACAAAGTATTGGATGTTGTGGTTGTGTGGCTGATATGTGGTTTTCATTTATGTCAACACTATTAGAATTATTGTATTGAAGGCTGTATATGTCGAGGATATTGAGAAAATTGTTGAAGGAAGAGTTGCAGGCTGCCAGTGGAATAGTGAAGGTCATGAAGGTGTTTTGTTCTATATGTTGAAGATGAATTGTTGTGGACTAAATGGTTTATTTCTGAGAGTATCTAGATCATCTACTGTAAGGTTCAGAGGTCCATGTGAAGATTTGATCATGCTATGAATAGTTGTGCTTTGATAGTATTTCTGTGGTTATGTCAGTGTTCCTGATTGAAGTTTATATGATTCTAATAATTTTTGTTGCTACAGATGATTCTTTATTAGTTCTTGTTGTTTTTTGATGCTTCTAGATCATTCTCTATCCTTTTTGTATGTCTGTGTTGATCAGTGTCCCCGTGGTCAAATATTTTTCTTAGTATGACCGGGTTTTCATGTTCTTGGTTGACATGATGGTTGTAACGTGTTGCAGATGCTTGAATATTTAAATTAGAATGTTTTGTGCACTCAAAGATATTGTTTTAGGTCACATCATAATATTAGCTGATGATGTTTGATCCACATTGAAAATTTATTTGTAAATTTGGGCCAACATTGTAAATATGTTCTATATTTTTGGCTGACTAAGTTGTTGATATATTTCATGTTGCGGATATATAAGAGTGGTTGTGTGAGTGAAGTGTGAGTGTGTGTGAAAGAAAAGAAAATTCAAAGAAGAGAAAGTACACAAATATTGATATATTCATTTGATTGTAGAGCAGAGTGAGAAGAAGGTTGAGTGAAGTGTGAAGAAGGTTTTTTGTCCTTAACTAGAATTGTAACTGGACTTGTGTAGAAGCTATTTTCTTAGTTCACACCCTGTGGATCTAATCCAAATTATTGTGCATTGTTGGGCAGTGAGCCCTCTTGCATTTGAGTAGTGAGCTCTAGGCAGTGTTCCTGAATGCATGCACATTCCCATTATCTTTCATTATACTTTTAATAGGGTATAATATTGTGGACTAACATGCACCATGGTTTTTCCCCTAATAGGGTCTCCACATAAAAAATCTTGGTGTTCTCTATGTTTTTGATGTGTTGATTGTTTATGGTTTATTATTCATTCATCAGATCTAAGATTAAGTTAAGTTTGAAAAGTTTAAATATTCTATGACAACTGATTCACCCCCCCTCTTAGTTGCCTGTCCTCATTTTTCCAACAATTGGTATCAAAGGAGATTCCTCTGAAGAAGTTTAAAAGCTTGAGGTGATCCGAGATGGCATCATACAAGAAGGACAACCCTATATTCGATGGAACAAACTACTCATTGTGGAAAGCTAGGATGGAGTGTCATTTGAGGTGTATTGGAGAACCCTTTTGGAAAAGTACAAAGAATCCATATGTTATTCCTCATAATGGTCCTTCCATTGCTGATGAGATTAAAGAGGCTGAGAATAATGTTAGGGCTATGGAAGCTTTTCTAAGTGCTCTAACAGATTTAGAAATAAAAAATGTGGTAGGTCTTAAGACAACTCATGAGATTTGGACGAAGCTAGAAAATTTGTACGAAGGAGATGTACAAGTGAAGATGGCTAAGTTATAGAGTTTGAAAGACAAGTATGAAAATTTGAAAATGGGTGAAGATGAAAATATTTCTTCTTTTATGCAGAGAATAAATGAACTAGTGATGGGTATTAGATATGCCAGTGGTACCTTGGATGAGGAAGAAATTGTAGCTAAAGTGCTCATATCATTGCCTCCCTCTTACAAAGAAAAGGCTCATGCTATTGAAGAAACAAGATCATTGACGAATATGACAAGAGATACACTGATTGGTAAAATTGGTTCCTTTGAGTTGAGTGAATTTGGTGAATCTATTCCTAAGAATGAAATTGCATTTAAGACTACTGTATCCAGAAGAAACAAGAAAATAAATGATTCAGGAGAGTGTTCCAGAAAGTCATTCAAGTATGAGGAAGAAATGAAACATCTTGAAGATGAAAAAAGAGAGGTAGAAGAGTTGGAAGCATTGATTGTGAAGAAAGAAGGCAGAGGACAAGGTAAGTATAAAGGAGTGTTTCCTATTAAATGTTTTTCTTGTAGTAAAATAGGTCATTTTGCATCAGGGTGCCCTGAAAGAGTTCCTAGATCCAAGCATAACAAATATAGATTCCAAAAGAAATGTTACTATGCTGAAGGAGTGATTGATGACGAGTCTAATAAAGATAATGAAAATGAAGATGAATGGTTGTTCCTTGCTATCAAGGAAAATGGTTTGGTGGCTACTAAATTTTCTAAAGTTGAGAAAGCTCTTGGAGCTAGAATTGAAGAAAAAGATGAGTGGGTTATTGACAACCGTTTCTCACATCATATGACTGGTGACAAAAGAAAATTTGTAAGTCTTGAGAAGTATGATGGTGGGGTTGTAATATTTGGAGATAACAATGTTGGTGTGATTCGTGGTAGAGGATCTATTTGTATTGGTGGTAAGCATAACACTGATGATGATCTTTATGTTGAAGGCTTGAAGAAAAACTTGCTGAGTGTTGGACAAATGGTGGACAAGGATTATGATCTTCAGTTCAAAGATGAAAGATGCAAGATACTTGGAAGATTTGGAAAAGTAATTGCTTCAGGTAAAAAGATAGAAGGTAATATTTTTCACCTAAATGCTGCTAGTGAAAGTTGTTTAATTGCTCAAGTAGATGAAAGCTAGTTATGACATAGGAGGCTATGTCATGTGAATTTTGATAACATTGTCAAAGTAAGTTCCACTTGAGTAGTAAGAGATCTACCTAAGCTAGTAAAGCTTGCTAACACAATTTGCAAGGAGTGTCAGATGGGAAAATAGACTAGAGTTTCTTTTCAGAGCAAACAACATCATACAAATGGATTACTAGAGCTGGTACATATTGATCTATGTGGTCCCTCCATAGTTAGAAGTCTTCATGGAAAAACGTACTTTATGCTGCTTATTGATGATTATTCTAGGATGATATGGGTTGCTTTCTTAAGATAAAAATGTGAAAAATTAGAAAAATTTCAAAAGTTTCAAGGCCATGGTAGAAAATGAGAAAGGTTTGAAAATCAAATGCTTAAGGTTAGACAATGGTGGTGAATTCACCTCTAGGGAGTTTAATTATATTTGTGAAGAGCATGGAATCAGGAGACAATTGTCTACTCCCCAAACCCCTCAATAGAATGGAGTTACAAAAAGAAAGAACAAAACAATTCTAGATGCTGCTAGAACAATGATGATAGAAGGAAATGTGCCTCACATCTATTGGAGTGAAGTTGTAAGCACTGTTGTGTACACTTTGAACCAAGTAAATTTCAATAGTAATTTTGGTAAGACTCCTTTTGAACTATGGTCTGGTTATAAACCTACTATTAAATATTTCAAGATATTTGGAAGCAAGTGCTATATCAAGAGAGATAAGGATATAGGAAAGTTTGATGCAAGAAGTAATGAAGGAATCTTTCTAGGTTAATCTACTAAAAGCAATGCCTACCGGTGCTATAACAAAAGATTAAGAAAAATGGTTGAGAGTGCAAATGTCAGAGTTGACAAGGATTCTTCTAGATCATCCAGATACTATGGATATGATTCAGATGACTAGGAAGATAGGACAAACAAAGGGAAGAATGTTTAGACATAGAATCAAATTCAAATTGTGTCATTTATTCTGGTAAAATGACTTCAATTTGTTCCCATAAATCAAGTAATTTAGGAAGGAGAGACGAGTGCAAGTGTAGAAGAAAGAACAAAAGAACCAGAAGCTGAAGAGATTCCCAAAGTTCTAAGGTATGTGAAGCTAAATCATATTGAAAATCAAATTATAGGAGATAAGACTAAAATGTGTGTAGACTAGAAGAAATATTACAGAAGAGTATTGCCTGATATCCAAGATTGAGCCTAAAGATGTCAATGAAGCTTGTAATGATGAACAATGGATGGAAGCTATGAAAGAACTAATGTAGATTGAAAAGAATGATACATGGATACTTGTTCCCAGACCCAAAGACAAAAATGTGATTGGTACTAAATGGGTATTTCGAAATAAGTTGAATGAACAAGGAGAAGTGGTCTGGAATAAAGCAAGATTGGTATGTAAAGGGTATTCACAAATGGAAGGTATTGATTTTGAAGAAACCTTTTCCCCTATTGCCAGAATTGAAGTTGTTAGATTATTTCTTGCTTATGATGCATATAAGAACTATAAAGTCTATCAAATGGATATGAAGTTAGCTTTTTTGAAAGGTGAGCTAGAAGAAGAAGTATATATTGATTAGCTGGATGGATTTCAATTGATTGATAAGGAATACATGGTTTTTTTTTAAAGAAATCTCTATATGGACTCAAGCAAGCCCCTAGAGCCTAGTATGCTAGATTGGACAAATACTTATTAAAGCTTGGATTCAATAAACGTACTGTTGACAACAACTTGTATTTTAAATTGGATCATGACAAAGAGTTGATTATTGAGGTATTTGTTGATGACATTATTTTTGGAGGAAATGACAATCTATGTATGAAGTTTTCTAATGAAATGAAGAGTGAATTTGAAATGAGCATGATTGGAGAGATGGAGTTCTTTCTAGGATTACAAGTTACTCAGTTAAACAAGGGAATTTTTATATCTTAGTCCAAATATGTGAGAGAGCTGTTGAAGAAGTTTGGCATGGAAGATTCAAAACCTATTGGTACTCCCATGGTTCTTGGTACTCCCATGGTGACTGGATGAAAATTAACTCAAAATAATGATTCTCCTAAGGAAAATCAAACAATATATAGGTCAATGATTGGTGGATTGCTCTATTTAACTCAGACCAGACCAAACATCATGAATGTTGTATGTATAGTTGCTAGATTTCAAGCTAATCCAAAAGAATCTCATGTGATTGTAGTAAATAGAATCTTCAAATATCTAAAAGTAACAATTGATTTTGGAATTTGGTATCCTAAGGATGATGATCTTACTTTGAATGCATATACTGATGTAGATTGGGCAAGAGATGTTGATGACAAGAAGAGTACTAGTGGTGGTGCCTTCTTCCTAGGGAAGAAGCTGGTGTCTTGGTTGAGAAAAAATAAGAATTCCATTTCTTTATCTACTATTGAGGTAGAGTATATTGTTGCTACAAATAACTGTACTCAAGTGATGTGGATGAAGTAGATGCTGAAAGATATCAAAGTAGTATATGATGAACCTATTGCCATATACTGTGACAACTCAAGTGCAATTAACATATCAAAGAATCTAGTGCTACACTCTAAGACCAAGCATATATCAATCAAGTTTCACTTCTTGAGGGAGAAAGTGAATGAGAAAGAAGTCATATTGGAGTATGTGGCTACCAAAGAATAGGTTGCATACATTTTCACTAAGCTGTTGCCGAAGGATACTTTTGAGTATCTCAGAGGGATGCTAGGGGTGGTTAACCCTCCTGATATGAACTAGAGATGCATTTATTTGCATCAATCCATGTGCTTCATAGATATTTCCTGATCCAGATTGATGTTCCTGTGGCTACTACTTAGGGGGAGTAGTCAGATGTGCAGATATGTGGTTTAGAGCTTGTATGTGGCAAGATAATTCTTATCTTTTCCATTGATATCAAAGGGGGAGAAGAGCAATGTGAAAAATATTTTTAGGAGGAGAAGAGAATTTGAGGAGAAGAGTCAGAACCAAAGGGAGATCAAGTGTAGCTATGTTGATGGTATTTTTCACATCATGTGTTGCCATCAATGCCAAAGGGGGAGATTGTTGGATGCTGTGGTTGTGTTGTTGATATGTGGTTTTCATTGACGTCAACACTATTAGCATTATTGTATTGAAGGATTTATATGTCGAGGATATTGAGAAAATTGTTAAAGGAAGAGTTGCAGGCTACCAGTGGGACAATGAAGGTCATGAAGGTGTTTGGTTATGTATGTTGAAGATTAGTTGTTGTGGGATAAAGGGTTTATTGCTGAGAGTATATAGATCATCTACTAGAAGTTTCAAAGGTCCACATGAAGATTTGATCATGTTATGAACAGTTGTGCTCTGACAGTATTTATGTGGGATATGTCATTGTTCTTGATTGAAGTTTATGTGATTCTAGTAACTTTTGTTGCTGCAGATGATTCTTTGTTAGTTCTTGTTATTTTTGGATGCTTCTAGATCATTCTATATCCTTTTTATATGTCCACGTTGATCGATGTGCCCATGGTCAAAGATTTTTCTCGGTATGATCGGGTTTTCATGTTCTTGGCTGATATGATGGTTGTAATGTGTTGTAGATGCTTGAAGATTTAAATTTGAATGTTTGGCACACTCGAAGATATTGTTTTAGGTCGCATCATAATATTAGCTGGCAGTGTTTGATCCACATTGAAAATTTATTTATAAATTTAGTCCGACATTGTAAATATGTTCTATATATTTGGCCAAATAAGTTGATATATTTCATGTTGCAGATACATAAGAGTGGTTGTGTGAGTGAAGTGCGAGTGTGTGTGAAAGAAAAGAAAAGCTAGAGAAGAGCAAGTGCATGAATATTGATCTATTCATTCGATTATAGAGTAGAGTGAGAAGAAGGTTGAGTGAAGTGTGAAGAAAGTTTTTTTTACTTAACTGGAATTGTAATCAAGCTTGTGTAGAAGCTATTTTCTTAGTTCAAACCTTGTGGATCTAATCCAAATTATTGTGCATTGTTGGGAAGTGAGCCCTCTTTTATTTGAGTAGTGAGGTCTAGGCAGTGTGCCTAAATGCATGTGCATTCCCATTATCTTTCAGTATACTTTTAACAAGGTATAATATTATGGACTAACATCCAATGTGGTTTTTCCCCTAATAGGGTTTCCACATAAAAAATCTTGGTGTTCTCTGTGTTTTTGATGTGCTAATTGTTTATGGTTTATTATTCATCCATCAAATCTAAGATTAAGTTAAGTAAAGTTTGAAAAGTTTAAATATTCTGTGACAACTAATTCACCCCCCTCTCAGTTGTCTATCCTTGTTTTGCCAACGCAAAGCATATTTGGTTGGCTAAAATTTTGAGGTAGCTTATCCATCATCTTTATATGCATCATATTCTCTTGGAATCTGTCTCTACAATGCACCAAGAGAAGATGATGCATATAATGACGATGAATAAGCTACCTCAAAATTTTAGTCAATCAAATATACTTTGTCCCTTCTAGATCCATTTGACATAGTTAAATGAAATCTTATAAAAAACCACAAATGAATTATTTGTATGTTATATTTTCATTTTTCCTCTTTCTTACTTTTTATGGGCAACCTATTTTAGTCTTTATTTTACAACATTTTCTGTGTCCTTCAATGTATTATGATTTATCTTACTATCAGATTCTAGATTAACAGAACCTATAATTGAAAACAAATTAATTCATCTATTTTTATTTTACAGTCCCAAATAGGTGGATTAAATTATCCTACTATTAAACAAATCTTGTATAATGTAATGTCACCTTTTCGAAATGAAACCAAGTTGAAACTCAAATGCTCATCATTCATTTCCCATGGGTCTTGGGGATTTTTCTCTTGGAAAATAGGAGCTAGGTTTGGTTAAAGCTCAGGAAGCCTAGAAATCATCATCATATGGATCATCTTCTCTCAGAATTTGTTTTTGCAATGGTTCATCATATTTAGAATCAGAGTATGCATGTATCCTTCATGATTTTTTTGAAAGTTGAGAATTTTTCTTGCCATCATTAGAGTCTTCTAGACCTGCAACTACAAGAAGATCTTGGGCATTTTCTGCATCATCTTTTTCCTTACTTCTCATATAATTTTCCTCATCTTCTATGGCAACATCATGTTCCTCCATATAATAATCATAAGCCTTGTGGTTCTTATCCTTCTTCTTTTTCTTCTTTTCCTTCTTTTGTTTCTTCTCAAACTGACCAGCCTCATCATTGCCATCATCCTTGTCCTTATGCTTACTCTTCCATGATTCCTTCATATGTTCAAATTACACCTCTTGCTGCATCACCCACTGAATTTATTCCTCTTGCTTTCTCCTTTCCATTTGAATCCTTCATTCTTCACTAGCTTTTCATTTTGCTTGATCAACCAAGACAAGTTGGTGTGATACTTTAATTATTTCTTTTGCTTTAAGCCAGTCATCTATTTTTAGTTCCATGTTTCCAAGCATACATAAAGTATTTGATAAGTTTTTATCCAACTTAAGTACATCCCCAATCAATTCTAGGCTTAGTTGGATCTCATTTTGAGCCTGATCCATGGCTACAAGACATAGATATTCATCCACATAATTAGGAAATTTGAACAATATTATCCTATATAAAATATTTTCTTTTTTATTATCATGTAGCTATTCAAACAACCTAGCAAGATTAAATAGTGTTGTGACTTTATCCCATGGTAACTCAAGTGAAATACCACCTTCTTCTAGTCTATGGAAGAATTCCATATCCTTAAAGTGCACAAAAAAAATGAAAAATTGACACTGGGGATTTTATTTATGAATTCAACCCAAATTCAATTTTCTAATGCCTCCATGAAATTTTGTTGAGCCAACTCTAGTTCCTCACACTCAAAATAAATAACCCTAATTTTGTTTAACAATTCAATGAGTACTTATTATTTTCTCTTCTTCAAAAGAGAATTTGTTGTCTTAAGAGAGTCTAAGGATGCATTGGGGTCTGTTGATATTAATAACTCATCCATCTTGATAAATGCATACACATCGTGTGTGGATCTATGTGAGTTTCCTTTCTTAAAATTTCCAAAGCCTTCTCTGCCTACCCTTGCTGAGCATATATATGGCTTACAACTTTTAAAATCTCATAGTTCTCAAGGTGAACCTCCAAAACCTTTTCAAAATTTGAGAGAGAACTCTTAAGATCTCCTAGCTTCAATTGAACCTTTCCACAAAATACTGTGGCCTCTGGCTTTCATTGACTACCATGTAGTAGCGGCCAATGGTGTCATAATCACTTTTACTATGATAAGATCATGCAATATTATAATATGAATAATATTTCATGAGAGGGTGGTTAGTTGAAACAAGAGCTATCTTAGTCAACTGTTCCATAAGAAGATGCTACCCTATGAAGAAAAAATGGTTTAATAAATGATTAATTGCCATTGCACAGTACAGGTATAATTCAAAGGATCTATGCATTTTTTCCATCCCTTCATGAACACTACCTTTTTCACTAACTATGAGAATCCTAAAATTAAAAAATGTACAAAACTAACCACAAAGATTTTTCCCCATTCTAAATAGCAAAATTTCCAAAAAAATGCGTTTAAAACCTGCAAAAAAATGCAAATTAAATCACTCTAATTTTTGTGCCAAAAAAAAACCATGAGACCATAGCTTGTTGCTTACTATTATTCTTTGATAGATTTTTTTCAAGCATCTATAGATTGTTTTAAATCACTTGTTTTAGGCTTTTAGCCATAGCAGCGAGGCAATGAATTGTTTGATAAAATGCTTTGGTAAATATGTATGAAAAATGTGGTAGCACAGACAAGGCAATGAACTTTGGAAAAAATGCCTCAAAGAAATTTGGTCTCATGGTGATGGAATGCCATGATGAATGACATGCCAAGTGAATTTTTATGGATTGTTATGGCATTCCATCACCATGAGACCACATTTCTTTGAGGCATTTTTTCATCCAATTCACTATGTTGTCTATGCTATTTCTTACTATTATGCTTTGATAGATTTTTCCCAAGCATCCATAGCTTGTTCGAAAGCACTTGTTTTAGGCTTTTAGCAATAGCAAAAAGGCAGTGAACTATTTGATAAAATTATTTGGTAGACAATATGTATGAAAAATGTGGTAGCATAGACAAGGTAGTGAACTATTTGAAAAAATGCCTCAAAGAAATGTGGTCTCATGGAATGCCATGACAAGAAAATGCAATTTGTAGTTGTTTCTAGTTATTAGTTATGCAATGTGAAGTAATTGCATAACTGCTTAGGTTGAATTTGTAAAAACTATGTTGTAATTGAAAATTTGTCATTGTAAGTCATAGTTGTCTTTACTTTTGTTGTAGTTGGTCATAGTTGGCTGTAGCGTAGTTTGGTCATGTTAAGAAAACTATAGTTAGTAGGAATAATGAATGTAATAAATGTCATATGCATTTGGGTAACTAAGTCTCAATTAGTGGTAATAGGTTGTTATGAAACATCATGACGGTTGGTTGGTCAACCACCACCGAGTGTTATATGTACTCAATTTCTGTAGTCAAGAACATGTTATGATGATCATGGTTGATAGTACTGTTGATATTTCTATGATTGTACATGGTGATAATTACTAGAAATGAATAGAAGCATCTCATACTTCAAGCTTATTATGTCTTCCAATATGTTGTTCTATTCTATGCTTTGCATATAGTCTAGTTTACTTCTGTAGTATGTAGTACATTGGATTACACCCAGTGAAGTAAACATTTGGTGCTATTGCTAGAGTTGACTAGGGAATCACTTGTCATGGCAGTGTCATGGGTCACCCAGTGGATGAACCTATGAACACCAATAAAGAAAGGGAAGACTTGTTGACTGAAGATCTAATAAATATATGGAAGATATCCCTAAGAGATCATGTACGAAGGGAATCCTATAGGCGGGGGATCCCTAAGGAAGTTATCTAGAATAGACTGGAAGTGAATGATGAGGTGGATCACCTCCTTAATCATATGCCCAGATTGTTGGCCTGTCATTTCATCATTCTACAAGACCTTTGAGAGGAAGAGGATTAAGAATGCCAAAGGAAACAAATATTGTAGTGGTAAAAATGAAGAACCCAACAAGAAGAGGAGGAATGAGAAACTAGCCAGATATGTACTCTTGATAACCAACAATGATCATATGGACACCTTTTAATGCTTGTATGACTAAACAAAGACAAGAATTTAGTACCAAGCAAGCATGAGACTCAAGAGAAGAAGGTTCAGCGATTACTCAGGCTACAAGAGCAAGAAAACTAGCAATGAAGACTAAAGAAAGTTGGTAAAGACTTTGATGAAGATCTAATTGAAATAAACTAGAGTATTAAAAGAACACATGAGAATCTGAAGAAAATAGACACATCCATTGGTAGAGCACATCAAAGTTTGGTGTAAGGGAGGGACAAAGGACCCTTAGACACTCTACATAGGAAGGTGTGATATCTATGAAAATAAAGATGAATTAAGTGAAGAACTTGATAGTAGCATCAAACACCTCCAGGAGTTATCCATATCAGATGATGACAAATGAATGATGAGTGGAAGATCTAAGCCCAGTACCCTAAGGCCGAGGGAGTATCGAAGGGAATCCTAGGCAACTCAAGGTGTCGAGGATGCTGATGGAAGATGTGGGAGTGAATCATACGTGGTTGAGAGCACAAGTGATGTACCAGAACATAGCTAGGAAACTAGTCTAGTTGGGTCCAATACACGAGGACAATGGGGAAAGATGGTGACTCTAGTTGAGCAGAAAAAGCTGCCAAAGTCTATGGGGAATGGGTCAAAAGATCCAATATAACATTGCCAAAAATGTGAAACAATCTGGATAGCAAATGGACAAGATGATCTAGATTAGTGGCTAAAGGAATTTCCAGTGACACCTAGAGATAGTGCCATCGATTGGTACACTGAATTGGATGAAGTAAACAAAGCTACATGGAGATTATTCAAGCAAGCATTTCAAGAGGAGTTCAAAATCCTATGGGATGATAGTGAGATTATTGTGAAGATATACAATACTAAGCAAGAAAAGCACGAGAGTGTGCAGACCTACAACCAAAAATTAAAAGATTTGTTGGGGAAACTTGATTCACATCCAACAGATGGCCTAAAAAAGAGGTGGTTTATTAAGGGATTGCTTCCCTCGCTCTAGAGGAAAATGAATGTGGTACCTCCATCCTCATACAAAGAAAAGCATATAATTGTGTGATGAACATCGAAAGTGAGAACAAGACATCCTCCAGAGGGAAGAAGAAAGATGATGAATAAAGTGTGAGGGAGAGTGAAGATGGATCAATAATTGTACAAGCTCTTTTTTGTGACATGTTGTGAATGATGAAAGAAATGAAAGCCAAAAAAGAAGGGTCCAAGGAGGCAAATGAACTATGGTGTACCGAATGTAAGATAGGTCATACAAAGGTGAACTACTTGTAAAAATTGTTTTGTGATAGTTGCCAAGTTATGGGACACTTCGTCAAGGATTGCCCATACAACTTAAAAACATGGAGTTCGCAAGTGTTCTTCACACAAGGAGAATAGTCAACCCTTTCGACTACACCTTTGAAACCCCAAAGCAATAATGCATTCCCTAGTAGCTACTATAACAATTAGAGGAATAGTAAACCAAGAAGCAAAGGTAGACCCATGATCCAATGCCAAAAATTTAATGAATGGGGTCACTTTGTGAGGGAATTCCAGAGTGGCCAAGGCACCAAGGGAAAGCTATGAAAATGATGTTGTCTTGGTGATTATGAAGACATTGACTGCCTGAACCAGAAAGGCATCAACATGCTGAAGATAGTTGATAGAGAAGTCCTGGTAATTACAAGGGCGTAGTCAAAGAAGGCCAATTATCCAGACCCTCATACGAAGAAGGAGAGAATTCGAGAAGCCACGGTAGAAGTGGAAGAGACAATGGTGAATGAACAAAGAACTTCTAAAGCAACTAGTACATTGTTTCAGTCAGAGTCTTAGAAGAACATAGTATGGCAGGTGTTTCACACAACCATACCAATCAAGGTAAATTTTTTTTTGAAAATGATGCCTCAACTAAGGGTAGCACTCACAAACATTATTGAAGACAATATTTAGAAGGGTCTGATGGAAAGCATGATAGAACTAGTAGGAGAGGTCACGAATCCAATGCTACTCGCAGTAAGTGTCAGGAGGAAGCCGACCGTCATAAGATGGAAATCCTAGGGATGAAACTCTCCAAAAACATTGTTGACAGAGGCTCTGGGATGAACGTACTACTAGAGGAGACATAGAAGTGCCTAGGTAAGCCGACCCTCTAGCCTTGACATTTGACCTAGTAATAGAAGACTAGTGCGACATCAAACCTCTTGGTACATTAATGGTATAAAAAGTTTTGACTGACACACAACAGTTCTTGTTAAATTTCGTCATCATCCCACTAGAGAAAAAGGTGTATGATGCATTGTTGGGATGAAGATGGTTGATTTCTTCCAAGGAAAACCATAACTAGAAGAGGAATACACTCTCAGTTGAGAGCCATGGGATGAAGTACACTATTGATATGAAGAACTAGGGTCAATGAAGAATTGGCGTCTTCAGAATCAAAATTGGATGGAGGATCAGATGTTGACAAAGAAAGAAAGATAATGGAGCTGAATGAGGAAGGTGTACTAGAGGTTGGAAGTTTCTCAAAGGATGAGACCAGTTCACTGAATGAGTTATTTCACTGGAAAATGGAAGATTATGAATTTTTCCACCCCGATTGCAACATGTTACAAATTAGAGAAGAGGGGGAGGAAGAAGATAAGGTCTCAACCAGTCAGAAATTTCTGCTAGAGTACGATGGGTATAAGGAAGGTGTGGAAGAATTAGATAAAACACTAGCACATAAGTTAGAATGAGACAAACTCATTAAGTACAAGGAACCAACACTGAAGAAGGTAAACCTTGGTGAGCCAGAAAAGCCTAAGGAGATTATTGTCGGTGATGATTGGGACCCTGTATTGAAGGTGACAACATTCAAAATATTCATGGAATATAAGGATGCCTTCACTTGGACATACAAGGATATGAAGGGTATACCACTAGAGCTGTGCATACATAGTATCCCTCTTATACTAAGAGGCCAACCCATACGGAAGATACCCTATAGAATGAATACAAATTATTCCACCAAGGTGCAAGATGAAATTGAGGAGATGTTGGAAGTAGGCATCATTTTCAAAGTGGAGGTCAACAAGTGGGTGTCACTGATTGTCATATCCTTGAAGAAAAAAAAGATAAAATCAATATATGTGTCGACTTCCAGAGTTTGAATGTGGTGACTATCAAAGACCTATTTCCTATTCCCTTCACCAACACAATCCTTGAAGAGGTTTCCGGGCATGAAATGTACTCGTTCTTGGACTAGTTCTTAGGCTACAACCAAATTAGTATTGCCGAGGAAGATAAGTTGAAGAATAATTTTGTGGTTGAGGACAGGGTGTATGTGTATAATCAGATGCCATTCGGGTTGTTTAATGTTCCAACCACATTCTAGATGATAATATTGCACATTTTTGATAAGATGTCTGTAGGAAACTTCAAAGCCTTCCTTGACAACTGGTCAATTTATAGCAGCAAAGAAAAGAATTTGAAGGCCCTCAGGGAGTGTATGGAGAGGTGTAGAGCAGCCCACCTCGCATTGAACCCCAAGAAATGCAAATTCATGGTGCCACAAGGAAAGTTATTGGGACATATTGTGTGCAAGGATGGACTAAAAACTGACCTAAACAAGGTGAGAGTGATTGTACAGATGGAGTCTCCAAAGAACGTCACTAGTGTGAAGTCCTTCCTTGGGCATGTAGGGTACTACCAAAGGTCTATCAAATATTTTTCATGAGTGTCGTACCCTCTCGACCTACTGATGAGGAAGGGACAACCCTTCATATGGGAAGAAGAACAAGAGAAGGAAATTAATGAACAAAAGGAATGGTTGATCAGTTCACCCATACTGGTGTACTCGAACTGGAACAAGGAGTTCCATGTACATGTGGATGCCTCCAATTTTTCCATCGAAGCAACACTGGCACAAGTGGGAGCACACGGGTCAGACCATCTAGTGTTTTTTGTGAGTTAGATACTTTCCAGAGTAGAGAGAAACTATAGCACTACTAAACATGAAGCACTGGGGATGGTTTAATCTATACAAAAATTTAGGCATTGTCTACTAGCCACACCATTCACCTTTTATGTGGAATACTATGCCTTAATGTATTTGGTGAATAAGCCAATAATTCAAGGGAGAGTGAGCAGGTGACTCCTATTACTCCAAGAGTTCACATTTACTATCATCGTATGATCAGGGAAGAGCCACATGATCACCAACTAGATGTCAAGGATCCGATCAGGAAAACCTATGGAAGGGGGAGTGAATGAAGACTTTCCTAATGCACAACTGTTCCAAATTGTAGTACTCCCTTCATGGTATGAAAAGATTGGAGAATACTTGTCTACATCTACATTCCTAAAGGAAATACCACTAGCAGAGAGAAGAAAGCTCGTATTGAAGAGTAAGAAATTTCTATTGATTAATGGCTTGTTGTACAAGATGGGGTCTGACCAGATCCTCTGAAGACGTGTCATAGTAAAGGAGATACCAAGTATACTAAAAGAAGCACATGAGGGTTTGGTCAGTGGTCACATGGGCCTAGATGCTATGGCCAGAATAATACTCTTGGAAAGCCTATGGTGGCCAACAATGCACATAGACGCTCGGGAGTGGGTGTTATGCTGTGACACCTATTAGAGGGTAGGAAAACCATGGAAGCGGTACTTTATGCCATTGTATCTATCCCAACCTTAGGATTTGTTTGAACATTGGGGGTTGGATTTTACTGGGCCATTGAAGGTGAGTCAATTACATTAGTGCTGATACATTGTGGTTGCTATAGAATACCTAACAAAATGGGATGAGGCTAGAGCATCGCTGGATAACACAACACAAAGTATGACATGATTCATTTATGAGTAGATAGTGATGAGGTATGGGATTCTGATCTAGATTACAAGTGATTATGGTGGACACTTTGTTAACCACATCATCTGACTGATGATGATGGAGTTTTAGATCTTCCATAACTTATTAATTCCATACTACCCATGAGTGAACGACCAAGCAGAGTCCACAAATAAGGTGTTAGTATCAATTATTCATAAGTCATGTGGCATAGAGGAAGCGGATTGGGAGGAGTGACTACCCGCCATCCTGTGGGCATACCATACTATGCATAAGGTGACAATTGGGCACATGCCATTTCAATTGATGTACAGTCAAGAAGTGGTGATATCGATCGAATACATGGTACCCAACCTAAGAATAGTGTTGGAGAACCGGCTGGGCAATATAGAAAGTTTGAAGGAATGGTTGTACCAACTTACCAAACTGGATGAATGAAGGATAATGGAACAATGGGCAAGAAGAATATGCAATGGAGAAGAAAATACTGGCATAATGGAACAATGGGCTGTAATGAAATAAAGTCAGGGAAGTTCAAAGTTTGTTGGTTAGGACAGTTTAAAGTTTGAGAGGTATGTAATAAATGGCTCAATAAAGCTTGAAAACTTGGATGGGTCACTGCTATTAGAAGCAATCAATGGATCAAAGTTGAAGTTGTATTAGGGAAGAAAAGAGAAGAAGGACACCATAGCCATCAATATTCTTGGCCATGCTACCAAGGAGGACTGTCTTGTGCAAGAGGAGGCCCCCAAAGAGCAAGATTGGGGCTTAGGAGGCTCTGGGTATGCAGCAAAGGGAGTCTAGATAGAATTAGGAAGAGATCAGATTATCGAAGAAATATTGGTGGACAAGAGAGTATAATGGATTGCAGTGCCACAGGTGCACAAGCACCTGACTAATGTAGTGTTCAGGGCACCTGCACTTTGGTGATGAATGGGTGGACATTGGAATTACATGGCTCTATATGAAGGCATAAAAAGGGGGTACCTAGCAAAAGAGTTGGACAAGGAGGCTCAGAAGGAAATGGAAGAACATGTAGCCAAAGAACGAAGTGAGAGCCTAAGGATACTAATGAAGAAGAGGATGGAGGGGATGATGAACAATGGGAAGCCTACTTTGAGAAGATGGCTCCTTGTTTGAAGATGGTGATAATGACAAAGGACATGTTCATGTCGCACATGGATGGCTACACAAAATATTTACTCAAGAAAATGAGAAGAGAGAGAAGGAAAGTGTCAAGGGTAAGGAGCATAACAATGAAGGATGGACTTTGGAGGGTGATACCCAACCCAACCAGGCCATTGACAGTGGAAAGAGAGGACATTATGTGGTACCAACAATACAAAGGGAGGTACGTCGATGGTAGCTTTAAAGGTACTGGTCCCACTCCTTTGGTTGATAAGTGGTTTGATATAGAATATATGGGGACATGTTGTGAAGAAGAATGTTATAAAATGCCTCCACACACATGTAAATGACATTATGCATCAAAATTAAAGGTTAGGGAAGGTGGCAAAGCAAGAGGAATGAAAATAAAAGATGAAAAAGAAGAGAGAGGAGATGAGAGAGAAAATGGAAAAAAATGGAAAAAATTAAAAACAAAGAGAGAAGATATGAAAATAAAAAAATAAAGAAAAATGGAAGATAAAATGAGAAAAAGAAAGAAAAATCAAAGAGAGAGGAGAGAGAAAATAAAATAGAAGTGTCGAAGGGAAATTAAAAAAATTGAAATTGAGGAGAGAGAAAAATACAAAGAGGGAGGAATAAAAGATTAAAAAGTGGAGGGGAAAAAATTAAATTGGGAAGTGAAATAATTAAAAAATTAAAAGAGACATGACAAATTAAAGTGAAAAAAAAGTTTTCCAACTCCTAGCCATCAAGCAGATTGTACGACCATTTAAAGAAATTTTTGAGAGAAATAAAGTTCAGTGAAAGATTAAAATTAGAAGCATCATAGTACAACCATTCAAAGAAATTTCTAGGAGAATTCAAGTTTGGAAAAGGAGTAAAGTCAGACGCATAATCGTACGACCATTTGAAGAGAGAAAAAGTTCAGTGAAAATAAAAAATTTCCAAGAATACATAAGGGATAGAGAAGTCGTACGACATCAGAATGGCTTGAGCAAGGTGAAGGACAAGATCACTACAAAGAGGAAAGGTATAAACAAGAGAAAACCATACAAACCACCAGAATCATATGGAATTAAAGAGAGAGAAAAGGTAGCATGATGGAATACACCCCAACAAGAGGTACGATAAAGTGAAGAGGTAGAAGAGGTCGTACGGTACAACACATCCTAGGAAGAAGCCATAAGGAGTCAAGGAGGAAAACCTCAGAGGAATGTAGAACCAAGTGGGAGAATAATAGGACCAAGAAGAAATAGAGTAGTTGGCAACATGTCTTGGAATTGTATGGCAACCAACTCTTGACATACGACATTCATCAGCTCCCAGCATACAACATCCTTTAATAATCTCCACTATATGACCCATCAGGTTCATTGTAAAGACTGAACAAAGAAATATAGTATGGATGGCAAGGGGTTTGAGAATTGTATGGCATCACATAGTATGATAGTTACCCCAGTTTCACAATTACAACAACTATCAGGTGGAAGGAAATAAAGCTGATTTGAATCACCGAAAAGACACCAAAATGGAATAAGGGAAGAAAATTGCATAGTACAACCTGAAGGTGGCATTTGCAACAAATAAAAATAAAATGGAGATAGAAGCCGATGCCATGACATGGGAGAGTTTAATGGGAAATAAGTGTAAGTGGTGGTGGTGAAGCACAGTTGATGATCATACACTAATGCTTGCACTGAAACATGCTCATGTGGACAAGGTAGTGCTGATACCATTCTTCAACGCTTGAGAATTTGAGCCTTGGTTGAAGGCTATGGTGGAAAATTATTGCTAGTGCTCACACAAATATGTCATAGATTAAAGGGGTTGTCTAGTTACAATCTCCTTCTAGGAACAATATTTTGAGAGGGTGTTTGGAATTCTAGCCACGAGAGCAGGAGTCAATAAACTAGAAAAAATGACCCAGTAGCATAAGGAAATCCTCATCAAACAAGTCTGCCAAAATGATTTGACAGTCGAGAAGAGGGATAGTTTATGGAATGTAGGCAAAAGAGGGATTTGTAAGAACTAATTGGTGACTATTGAGTGGAAGTTCCTGTTGGATTTAATGAAATTCCAATTGACTATAGCCAACCGAGCATTAGACAACACCATTTGGATGGTGGACTATATGGCAGGGTTGAGTGTTGGAAAAGTATACAACCGGGGATGACTACTTTTAGAGTGTATGAGGGAATTCTTATCCCAACGACACAAGGAATTCTACATGACACACCACACAATTGCCTTGTTCTTGTATGTCATTCACACACAGGTTCTAGAAGGCAGATGGGGTCAGCTGCAACCTCTTACCCATCTAGACCCAAGGTTGTCGACAACATTTTACTAGATGGGGTTAAAATTGAAGCAAGTTGGTGAAGGCCTTGTGGTAGGAAATAAGAGGAAACACAAGGAGGCATTGGTGGAAGAGGAAACATTAGCGAAAGAAACATCTAAGTAGAGTGAGGAAGAAGGAGAAAAGGAACCCATTGAGTTGTCCTCCTAAACATTGGTTGAAATTTCACTGACTGATGATGAAGTGCACATGGCTATAGGCATGTAGGTAGGGATGGAAGTAGAAGAAGTAGTGATACCACCATTCTAGCCTATGAGATTCACTTTGCTAGCACCACCACTGAGTGTGGGGAGTTCATCAACGATGACTTTTAACCTTCCAGTATCACCCATTGGTGTCAAGCAGACATTGAGAGTAGCAACTTCAGTACTCGATGCATTGCCAGGTTGGGCACCGCTTGTTGCCACATTGCTGGGATTGACAACCATTGTACTGAGTTTAACAGTTTTGGGAGACATAGGGCCACCGTCAGGATTCCTTACTACACTGTCAGAAATTTTAGTGGAGCCATTGCTAGGAGGTGACATATTTCTAGAATCAAAAACTTTAGTAGAGATATTTCCAGAGCCATCCATGGGAGATGAAATACTAGGTTTGATATCTATCCTAACTGCATCACCAGAAATACCAGTAATAGGGATGTGGGGAACAATCACAACATAGGAGCATGCTTCCCTTGTCACACCGCCAGGAGCACTAGGAGTGGCTTATATTGATGATTGGATGGGGTTGGTGGGCTTCACATTGGAGGTGGTCAAGTATCCTATTGAGAGCTCTTTAGAAGGGTTGGTCAGAGGTATAGATGAGGGAGGCCCAATTATCTAGACTCAATAGAGTGAGATGGCTAGGCTCACCAAAGAGACATGTGAGAAACCCATGATAGGGGAAATGAAGGCTGTGGTAGTGGTCTAGGAGCTAGAGGGATAGATAGTGAGGGAGACCCCTAAGGGGGACATGAAGCCTCCCTTAGCACTTGGAGAGGAGGAGGATGAGGACAATGATTCCATAGGGTTTGACATGTTTGTAGTGGAGATGTCGTAGACATATCCATCAGTTCTAGTAGGGACCATGCAATGCATGTAGAGGAACTTGAGCACATGGGGTAATTGATGATTCGAGTAGGATAGGTCTCTCAGAAACTCAAGGTTGACCGATCTCCTCTAGTGGGCCAGGAAGTGCAGCGCATCCACAGATTCATGCAGATGGGGTGTGGGTTAGAATTTACCCATATATTCACTACATAGGGATGGCCGGTAGGCAAGAATCCAACAATTCTTAGGGCATGGCATGGTAAACAACCAAGGTTATCAAGAAGGGATTCTAGGGTTGTGGAGAGCCTTTATTATATTGAGCTAGCCTTCTGTGATGTTTTCTATATCATAGAGTGACAGGTGTTGTCCACTAAGATTGTAGTGGCACGAAAGGTAGAGGCATATGGACTTTTATAGAAGATCAAGGAGGAGTTAGCCATTGTAATGAAGAAACTCCAAACTAAATTGGTAGAGTAGACTCAGATAGCTAGTGATAGAGGAATCTGAGTAGTAGCCTTGGAGGCCAGGGTGACCACTCTAGAGGAGGAGGCATGCTAGAGGGAGTAGGCATGGGAGTAGCAGGTAAAGGAGTTAGAGGAGGCACACTAGAGGGAGCAAGCATGGGAGAAGAAAGTGAAGGAGTTAGAGTAGTTGGCCACAAGGAGTATAGAGGAAGACAAGGCCCAAAGCCAACTAATGCAGGCAACTCATATGATTAAAGTTGCTAGGGAGAGGGAGATACTCGCCCACTGCCAACTCCACATGCATAAAGAGGAAGTGAGGCGATTGCATGCATAGCACTCACCGATGGCTACCCTAATGTCACCAGTACATCTAGGGACGTCCTCACTTCCTCCTCCTTCTCATTAGATTCACATGTTTTATTATTCCCTTTTGGGTTGTCATGTCATCTGGAAGATGAATTCTTTTGTGGGGGGATGATGTAAGCCATAGTCATCTTTAGTTTTGTTGTAGTTGGCCATAGTCAGCCATAGCATAGTTTGGTCATGTTAATAAAACTATAGTTAGTAGGAATAATGAATGTAATAAATGCCATGTGCATTTGGGTAACTAAGTCCCGATTAGTGGTAATGGGTTGTTATGAAATGTCACAATGGTTGGTTGCTCAACCACCGTCGAGTGTTATATGTACTCAGTTTATGTACTTAGGAACATGTTATGATGATCATGGATGATAGTAATATTGATATTTCTATGATTTTACATGGCGATAATTACTGGAAATTAATAGAAGCATATCATATTTCAAGCATATTATTTCTTCCAATCTGTTGTTCTATTCCATGTTCTGCATATAATCTAGTTTACTTTTGTAGTACGTAGTACACTGGATTACACCTAGTGAATTAAATAGTCATTTATCAACATCTAGTTATTAGTTATGCAATGTGAAGTAATGCTTTGAGTTTGAAATATGTGCAATGCAATGTAATTAGCAATGTAAATGATTATGATGATGTTTTGTCACCTTAACTAGCCTGTCACCTTAAGAGGTTAGCTTTTCACCTAAACATTGGTTGTGTATGGTGTAATTTATTATTGAATTTAATTCATTCTTCTTAGTTTTCTTACTTTGGTTAAAATTAATTTTGTTTATTTAGAATATAATTTCTTGTATGTCCTATATGTTTTCTAGATGCTAGACTTGTTTGTCCTAGATGACAACTTTAGTTTGTAATACAACTTCTAGCCTCCACATGCATTGAATATGCTTGTGTGAAGGAAACAATAATGAACATATGTGATTTAATAATACATATAGATATCTTAACATTAGGTTAACTAAGCCTCCTCATTACAAATAAAGAAATTATCTCTTAGGTTTGACTAACACTGAAAACTAGAACTAAGAGACTACAAAATTAGAAAATTGTTCAATATTTTCAATAAAATGATATCTAAAATACTACATTCATAATATACCCCTATATTCCCACCTAAAATACATAACAAATCAAATACTGCAATTTGAGACCACAACTTATTATATCATACACAATATTATGAACAAATAATTGATACCAATTCATAATATACCCCTATATTCAAACCTAAAATACATAAAAATCCAATCATACACAATATTATCAACAAATAATTGAGACCAGAATTTGAGCACCAAATTAAGTCTTCTTTTCCATTGATTGCTTCAAATAGATATTACAATATAACACAACTCTCCTCATATATGTTTCTATAAATGCCTATGATGATGATATCAAAATTCGGTCTTGGTTTCTCTTTTATAAGAGAAGCAAAAAGCTTCAGACCGTTACAAAATATGGAATCTTTTCAAGATTCATGCCTATTTGTATAAATTAAACTAAGCATTAGTTTTTCTTAAAACATAAAAACTAAAATTAGATAACTAATGAAGTCCACAACACTCATGACACCATAGTCCGTTAATTTCCGTAAGGCACCCGTGATCATTGAATATATGTTCAAGGTCCTTTCTCCATATTAGTGTATCTAAATGTTCGGTTCTTCTACTGTGAGAGCCCTAAGGCCTAGTGTTCGGGAGGACCCAAATACTTATGCTCCTACTTGTACACTATATAATCATGTGGCCATTTGTATTCCTAAATTTTCAATATATTTGCAAGGTGAATCTTCCCTCGACTATCTAGTAACACCTTTCCATACATGATAAACTTAGAATATCCAACATCCAACACTATTACTCCATCCATGATTAAGTCAAACTTGTCAAGACTTAACTCACCATCCTTTTGTATGTGAGTGATGCACTGTGGAAAAATATGGCCAAATTCACTCTTCCATTCATTGAGGTCCTTCAAGTGGTCATCATATTTCAATATTTTTGGCACAAACCACTACTTCAGAGTATGAAATGAATCTATTCTTGTTCTGATCTTTTGGTCCTCTCCTTGTATATATTGGAATTAATCTATAACTATTTTGGCCATTTTCTCTATAGGTTTGAATGCTATAGGAACCTCAAATACTCCTCTGTAAGATTCTTCATGAGGTTACCAATGTGTGGTGTATGGACTACCAGTTCTTAAAATGGGATCCAGTATGGGTACATGTGTTTTCATTTGATCAATTTCCTATGTCAGTGAGCTGGAGCAATCATACACACTTTCCAACTTATCCACAATTAGCTTTATCCTATACTTGAGGACCTTCTCTAAAACATTGTAGATTTACTTTTTCACTCTTCCTTACCCTCATTGTTGGATTTCTTTAACTCTTCAATCTCCTGTCTAAGAATGCTCACTTGTTTAGTAGAAGAACTTTCTATATCAACTAGTGGAGTAGGAGGAGGCTGGTATAACATTATTTCCTTGTTTTGTGAGGGGCTTGCTTCTAGAGGAGATGTATCCTTTAATTTTTTCACCATAGCTGTCCCTTTCATTTCCTACACTACATTTGGTAACCTTGGTTTTTGTGTACTATTTTGTTTTTCCCAGAATGCCAAGGTTTCAATCTTAGGGTCATACCTTGTGCCACTTACCCCTTCATTTGAGTCAAATTCAACAATCAACATTGGGTCTTCCTGTGTTCTCACTTGATCAAGTAAAAATATTTTCTTTAATTCCATACCAAGGACAATAAGTATTTAATTTTCAAAATCATCTCTTTAGCCTCTTGTGGGATGACATCAATATTATCAATCCTTAATTCATTAAAATTTTGGGCTATTATTTGGTCATGTTGGGATTCCTTAGCTCCCATCTTATTTATTTCAACCCTCGCTTCAAACTCTCTCAATTTCATCGTAATCCAAAAGTACTTAAATTCAAGGGTTTTGATAAATTCATCATCTTCCAAGAACCTGAGAGCTACAATTACCCTCTCATCCTTATGCATTTCTCTTTCTCCTTGTACTCGAATATTGGTTCTAGCTTCAGGCCTATGGTCTTTAGTTTCAAGCATAGGTTGGTCCACTTCAACATCATCCTTGAAATGTATTAACACATTAGCTACTTCTTCTGTATCTCTAACGTCCTCACTTATTTCATAGGAAACAATTGGTTCTATCTCTTGTGTCTTTTGTTTGTTAGAAGGTGGTTGTTCAAGAGGTGATCCTAGAGAAGCATTCCATACTAAAATAATATCCTAAGTTGGTTCTATAATTACAATACCACTCGGAATTTTGGGAGATAATTTGGTAGGTATCCCCATCCCCATCTCCACTGTAGACATGTAATTTATGAAACTTATCAATCATCATTTCAATCCTCTTGAGAGGATCTGCTTCATCTTTCTTTCTTCCTCAAGCCTTTTCATAATTTTCCATTTTCTCCTCCTCTCATATACCTCTTGAGGAGTGAAACAATTTCTGAGTACATCTTCTTCATAAGTAATCTAGTGAGTAACCATAGCCTTGTTAAGGATGGTGTGTCTTACAAAATTCATGTGACACTTAGCGTCAAAAGCTCTTTCCTTTCCAGAATCTAAAGAGTACCTTGTTTTTAGATAATTCTGCAACTCTTCAAGTTTATCAAATCCCACTGATAGTTTCCCACATGATGTTAAATTGGGTAGAAATATACCTATCCTTTGTTTATGCATGGAATCCTTTTACATCCATAGAATCTTCCACATGAACTCTAAAGAGGATAATCAAAGGGGGAAAAACTTTGGTAGTATATATGGGGCCTATGGGAATCCATAAATCCTAATTATTGTGATATCTAGTAGAAAAAAACCAATCACCAAAGTTATGAGTATGGCCTTGCTTAGGTTTCAAAGCCAAATGTCTTAATAGTTGTAGTAAAAGTGTGTGTAGTATTGGTGGTTGGTTTCCAAGAACTCTCATAATTATGTACACAAATTCATCATGGAATATCACATAATTTGAATTCTTACATTTGTTGTTCCATATTTAACACCATCGTTGCACTGGCAGCAAATTCCCCTGTTGGTCAATCTTATCCAAACACATCCTTTTATCCATCTATTTTTATTTTGGTATAATATCAAGTGGCACAACAAAGAATATTTCCTAAATGTTATGGGGGCTCTATTTTCCCTAACTTGTAGAAATATTTCATGCAATGCTTTCTCAAGATATGAGGAAAAAAAAATTCAATGTTTATCTTAGGATTTTGGATCCTTATAACCATCATCATTAAACTAACTTGCATTCGATCTTGTGCATATATCCCAAGTACTTTAAACCAAGCAAAGTAGGTTTTCTTGAAATAGAATTGGAAATCTGTGACAACAAATGGTTTAGTAGCAGAAGGAAATATAGGAATCACCTTGTTGTTCACACCCCTTTTCATGTAAGTGGGGAGTTCATCACTTTTATAGGTTCTCCTCAATCTAGTATATTCTTCTTCACTTCTTTGCAAATCAATTTTAGTTAGGGCTTGTTTGTTTAGGTGAAAACATTCAATGATGGTTGCTTTAGTCAACACAACTAATGATGTACCATCTGGAAATCTCATAGACCTAGTAGCAAGATGATAACTTTGAGCCAATACTTTGATGAAATCTACATCTATAAAAACATTTTCAGGACAATTAACTTGGCCAAATCTAATGCCTATGGATTTTGCATCAGAATCTTGTCATCCCTTTTGTCATAAAATTACCAGAATAGTTCCCACCCAGATATAAGGACAAGGGCATCTCTACAACAATGAGTCACATCTATAAAAAATTTCTTAAATTATTTATCATTTGATTCAGGGAGTATATCCAAGATAGACTATTGTAAGGACCTCTTTTTAACCTTAGATTCTTGCTTTTTAGTTTCATGTTCTTTCTTCTTGGGTAGCGTGATGTTTAACTATCTTCTCCTATACTTCTAAAATGTAGAATTCTAAACAAACTTGTACTTGTAAAACTTAATTCATTGTTTTTATCTATCTTACTTCTCCTATACTTCTGAATTGCAAAATTCCAAACAATCTTGTACTTGTAAAACTTATTCACAATGAGTTATGTGCACTTACTCGAGTTATGATGGTTGCAAAGCTTAACCTCCTGAAACTCCTAGCTCCCCGCATGATAATTTTTTTAAATGAGTGAAAAGAGAATGTTGGATTCTTGGTTCAATGGCTTTTGAGCTCAGTCATCTCAACATTAATATCAACCTTACACCAAATATTTTTCTCGTAGTTTGAGTTTGAACATGCACTATTGATTTTATAAGATCATAGGGTTGATGTGATTCATGCATTTAATACTGCTTTATTGCCACCACTTTCTATAACTGTTGCAGGATAGAGGGGTATAAATTGCTATACTGAATGCTTCTTTGCATTTCACTACAGGATAGTGAGATCCTTACCTCTATACTGCAAGCTTGACTTGTTTAACCTATGGTACTATAGTTTACATTAATGGTCACATATGGCTTACTACCATACCACATGCTTCATCACATCCTTCTATAGTATAGCGGTTCATACCACCCTACTGCATGCCTTATGATCTTCCTTGTGGGATGGTGGGTTACCCCACTATACCACACCCTTCATTTTTCCTTCTCACAATATGGTGATTTATGATGTATTTAAATTCTCTCATACTACCCAACCACGTCCTCATCATAATACTTCCACAGTATGGAAGTAAATATCTCCATGTTGTCTTCTACACATTTCCAACCCACAAAGGGTTTAGATTACTGCTGAGGGATCGTGGTAATAGACTGTTAAGGGATTTGGAATGTTTTTAGCTAGACGTGTTTTTGCTTAAGTATATATGATGAATTTTTGACTTTTTATAGGTCTTTCAGTGTCATTCAGACCTAAAAAATTTATATGTTTGTTTATAATGGGGAGGCTTAGTAAAAAATAAAAAGGAATATAAGGGTCAAGGATCGAGTCATGGATCTCAAGGTTAATTGTGATGATGGAACTAGGCAAAATTTTAAGGTTCTAACACACCTCATGATGAACTAGACTATGTTTTCCCTTCATCCTATTTTTGTCATGTTTTTATGAGTTCTTTTCTTGTGAATATATCCCTAAGGAAAATTTGTCTGATACTTGTAATTGTAAACATCTTCTTGTTTTTTTACTACAATTTTTTTTAATTTGTAAACTGAATTCTATTTAAGTTTCCATTTGCAGTTATCAGCAAATTGGAAAGTCAATAGTTATCAACTTATGAACTAAATCAAGTTTTACTAATTCAAGTTGTTGATTTATACATTATTGTTTATTTGGAATTTAGGAAATGAAGACAAAGATTGCAAGGCACAAATTAGATGATAGTGATCATAATGCTGAAATTCTAGTGATAGAATATAAGTGTGCGCGCAGTGAAAAAATGGCCAAGAATAATGAATATTTATTGAGTCTTGGTTTGACAACCGATCAAGTTGTAAATCCACTAAGTAGTATATTATTTGTTTAATAGTGTTTAATGAAATTTTATAGGCAAGAGCTTTATGCATATAAGACATAATATGATATATATTTTTTGTTTTATAGGCAACAAAAAGAGTGCAAAGAAAATTTGGGGAAAAAACAAAAGGAAAGAAATGATACAGTGCCAACATCTTGTAGAAGCTAACGCTTTTGTGATTCAAAAAATGTAGTTGGTGAAAACAATAGTCATGATGATGTGCAACTTGGTATAGTACATGGTGATGTGCAACCTAATATAGACCATAGTGATGTGCAACCTGATATAGCACATGGTGATGTGAAAAATTATGATGATCTCTTAGAACTATGTCTAAGAGATATGATTGAAAAACATTAGGTCAAAGGAACGACAGGTTTGTAGATGATTTTTTCAACATTAAAGGATGCATTTAATGATGTGAAATCTGCAAAGACCAATACTAATCTACGTACTCATGCCACACCTGATGTGGCCAAGAAGCATGAAGCTCTAGTTAATGAAAGTCATGAAGAGATACTTCTTGCATCTACTGTGCCTTAGAGTGCACTTGTTGCATCTAATTTTTTTGATGGAACTAGTGGCTCAACTAGAAATACTGGTAGTGGTAATTTAATAAAAGATGTGGATGCTTTTTTCAAAAGAAAAATATTGAGTCAAGATTTGTACAAATCTATAGCGAGGAATACAAAAGAAATAAAATTATAAGGAAAGAAGCCATTATTGCTTGAGGCATCGAGAGATAGTGAGTCCATTGGAATAAATGTTGCAAAGTGGTCCATCGATTAGGGTGTAAGATGTAGGGCCCATTTGGATATTTGCAAATCAAGTTTTGCAGAGTAAGATGCATGAGCTGTGGAAAATTTTATACAAAATTTGGAAAATGATTTTGATACTACTGGTGGACAAATCTCTAGAAAAAAATACAAGCAAAGGATGAGAATTTTGATGAACAATTATAGATAAAATTGCAAAAAAGCAATCATGGAGGGAAAAGAAAGGTTAGAGTCCATTCTATCTCCCAAAGAGTGGGAGGCATTGAGAGAAATTATGCATTCCAAAGAATATTTGGTAAAGCGTAATAGAGGCAAGAGAGCAAGATATAATGTGAGGTATGGATATACATTTGGCCGAGGTGGGTTGCATGCCAAAATGGACAAATTTGCAGTAAGTGTATGAATTTTTGGTTCAATTTACATTGTGTTATTTATTTCAATTTTTTATTGAACTGACTATATGTTGAAATTGACATTGTATTTTAGGTGGAAAATAGTAATAGAGAAGTAGGTGTAGAAGATATTGCCAATTATATGGTTGCACTAGATGCTAGTAAATCTAAGAGTAGGATGAAGTGGAAATATAGTTCATCAACATAGATTTCACAACCATTTGTTCAATACCTAGTAGGACCCTTTGTAGATCATGTCAACTCAAATGAACTATGATACCAAAAGGTAATGAGTTGCATATTTAGTCTCACTCAACAAGTTACACAGTTGGTTGAATTTATTAATCCTATAGTTTTTGCATGGAATGAGTATAAATCCATGGATTTAGAGGAGGTAAGAGGCTCCATTGATCTCATTTTTTCTTGTTTGGAAATTATATATACAAATTCCTCTTAATATGTATATTATTGAAATTTGAGCGTAGGAGAGTCCAACCCAGTTTCTTTATTGTTGGAGTGATCCAAAAAATGTTCTTTTGTACTAATTTATAGTTTGTATTCTTTACTTGACAATTAAATGCTTTGTATATTTTTTTACACGACAGTTAAACCACATGCAATGAAATTTTATCAAAGTAATAGGAAAACAAAAATGCCTTCATGGTGTCAATAGAGCTGCTAATATTGATAGTGATGAAGTGGACAAGAATGAATAACATAGTCATCTTAGTTGTCCTAAAGTTGAGGTAATTAATATAATATTTGTTAGTTATTTGTCCTAATTTTTTGTCATTCTTTATGCTTACAATGTTCTTTTGGACAAAAAATTATAGATCTTGCATTGTTTAATTTGTAAGTTAATTTGTCCTAATGTTTTGTCATTCTTCTTTTGGACAAAATTTTATAGAGCTTTTGCATTCTTTAAGTTGTAAGTTAATTTGTCCCAATGTTTTATCATTCTTATTTTGGACAAAAATTTATAGCTTTTGCATTCTTTACTTGACTTGTATTAATTTTTGCACAATGATTAAACCACATGATGCAAAGCAATTATATGAAAGCAGGACAAAAAGAAAAAGGCCCCGACAATAGAATTCTCTATAAAGCTCTACAACTTCATGTCTACAATGACGTTGATAATGGTTATGATGATGAACTCGACAATCATGCACCTAATATTCATAGTGGTAGTTGTGTTGAACTCGAGGTGAGTGCTATGAAACCACATGAAAGTAAGTACTATTTAAGTACTATTCAAGTAAGTAATGGTTGTTTTATTATGTAAATAAGGGTAATCATTACCTATTTGATAGAAGCTGGTTAAAATAGTAGCAAAGTGTAATTATCTAGTATACATAGATTATGGAAATAAGGGAGAGCATATAACTTACTTATGGAAGCTTAGAGCTTAGTTGTAATAGAGTGTTTTATAAAAGCACATACATAACTTATTTGTTCCAAGACAAGAAATTACATAAAATTGTCAAAAATAATATAATGTGTATTTTTTTTTTGTTTTTGTAAAAAAATATTGATAAACTCCAAGAAGGGGATAAAGTTGAGGTGTTGGATCCATTTGATGGTGCTACTATGGGCATTGGGTAGATTCAATCACTATCTATTGTACATGGAGTCAAATTAAAAGGAATAGGAGATGCAAATGTAAGTATTTTATAGGTCACAAATAACATACCCCTTTCTTATCTAGAAAAAATAGATGGAGTTTTCTGTTTGAAAGAGAAAGAAGGGACCTTCACATAGTGGCCACTAAAATATTTGAAAATAATGATAGAGTGTTAGTTGTAAGTGCATAAGAGAAAAAGAAGGGTTAGCAGTAGGAGAGTGTGGAGAGTGAAGTTGTAGATAGAGAATGTACTGAGCTTGAATAAGTTGAACCCAAATAAAAAAAAGAATCTGATATGGGTGTATATTCTATGAATAGAATAGAGAATGTTCTATCTTACTGCACCTATAATGTAAAACCCCTTGATTATGTTCTTCTCTTTTTATTTGGGTTCCACTCATTCAAATTGGTGCATTATAGAAGAGGGGATATGTTGTATAAGCAGTAGATACAAAGAATAAGGGTGTAGAAAAAGAAGTAAATATATAATAGATAAAAAGGTGTAGATAAGTGGAAAAGTTGCAGAGAGTGCAACATACATGTATGTGTAGTTGCAAATAAGTCACAACATAGAATTGTCATCAAAATGGTAATATCTTGCATAAGCAAAAAAAAGGCATTGTAACTCAATTTTCTTAGTCATAGCACTGAGAAAAACACTTTGTAACAATACATTTTTCAAAGAAAAGACACATTTTTGTCTTGTATCTGTTGTAAGAACACATTTTTTCAATAAAATTTCAGTATTTTGCCTTCTTAATAGCCATTTCATTATGTGCAAATGAATGATTGATTATGTTTTCTTGTGTTTTTATATGTTTTAACCTCAATTAAAGCATTGTCTTATTTCCAACACTTATAGGAAAAAATTAGTGAACAAAAATAATTAAATAAACTACCAATTGACAAAAAATAGTGAATAAATATGACTAAATATAATGATTATGCAATTAATAAAAAATGTATACCTACTAGTTGACAAAAATCAGTGAACAAAAAAAATTAAATAAACTACCAAATTGATCAAAATGATGATTAAAATTAATGACTAAATACACTACTAATGGACAAAAATCAGTGAATAAAAATGACTAAATAAGTGACTAGCTAACAACAATCAATGACTGAATTAACAACTAAATATACTAGTGAATACAAAATGATTTCAAATAAGTGACCAGTTTAAAACAATCAATGACTAAATTAATGACTAAGCACACTACCGAATCAATCAAATTAATGAATAAATTAATGACCAAATCGATCAATCAAATGACTAAATCAACAACCATATGATCAATCAAA
Source organism: Sequoia sempervirens (assembly GCA_007258455.2). Taxonomy (NCBI): domain Eukaryota; kingdom Viridiplantae; phylum Streptophyta; class Pinopsida; order Cupressales; family Cupressaceae; genus Sequoia; species Sequoia sempervirens. The sequence continues at coordinate 132,049,886 of VDFB02058242.1, read as the reverse complement.
CAACTAAATTAACAACCAAATTGATCAATCAAATGACTAAATCAATGACCAAATCAACTACATAACCACCCCATTTTATTCTGGAAGAAAATGGGTCCCCCTTCTCTTTTTGGTTTCTTTACCTCTGTTATTTTCTTTGCTCTTGGGGTTTCTACTATTTTCTTCCTGAGTTTGCCTTCTTGTTTTGTCAAATTTTGGTTCTCAACTTAAATTGGTTTTCTTCTTGCTGGAAATTGAATGAAATAATCATAAGCAATATTGTATTTTGTTATGATGTACCTTATGTGCTTATGAGGACTAATGGAGATTTTGTTTCACAGGATTAAATCACACATATGATGATATTTGTCAAGGGAGTTCAGTTGGGAAGCATTCCTTAATCCAGTTGGTCATAATTTTCCTCTAAGAAGAAAGTCAGCAAGACCCTGTAGATGTCTCGTTGACTGATAGTGCACTCTATTCACTTTAAGTCTCATAGGTCACCCAAACATCCCTATTGCCATGAGTCTTCATGTGTCTCGTCAACTAGAGGAGCCCTTGCCAAAAGATTCTGCATTCGACATAAGCTCTTGGTGAAGGAGGGAAGTCTGCCCGACAGAGGGAGGTCCCACTGAAAGTTTGAGTTCGACAATAATTTTGCCTTCCGTAGGAGGTTTGGGCAATTAGCATGAGTCTCATCAAAAGGTCTCCCTTCAGTGTAACATAGCAGGCTCGGGGAGGGTGTTTAGCGTTCACCAAAAGGTCTCACTGATCGAAGCAAGTCTCAATGAAATGAAGCAGCATTGAGTGGAGGATTTGTGTTTAGCATAGCATCTGGCTGAAAAGGTGAGGTCTCGGTGAAAGGGTTGTCCCTTCACCATGAGGTCTGGATGATATGCTAAGGTCTCCCTGAAGTGCTCTCAATTCGGAAAAAGGAAAATTCGGTCAGTGTAAAGTGTCACCGACTAAAGGAAGTCTGGGTGATAGAGGATTGGTCTTGGCAATGAAAGAATAGCATCGACAAAAGGTCTCACCAACATGGTGGACTCTTGCTGAAAAGGTTTGTCTTTGGGGAGAGTGGTTTTCTTTCAGTATGATGAGCCTGGAGAAGGTTTGCACTCGGCTTGAGGTCTCGGTGACTGGAAGATATCTCATTGAAAGGGATGAGGCCTTCGATATAGGGTTGTACTCTCAGAGTAATCTCTTGCTGACATGAAGGAGCTCACCAAAAGATTTAGGGCTCAGCAAAAGGACGACCAAGCAGGCTCTTGCCGAAAGAAATTGGAACTCAAAAGGATCTCGCCAAAAGGTCTTGCCAAAGGCAAAAAGTTTTTCCAAAACATAGTGAGCTCAGATAGAAAACAAGACATTGCCATGATGTCTCACCAACCCAGTAGGGTCTTGCCGATAAGGATGAGCGAGCAGGGAGAATGAAGGGGGTTTGCTATAGGGTCACACCGACAAACGATGGTCGCACCAACATGATTTATCCCTTTGATGTAGTGAGGTTCACTTGATGAAAGGTCTCAGTGACCCGGGGATCTCTCAGTGACATGGCATGAGTTTGGGGTAAGGTCTTCCTAAAATAAAGAAGTCTCCCCGATATGGAATATGCTCACCAAGAGAAGAAAGGGCTCGATATAAGGTATTTTCGACCACGTAATCTCTTGCCGATAAGAATGTGCTTGATAAAACAAAAGGATCTCATTGTCAGAGAATAAGAATGGACTCGAGGAGATGTCTTCTCAAGTGTGATGGTCTCGGCGAGGCAGAGTGAGCTTAGGGTAACATCTTGCCGACCCGGTAGTGTCTCATCGACGTTTGTTCACAAGGTGGACATCGAAGAGACTCCTGGCCAAATGTTTTGAGCTCACTATGATGTTTGGACGATGGTGATTGTCTCAGAAACCATGGTGGATATCAATATTACTTCTACAGCTCACTGAAGGGTCTCGCCGAATATCTTATCTCATGCCAATAACTGCTATAGGATATAATCACATCGGGGAGATGCCGATGGTGTCTCACCGACATGCAATTCCATTAGAATAAATTTTGACCACCCGGGAGTCTTGCATGGTGTATGTTTAACCAATCAAAAGAAGCTATAGGAGTGGCTCATTGGTCCTTTGACTGACTAACTACTTGGTGCAGGAGCACCTAGGCTGACCTCCATTTTGGTTTGAAAACAATTTTGGCTTGTACTGACCCTAGCCAAGTCAGGGATGTTAATATGCTTGTGAGTTTGGTTTGGACCTTAGAAGGTCTTGAATTTGTGTGTGAAGAGTTAGTCATTAGGACTAAAATCTTCATTAGGTCATCATTAGTATTAAATTTTGCTTTATGAAACTTTGGACAGCATATGTTAAGTTATTAAGTATTTAGTGTATTAAAGCCAATCATCATTGTTTAAAAGATGCCAAGGAATGGTTAAGGGAGATGCTGATTTCTCGAGATCAAGGTGTTAGAGGTCCTATGTTTGAGGATCATGGCACAATCATGGCATAATGGAAGTTACAAATGATTGATAAAGGTTGCATGACCGTAGTTATGGAGTGCATGTAACTTTCTTGGCATTGGGAATCCCTAGAAATCAGGGAAATCCTCGAGTAACTGCCCTTGAAAGATGTAATGGCATTCAAAATAGAGGGAATGGCATTTAGGAGTAGTAGTTAGTAATTGTAATCAAATTTTGGTGAGAAGAATAGAAGACAGTTAACAGATTTTCAGTATTTTCTGTGTTACCCATGTGTTCAGAGAAACAGTGAATAAAAACAATTTTTTTACACAGATTTCTCATGATTCTTAGGTTCTTGAAATAGTTTGGAGTGTATTTTCATCTTGTAGATAAGAGTTAAGATTAGATTCAGTGATTTGGGTTCATAGTTAGAGTGGCAGAGTGTATTTCTGAAATCCCCGTGTGTTTTGCAACAGAACTATCATAGGCATAGAATACACAGATTTAGCACTGCATTCATGCTATTAGAATAGATTTGATTCATTTTTCATTGTGTATTCAAGTGGAGTAGTGTAGAGTTATTGAATTGAATCCTTAGAACTAGAATTTAGAGGGTTTGTAAGCTTAGTTGTGAGCAGTCAGCCAATAAATGGCTCCCCCATGAAGTCTGACCGTGGAGTTTTCCTGAGTTCGATGGAAATGATAGGGGAGCCATTCTTTTGTACATATTTAGTAATAGGAAACTTTGAGATCCAAGCAAAAGTTGGAAATACCAAATCGTAGGCGAGTGTAAGCTACTCGGTTAGGAGTTTGGAAAAGAGGAGTTAAGAACTTAGGCAGGGGAAAAGTGCCACCATACGGAGTCCGTATGGTACCAAGTGGGGTAAGGTGAGGCCTTTACATGAAAAAGGGTTTGGTACTTCAATTAGTCCACTAGAAGGAGATTAGAAGAAGAAAGCACATAAACCCTAACAAATAGGCCAATTAGCCCTTTTGTTCAAGATGATAGGAATGCACTGTACGGCAGTGACAGAGGTCTGAAATCTAGTAGAATATTTAAAGCTCTAAAAAGGGTGCTTGAAAGTGCCTTTTTTTTGGTAGGTTGTTTGTCAAGTGTGAGAGGAAAATTGAGAAAACTGACTAGTAAGGGCTAGTAGAGTCTAGGCCTCACCTAGGCAATTTCATCCAATCGGGTAGTTTGAAGGTTGAACACCGAGCAAGATGGATTATTTTGGATACAAACAGAATGGAGATAGTATCTACAACTCCCCTACAAGTAGTTCTAATAGTTTGAAGAAGTTGGCACTTAGATCCTTCTAAGTCCAAGGTAGAGTAGGCAGTTGCAAAGAGTATTGAATCCTTCAAGGTGAAGCACAAGGAGAATAACTCTTGTGACAGAGTTAGAGGAGGGCTAGTTAATGATCTAGGCCAGTTTAGAACCTTGAAGCCATCAGGTTCTTGAGTGAAGACAAAGAGAAAGGTCTTCTAGTTGGTTAGTGCAAGCACATCTTGGAGGTAACATACATCATATTGGTATCAGAGCTTAGATTGATTCAAGGCTTGTGATTAATGTTTTTGCCCACTAATTCAGTAGGATAGAACACACCAGAGGAAGGAGCCATGGTGACAAATGCAAAGCTAGCTAAAAAGGTAGAAGAGCAAGAGGAAGATAACCGGTTGCTCAGAAAAAGGATATCTCAAATGGAGAAACTCTTGGATGAAGTCCATGAGACAACAGATACTGTGAAGGACAAGATAAAGAAGAAAGAAGAACAAGAAGCTAAGGAAAAATAGAGGAATTGGAGGAGGAAACTCCAACACTTGACCCTGTTCTTGCTGAAGAACCATTCTTGAAGGCATTGCAAGCTTTGAGTGGTAAAGCATTGGAGGGTGTGCCACTTTTCAGTGGACAAATGGACACTAACTCAGTTGTAGACTAGATTGAGAGCATTGAGAATCACTTTGAGTGTGATGGTGTAACAGAGGCCCAAAAGGTAAAGGTGGCCAAGTCAAGGTTGAGAGGAGTAGCTCTCACATGGTGGAAGTTTGTATAATCAGAAAGAGAGAAAGAAGGAAAAGGTCCCATAGTTTCATGGAAAGGGATGGTGACCAAGATAAGGCAGACCTATCTTCCTAATGACTATGAAGTCCAATTGCATAAGAGAAGAAACAATCTAAGGCAAAAGGACATGGATGTTCAAACATACACAGAAGAGTTTCAAAAATTGTGCCTTAGATTAAAAGTGGTTGAAGATGAGAGTATCAGGTTAGCAAGGTACCTAAATGGACTTAAATGGTCCATTCAAGAAGACATGAGTTCGGTAAACTTCAAAACAGTCCGCCAATGCTATCAAATGGCTTTGAAAATAGAGGAGAAAGGTAAAAAGAAACAAGAGCAAAATCCCAAAAGCAGAGGTAAAGGGAAAGACAATAGACGACAAAGAGGAAGTTATAGTGGAAGAAGCTCAGAATCAAGAGCCCAAGGAGAAGTCAGATTTTCTGAACAACAAGAAGGAAGCTCTAGTAGAGGTGGTAGAGGAAGAAGTTTCAGCTCCAGAGGAAGAAGTGGTGGACAAGGGAGAGGTAGCTACTTCACCAACATGAAATGCTATCACTGCAACCAATTGGGACACCCGGCCTATAGATGTCCTGAGAAAGGTAGCACTTCTAATGGAGGAGATAAGAGAACCAATCTGATTCAAGATGAGATAGATGCAGCAAATAAACAACCTGAAGTACCATTTAACTCAGAGGAAGGTGAGAATCTCATGATGAGGAGGACTTTGATCAAAGAACCAGTTAAAGAAGAGCCAAGCCACATAAGGTCCTTGTTTAGGATAAAATGCAAGATGATGGGGAAAGTGTGTAAGGTCATCATAGACTCAAGTTCAACTGACAATATTGTTTCAAAGGAGGCAGTTAGTAAGCTGAAATTGACAAGGATACCTCATAATAATCCTTACAAGGTCACATGGCTCAATAAGGGTCAGCATGTCTTGGTGAATGAACAAGCATGGGTGGAGTTTTCAATTGGAAAGTACAAAGAAATTTTGTGTGATGTGTTACCTATGGATGCATTCCATTTGATCCTAGGTAGGCCATGCCAATTTGACTGCCAAGCTGTGCATGATGGAGCTAAGAATTCATATACCTTCAAGAAGGACAATGTAACCTACAAGATTCAATCTTTGTTAGAAGATACTGAGGTGCAGATAGCAGGTTCTAAGCTGCTTATAGCTAGTGAAAAAGAGTTCTTAAGAGCCTTGGAAGAAGGAGAAGGAGTTGGCTATGCAGTGATGATAAGGCCAAGAGAAGTAAGCAAAGAGAAAGCAGCTGAAAAGCAAGAGTTACCCAAGGAGATACAAGACTTGTTGCAGACCTATGAAAGCATTGTAAGTAGTGGTCAACCAGCAACCTTACCTCCTAAAAGAGCCATAAGTCATAGAATAGACTTGATACCAGGAGCTACCCTTCCAAACAAAGCAGCTTATAAGATGAAACCTCAACAAAATGAGGAGATAGCTAGGCAGGTTCAAGAACTTCTTGACCAAGGTCTCATTAGGAAAAGTATTAGTCCTTGTGCAGTACCCACTATCTTAACACCTAAGAAGGGAGGAGAATGGAGGCTTTGTACTGATTCCAGGGCAATAAACAAGATAACCATCAGGTATAGGTTCCCTATCCCTAGCATTGAAGATCTCATGGATTGTCTAGGTGAAGGTAGGTACTATACCAAGATAGATTTAAAGAGTGGCTATCATCAAATTAGGATACATGAGGGTGATGAGTGGAAAAAAACCTTCAAAACCAATGAGGGTCTCTATGAGTGGCTAGTTATGCCACTTGGCTTGTCTAATGCCCCCTCCACATTCATGAGACTCATGAATGAAATCCTCAAAGACTACATTGGCAAGTTTGTAGTAGTGTATCTTGATGATATACTAATCTATAGCAGAACTAGAGAAGAGCACCTCCAACATATTGAGTTGATTTTCAAGAAGCTGCAAGAGGAGAAGCTGATGATTAATCTGGAAATGTGTGAGTTCATCAAAATAGAGCTAGTGTACCTTGGTTTTGTGCTATCACATGGCAACTTGAAGATGGACAGCAGCAAAGTGGAAGCAATCCTCAATTGGCCTACTCGAAAGACAGCAACAAAGGTAAGAAGCTTCCATGGTCTTGCTCAGTATTATAGGAAATTCATAAGGCAATTTAGTGCTATTTGTGCTCCTATGTTGGATACCATTAAAGGAGGAATGAGAAACAAGTTTGTGTGGAATGAGCAAGCTAACAAGAGTTTTGAGTTGCTAAAGGAAATGATAGCTACCCAACCTATTTTGGTGTTGCCAAGCTTTGAGAAGCTATTCACCATTGAATGTGATGCAAGCAATGTAGCTATTGGAGCTGTTCTCAGCCAAGAGGGTAGACCGGTGGCTTTTCATTTAGAGAAGTTAAGTGAAGCCAAGAAGAAGTACTCTTCTTATGAATTTGAAATGTATGCATTGGTCCAAGCACTAAGGAAATGGAGGCACTACTTGCTTCCCAAAGAATTCATTGTGTACTCAGACAATCAAGCACTCAGTTTCCTGAATTCACAAGAGAAGTTGAGTCACAGACACATGAAATGGGTGGAGTATTTTCAAGCTTACACCTTCAACATCAAGCACAAGAAAGGAGCTCTCAACAAAGTTGCTGATGCATTGAGCAGAAGAGTCCTCACAATTCAGGAAATACAGTTGAAAAGCATGGGGATAGATCACTTCAAAGATCTATATGCAGATAATGAAGACTTTGCAGATATTTATAAGGTATGTCTTGAGTATAAGAACCATTTCCATAGAAAATATGCTGAATATACCTTGCAAAGTGATTTATTGTTTAAAGGAAATCAGCTTTGTGTTCCTAGAGGTTCTATTAGAGAAAAATTAATACAAGAGAAGCATAATGGTGCATTGAGTGGTCATTTTGGGATCACCAAAACTCAAGAACTAGTCCAAAGGTTTTATTATTGGCCAAAGATGAACTTAGATATTAGAAGGTATGTGGAGAATTGTGTGGTATGTCAAAAGGCAAAAGGCACTTCCTCAAATGCAGGCCTATACCAGCCACTACCTATCCCTTCCAGGCCATGGGAATGCTTGAGCATGGACTTTGTAGTTGGTTTACCCAAGAAAAATCAAGGTATGGACAGTGTGTATGTTGTTGTAGACAGATTCAGCAAGATGGTTCACTTTGTGCCCCGCAAAACAACCAATGATGCCAGTCAAATAGCCTCTCTTTTCTTTAAAGAGATAGTCAGGATTCATGGTTTACCAATCAGCATTGTATCAGACAGGGATACTAAGTTTATGAGTCATTTTTGGAAGAATCTTTGGCAAAGGATGGGTACCAATTTGTCCTTTGGATCTGTATACCATCCCCAAACTGATGGTCAGACTGAAGTTGTGAATAGGACACTTGGAAACCTCTTGAGATGCTTGACCAAGGAGTATGGTCAACAATGGGATCAGATTATTGGGCAGGCTGAATATGCCTATAATGATATTGTTAATAGGTCAATAGGGAATAATCCCTTTGAAATTGTGTATGGTCTACATCCTAGAGGTGTTTATGAGCTGAGAGAGTTGAAGGATGGAGTCAAGGGAAGTGGATATGCAGATGATTTTGCCTATGCAATGCAAGAAATTCATGAGACAGTCAGAAAAACACTGGCAGAAAATACTATGAAACATAAGATTAAGGTGGATGAGCATAGGAAAGATGTTCACTTTAATGTTGGTGACTTAGTCATGGTGCATTTGAACAAGTCTAGACTGTAGAAAGGAGTCCCTAACAAGTTGCAGATGAAGAGGATAGGTCCCTGTCCTATCTTGGAAAAGTATGGCAACAATGCAGTCAAGGTACAATTACCAGATGACAGTGGATTGTCCCCTATTTTCAATGTTGTAGACCTTGTACACTACAAAGGGCCACCACTCAACATGGATCAGACCATCCATGAAGTCACCCAAGATGTGGAAGAACTAAAACTGCCCCCTGCTACAGTCAAACAAGCTGATCAAATCTTGGATACTAGGGTCTACAAAAAGACTAGGACCAAAGAGTATAAAGAACACCTAGTCAAGAGGCATGGAAAACCTGATGCAGATGTAGTATGGATCAAGGAGGCAGAGTTTTAGAAGTTGGGCACTGATCCCAACTTGCTCAATCCAAGGATGGATTGAAGTTTTCTGTTTTGGGGAGGATGGTGCAGGAGCACCTAGGCTGACCTCCATTTTGGTTTGAAAACAATTTTGGCTTGTACTGACCCTAGCCAAGTTAGGGATGTTAATATGCTTGTGAGTTTGGTTTGGACCTTAGAAGGTCTTGCATTTGTGTGTGAAGAGTTAGTCATTAGGACTAAAATCTTCATTAGGTCATCATTAGTATTAAATTTTTCTTTATGAAACTTTGGACAACATATGTTAAGTTATTAAGTATTTAGTGTATTAAAGCCAATCATCATTGTTTAAAATATGCTAAGGAATGGTTAAGGGAGATGCTGATTGCTCGAGATCAAGGTGTTAGAGGTCCTATGTTTGAGGATCATGGCACAATCATGGCATAATGGAAGTTACAAATGATTGATAAAGGTTGCATGACCGCAGTTATGGAGTGCATGTAACTTTCTTGGCATTTGGAATCCCTTGAAATAAGGGAAATGCTCAAGTAACTACCCTTGAAAGATGTAATGGCATTCAAAATAGAGGGAATGGCTCGTAGGAGCAGTAGTTAGTAATTGTAATCAAATTTTGGTGAGAAGAATAGAAGACAGTTAGCAAATTTTCAGTATTTTCTGTGTGTTACCCGTGTGTTCAGAGAAATAGTGAATAAAAAGAATTTGTTTACACAAATTTCTCATGGTTCTTGGGTTATTGAAATAGTTTGGAATGTATTTTCATCTTGTAGATAAGAGTTAAGATTAGATTCAGTGATTTGGGTTCATAGTTAGAGTGGTAGAGTGTATTTCTGAAATCCCTGTGTGTTTTGCAACAGAACTATCATAGGCATAGAATACACAGATTTAGCACTATATTCATGCTATTAGAATATATTTGATTCATTTTTCATTGTGTATTCAAGTGGAGTAGTGTAGAGTTATTGAATTGAATCCTTAGAACTAGAATTTAGAGGGTTTGTAAGCTTAGTTGTGAGCAGTTAGCTAATAAATGGCTCCCCCATGAAGTCTGACTATGGAGTTTTCTTGAGTTTGATGGAAATGATAGGGGAGCCATTCTTTTGTACATATTTAGTAATAGGAAACTTTGAGAGCCAAGCAAAAGTTGGAAATACCAAACCTTAGGCGAGTGTAAGCTACCCGGTTAGGAGTCTGGAAAAGAAGAGTTAAGAACTTAGGCAGGGGAAAAGTGCCACTATACGGAGTCCATACGGTACCAGGTGGGGTAAGGTGAGGATTTTACATGCAAAAGGGTTTGGGACTTCAATCAGTCCACTAGAAGGAGATTAGAAGAAGAAAGCACAGAAACCCTAACAAATAGGCCAATTAGCCCTTTTGTCCAAGATGATAGGAATGCACTATACGACAGTGACAGAGGTCTAAAATCTAGTAGAAGATTTAAAGCTCTAAAAAGGGTGCTTGAAAGTGCCTTTTTTTTGGTAGGTTGTTTGTCAAGCGTGAGAGGAAAAGTCAAAAAATTGACTGGTAAGGGCTAGTAGAGTCTAGGCCTCACCTAGGCAATTTCATCCAATCGGGTAGTTTGAAGGTTGAACACCAAGAAAGATGGATTATTTTGGATACCAATAGCATGGAGAAGTATCTACAACTCCCCTATAAGTAGTTCTAATAGTTTGAAGAAGTTGGCACTTAGATCCTTCTAAGTCCAAGGTAGAGTAGGCAGTTGCAAAGAGTATTGAATCCTTCAAGGTGAAGCACAAGGAGAATAACTCTTGTGACAAAGTTAGAGGAGGGCTAGTTAATGATCTAGGCTAGTTTGGAACCTTGAAGCCATTAGGTTCTTGAGTGAAGACAGAGAGAAAGGTCTTCTAGTTGGTTAGTGCAAGCACATCTTGGAGGTAACATACATCACTACTCCTGTGAAGGAAATCTATAGGATGCGAATGACATGGACTCATTCTAAGATCTTGGGCTAATGGATTGACTAAGGTGATGGTGTTCAGACATAAAGGGATGCCTGAAGATGCTTCTAGAGATGGTCAATGGGTAGAAAGATCTGGAGCGGGAGAAAGAGTAGGAAGAAAGAAGAAACTATGAGTCATAAGGACAGTTGTGTGGTGTACTGGTGAGGAGGAAGATTGGTATTAATGGTGATCTTTTTGAGCATTTAAGGTGACTACTCAAGGAAGTCCCAGGATGAACATAGAGACATGAAGTAAATGTTGTAGCTACAAAAGATCTAAAGGTTTCTCCTGAGATCAAGCCATAACCAACATGGATAGCAGGGCTTCACATTGAATGCATCATTGACTCTCTTCAGAAAGATCTGAGATCTGACCCTCCTAAAAGCAGATATTTTGTAAACCCTAAAATAGGGGGCCAGTGCATTATTTTTGGGTACAGTTTATATATATGGCATTCAGGCCTCTTTGTAAAGGGTTAGAAGGTTGATAGTTAGAATTAGGAGATATAGATAGAAGTTAGAAGAAGTTAGCAGAAAGAGAGGAGAGAGAGCTATATCCCGATTCTTTGTAATGGGAGCTCCTTTTGTCTTCTTGGTTAGAAGTTAGATTCAGGATAGACTGTAGTGTATCTTTTCATTTCTCTTAGTATAGATGGAAACAATCTGGAGTAATGGATTTTTTGTACACTGGTGATTGTGCCAGCCTTGTAATTATTGCTTATCTGTTTCACTAATAGTAGAAGCAATTAGATTTAAATTTACTTCATGTTGTCTCCCAAAATGGTGTTTATCTTAACTTGATCATTTGATTTGAGAAGTCTTCAAAGAATGAGACCTTATTTTATGTTTTGTTTAAATAGTAACTTGCAATCTGTTATTGAAATCAACATTGCTAATGAATGAAACTATGTGTCAATCACAAGTAATTTTGTTCTGCATTTTTAGTTAACAACCTCCTTGAAAGATAACAAGTCTGGTTAAGTTAGATAAATTTTCATTCTTTTTGGTTCCAAGCCTTGATCCATCTTTTTTTGTTTCTTTAAACAACCTTGGTTAGAGTAGGTTTAAGTTTACGTTTGATCTTAGAACAATCCAGAAGCTCAACACCAATAGGCCCCTTGAACATTACTGTTACATTGACCATTGAGCAACATCAGCATAGTTGAGAACCAACTATAAAGACCTTGGGAGCTAAGATATCCATGTGTTGTCTTTCTCGTTAAGGAGAAATAGGATAGAAAATATCCTATTTAACTATTGTTGTCCCATTTGGAGCATCAACATGACTAAAAATGGTTTAGTCATCAATTCAGCCATGTTATAAATGGCTAGAAATAAACTACTACTGGTCACACGACCATGTTCAGTCATTTATAAGCAATTTTTAGTAGTTTTTTCAATAGTTTATTGTTGTTTTTATACTAGTGCCTCTACCCTCAACACTTAAACCCTTAAACCCAAGTAAACTTTCTACCCTAATCTCTCAACCCTCAACCCTCAACCCTTAATCCCTCAGCCCTAATCCCTCAACTTGGAAACCCTCAACCCTCAACCCTCTACACTCAACCCTTAAACCCTAAACCATCATCCCCTATACCCTCTACCCTATACATTGGACCCTCAAATCTAATTTCTCAACCCTCTACCCTCAACCTTAAACCCTCAACCCTCAACCCTTAAACCCTAAACCATTAAATCCTCTACCCTCTACCCTCTACCCTAATCCCTCAACCCTATACCCTCAACCCTTAAACCATTAAACCTAGTAAACTCTCAACCCTAATCCCTCAACCCTATACCCTCAACCCTTAAACCCTTAAACCCAAGTAAAATCTCTACCCTAATCCCTTAACCCTAACCCCTCAACCCTTAAACCCTCAATCCTCAACTCTCAACCCTCTACCCTCAACCCTTAAACCCTAAACCCTCAACCCCTATACCCTCTACCCTATACATTGGACCCTCAACCATAATCCATCAACCCTCAACCCTCAGCCTTAAACCCTCAACCCTTAAAATCTAAACCCTTAAATCCTCTACCCTCTATCCTCAACCCAATACCCTCTACCCTCAACCCTAATCCCTCAACCCTATACCCTCAACCCTTAAACCCTTAACCCAAGTAAACTCTCTACCCTAATCCCTCAACCCTCAACCCTTAATCCCTTAACCCTAATCCCTCAAACCTTAAAACCTCAACCCTATACCCTCTACCCTCTACCCTCAACCCTTGAACCCTAAACCCTCATCACCTATACCATCTACCCTATACATTGGACCCTCAACCCTAATCCCTCAACCTTATACCCTCAACCCTCTACCCTCAACCCTCTACCCTCAACCCTCTACCCTCAACCTTAAACCCTCAACCATCAACCCTTAAAACCTAAACCATTAAACACTCTACCCTCTACCCTCAACCCTAATCCCTCAACCCTATACCCTCAACCCTTAAATCCTTAAACCCAAGTAAACTTTCTACCCTAATCCCTTAACCCTCAACCCTTAATCTCTCAACCCTTAAACCCTCTACCCTCTACCCTCTACCCTATACATTAAACCCTCAACCCTCAATTCTCAACCCTCAACCCTTAATCCCTCAAACTTAAAACCTTAAACCTTAAACCTTAAACCTTCAACCCCTATATCCTCTACCCTATACATTGGACCCTCAACCCTAATCCTTCAACCATATACCCTAAACCCTCTATCCTCAACACTCAACCCTCAACCATAAAACCTTAAACCTTCTACCCTCAACCCAATACCCTCTACCCTCAACCCTAATCCATCATCCTTTTACCCTCAACCTAAGACCATAGAGCCTCAACCCTATAGGTCCTCAACCCTATACCCTCAATTCTCAACCCTCATCTATCTCTATCCCTCCCTCCTCTTCTCTCCTTCTCTCTATCTCACTTCTCCCTCCATCTCTCCCTCCATCCATCCTCCCTCTCTACACTAATCCATCAACCCTATACTCTCAACCCTTAATCCCTTAAATACTCAACCCTAAACCCTAAACCCTAAACCCTAAACCCTTAAACCCTAAACCCTTGAACCCTCTACCATCTACCCTCAACCCTCAACCCTAAACCCTCAATCCTAATCCCTAAACCCTCAATCCTAATCCCTCAACCCTATACCATCAAACCTTAAAATCTCTACCCTAAACCCTCAACCCTCAACCCTAATCCCTCAACCATCAAAACTTAAACCCTCAACCCTCAATCCCTAAACCCTCAATTGTCAACCCTTAATCCCTCAACCCTCAACCCTTAAACCCTAATCCCTCAATCATCAACCCTTAAACCCTAATCCCTCAACCCTAAAACCCTAAAACCCTCAACCCTCTACCCTCTACATATACATTAAGCCTTGAACCCTCAATTCTCAACCATCTACCCTATACATTGGATCCTCAACCATAATCCCTTAGCTATATACCTTAAAACCTATATACTAAACCCTATACCCTCAACCCTCAACACTAAACCTCATCCCTAAACTCTTAAAACCTTAAACCATCAACCCTTAACCCCTCAACCCTAATCCTACAACCCTATACCCTCAACCCCTATCCCTCTCTCTCTATCTATCCATCTCACCTCTCTCTCCCTCCCTCTCCTATCATCTTTAATTGTCTCTATCTACCCTCTCCCTCTTTCTACATACCTCTCACTCAATCAATCCCTACCACTCTCTCTCTCTATCTCCCTCCCACTCTATTTCTCTCCCTATCTCTTAGGTAGTGATTTTTTTAGTGGCTAATATTCACCAATTGGCTAATAGTTAAAATTTTGGAATCTAAAATTGGCTAATAGTTCAAGTTGTAACCTCATTTTGACTTGGAATCTAAAATTGGCTAATATTCACCAGTTGGTTAATTTTGGACTTGAATCGCCACATTTTTACAAAATTTTATTATAGTCTTTTTTAAATCGCCAAAGAATTTATTGTTAATAAAATTTTAACTCAAAAATTCACCACAATATTTAATGCATGATTAGATTAGATTCACCTAAATTTTCTAGGTTATAATAGAAATCTATATTAATTCACCAATAGTATATCATAATTATTAGTTATTTTAGGGCCATATTTCCAATCATTAGTTTCCACCATTCATTTACAATATAATCTAATGGTATTCATTGTATTTAGTGAGGTAAAATGTACCTATGATTTGTAATGCTCATGAGGCCCAAAATTTCATTTGGATTGTTGATCTTCTAAGATAAATGATCCAAAAGAAATTTTAGTCCCCATGAGCATTATAGGTCCTAGGTACATTTTACCTCCTAGATCCAAACACAATTTTAGCCATCATGAACATTACAGATCATGGGTACATTTTACCTCACAAAATATAATTAGGGTCGTTAGATTATATTTAAAATCAATGGTGGAAAGTAAATATTATAGTCACCCCTTAAGCCCATCGATAATTTCTACTAGTGTCAGACCCCTACTTTTCCATAAGAATAAAATTTAATATTTGAAGGATTCACCATCATAATTAATGAATTTTCTTATTATTTTCAATATTTTCCAATATTTACTACAAAATTTTAGTGATGTAAAAAAATTGCCAATAAAATTATTTTTTTGTAAAAAAGGAAAGATTCGCCAATAGAAATTAATATTTTTTCCCCAAAAAATGAAAGATTCTCCAGGATTATATATATATTTTTTGAGGGGGGTTTCTTAAAGTTAACACTACTCTCAGGTATCTCCCTCCCACTCCCTTCTCTCTTAGGTCTCTCCCTCTAGCACCCTACCTAGGTAACTCTCTCTCTCCCCCCTCTCTCTCTATCCCTCCCACCCTACCTAGATAAGTCCATCTCACTCCACCCCTTCTCTCACACTCCATCTCTCTCTCCCTCTCTCTCAAGTCACTCCCTGCCACTCCCTCTCCCTCTCTCAGGTCTCTCTCTCTCACACACTCCCTTTCTCACACTACCTCTCTCTCTCACTCCCTCTCTCTAGCTATCTCTCAAGTCTCTCCCTCTTACCCCCCCTCACACTCTCAAGTCTCTCCCTCTGGAACCCTACCTACATAACTCCCTCTTTCTCTCCCTGTCTCCCTCTCCCCCATTCTCTGTCTCCCTCTCTCTTAGGTCTCTCCCTTCCACCCCCTCTCCCTCTCTCCCTCCCACCCTACCTCGAAAACTCTCTCTCTTTCTCTTTAAATTCTCCCCGCCTCTAAATGCAAACATACATACATACATATATACATACATATAGGCATACATACATACATACAAGCATGAATAAATACATAGGGTAGAGTGCAGATGGTTTTCCCCAAAGGGGGAACTTAATTGGCCCACTTTTTTTTTTTTAAATCAGGAAATACTAACTTTGGATGTGAAATTGAGGATAGTTACACTCAAAATTTTGAGATGGAACAAAACAAGGATCGAAGTGCTCTGAGTCTACTTTCTAAACTACTAATTTATTTTTAAAATGGTTGAGATTAGGGGGTTCAAAAGAGGGATGTACACAAATTGGTGTTGTTTTTGTCAGAAAAACATAACATAGCAACTCTTGTACGACCTGAGTACGGTTAACTTCTTTTTAGTATTTTTAAAATCGCTACGGTCAGAAGTTAGCTAACATCATCTAGTTGATGCACAATTTTTCTGATAATTTTTTAATGAATATTTGATTTTTTACTAATAATTTTTTCAGAGCAGGCACTTCTAAAAGCAGATTTTGGCTGTCCCCTACAGAATTTGGAAAGTAATAGATTTTAAAATTTTATTTTTTAAAATTTGTAGAATGGAGTCTAGTTTCTAAAATGTAATTTATTTGAAATTTCAATGAACAGTTAATTTATAATGAAAAAAAAACCAAACACTTTTTTTTGACAAAATATAGAAATACAAACAAAAGAAATTATGGATGAAAGGCCTAACATTGGTAGAAAGTGAAAAAAATTAAATTGTTGGAAAGCTAAGAGAGAACTTAACATTACCCATGTGTTTGATTTTGTCGATATTGAACTAGATGCAATCCTGATGGTGAGCACGAACCCGATTATGTGAAAAATTGTAGAATTTGAAAAAAACATGTCTTTGGTCATTGGGAATGCCCTCCAAGCCTTTGGGTTGGTATTCCAAGGAAAATTCCAAAGCTAAGGCTTGGGGATTCCCAAAGAAAAATATAACACGAGCTCATTATAATGTGCTCATGTTATGTATTAGTTTTGACATTTTTTGCTTCTCTGGGGAACATATCAAGCAACACATAATGCCCTTGCATTATTTCTTCCTTTAGTTAAATGCCACCTTTTTGAATGTCTGTCATATGTTTGTATGCATATGTATACTAGTGTGTCATGTATGTATGTATGTATGTATGTATGTATGTATGTATGCATGAATGTATGTATGCCTATATACATGTATTTATGCTTA
>VDFB02058242.1:131950778-132031300 GCA_007258455.2 Sequoia sempervirens | reverse complement strand
AGTGGGAGTCAGAGTGGGGGAGAGTGGGAGAGAGGGTGGGAGAGAGTGATCGAGTGGGAGACTGGGTTGGAAGAGAGTGAGAGAGTGTGAGGGAAGGTGGGAGAGGGTGATAGAGAGTGGGAGAGAGTGGGGTAGAGTGGGAGAGGGTTGGATAGAGTGGGAGAGGGTGGTAGAGGGTGTGAGAGGGTTGGAGAGAGTGGGAGAGCATGGGAGAGGGTGGGAGAGGGTGAGAGAGAGTGTAAGAGCATGGGAGAGGGTGGGAGAGGGTGGGAGAGAGTCAGAGAGAGTCAAAGAGTGTCAGATAAGATGGGAGAGGGTGGGAGAGAGTTGGAGAGAGTGGGAGAGTGGTTTAGTGGGAGATAGGGTTGGAGTGGGAGAGAGTGTGGGAGAGTCAGTGAGTGGGATATAGGGTAGTGGAGAGTGTTAGAGGGTGGGAGAGAGTGTGAGAGTGTGGGAGAGGGTGTGAGAGAGTGGGAGAGGTGGAGAGGGTGGGGAGAGAGAGTCAAGAGTGTCAGATAGGATGGAAGAGGTGGGAGAGTGTGGGAGAGAGTTAGAAGTCAGAGAGTGTCAGATAGGATGGGAGGGTGGGAGAGTGTGGGAGAGAGTGGGAGAGTGGTAGAGAGAGGGTGGGAGAGGGTGTGAGAGGGTGGGAGAGCATGGGAGAGGGTGCTAGAGAGAGGGAGAGAGTGGGAGAGTGTGGGAGGGTGTGAGAGAGGGTGGGCGAGTGTGAGAGAGTGGGATAGTGGGTGGGAGATGGTGGGAGAGAGTGGGAGAGTGTTGGAGAGGGTGGGAGAGGGTCAGAAAACATTGTAGAGTGTGGGAGAGGGTGAGACTGAGTTGGAGAGAGTGTTGGAGAGTGGGTGAGTGGGAGAGAGGGTGGGAGAGTTGGAGAGCATGGGAGAGAGTTGGAGAGACTGGGAGAGTGGGAGAGAGGGTGGGAGATGGTGGGAGAGAGTGGGAGAGTGTGGGAGAGGGTGAAAGTGTGTGGGAGATAGGGTGGGAGTGGGTTGGAGTGGGTGCACCATATAAATCTTTAAAATAACTAAATTTATTATAATGCAAGTGTGTTATTGATAAATAGAGAGATGGTCATTTAGTGAGAAATAATGCGAGCACGCTATAAAGCGTGTGCATTATTTCTTGCACCGAAAATGGTTAAATAACACAATATACCTATGATGTTGGCCCACATTCTGCATATTCTCCTGGTTTTGTGCGTTCTCTGACATAAAGTAGCTTTTTGGTGATTAAGTGAAGTGTGCATGCATGATATTTAGATTCCACCACCTTTTTCATGATATTTCCATCACCTTTGCATGAAATAGCATAGTTTTCATATTGGAAGGCATGTAATATGAATTCAAGTTTGAATTGTGGTGATAACTGATATACAATTGAATTTTGGAGGGGAACAAGCTTTTGAAAAAGTCAAATTTTTGAGGAATTTGAGGAAAGAAGAAGCAAAGGCTACATAATTGGGTAGAACTCCTCCATTTGAAACTTTGGTTTTTTAGGTATGTGAAGTCTTTGTACATTTTCTTTCATTATATTATGGCTTGCTTTCATTTTTGTTGTTTTACTTATTCCATGTTGATCAAATTGTTTGTTTGTCATGTTACAACCTTAGGTTGTATAGAAATTTTAAATTACACAATTCTATACACTTTCCTATTACATGTTTAAACCACATCTCTTTGAGGCATTTTGTTAAATTTAACAATTGACTTTCTTTGTGTATCCTTCTAAAGCTTTCATTGAGGTATTTTGTCAAACAATTATACAAACTAGTTGATTGCCTTGTCTATGCTACCAAAATTTCTATACATGTCTCTAAAAAATTGGAATATACTCCTCATGCATTCTCAAATAGGTTTCCAATACAAAAACCCTCAATTTGCTCATAAATATCTAGGGTTTTCTATATTTCACAACTACAAGGCCTTCCAAGCCTCACCAAAGCATCAAATAAGTTTGTCAGAGTCTGTAAAAAAAAAAAAACCTTCACTAGGCCTTTAGCCTCATTAGATCTCAAAAACACCACTTTGGTTCCTCCTTTTCATGCCAAAAACTCACATTCTTAGCCTAAGATAACATCACCATCCCTATAGATACCTTACCACTATTAAAATAAACATGAAACTTGAAAACAACATATTACAGGCCTTTCCTCTGAATCACAGGTCACCACAAGTAGGAGGAAAGTCTCCATCTTTAAATTAAAGTAAAACTCAAACTCTACTGGTCTATATAGGTTGATCATGAAGAATGGAGTTTTTCATTCACCGAAACAACCAAAGGAGTCTTAAAATAGATTGAAGTCCAAGTTAAGACCTGCCACCACAATTATTTGTTTTTCTAAAGACCTAGGACAATTTAGACACCTTTATTTTACCCATTACAGAGCCTTTCAACATATCCAGCAATCACCAATGCTTGTTTTGTACCAAACTGCACACATTATTAAGTTTTCTATGCTTTTAAGGGCCCAAACTAGCCCACTTTTACAAAGGGACTACCTTTGAAATGTGTCCAAATCTCCTAAAACCTTGGGGCAACACTTTATATCTATCAAAACTTCAAATTATAGCATTAGATTGCAGAGATTCAATCATTTACCACCCAAACCATAAAACCCTCTCCCTAGGCTTAGAAACCGTATGTTTGATTGAAAGTAGCACTTTCCAAACACTCCAAAACTTGAAAATTGTTGAAACAAGCCTAATATACCTTGTTCATGCTCAATCTAACATAAAATAGCACTGCCCAACTAAGAAACTCAATCTTAGTCAACAAAAATATCAATTTTGTTAAGGAAAACTCAACATTTCCTCATTTGGTTTGACGCCAAATCCAAGATCATCCTCCATTCAAGTTTATCATGGCATTTTATAATGTTTCCCTCTTAAAAAAAACCACTTCAACTTTGAAAACTAACATTTGAAAGAGGTGACCGTTGGTCTCCCTCTTTAATAGACTTTTAGAACCCTTCACTATTAGTTAATTTAACTTAGCACTTTTTGCACAGGTAAAATTATTCATCATGCCGAAGAAATGAACTATTAAAAGGAAAAAATTAACAAATGATCTGCTCCAAGCCTTCAGAGATAAAGAGAAAAAATAGATGAGGGAATATCATGAAAAGCATAAATTGGGAACGATTGACGAAAAGAAGCCAGTTGAAGAGGAACCTTAACTGTCAAAAAGAGAAAAGAAATTGGAAGCACAAAGGGAAAAAATGCGAAAGAGTCATGCTAGGGGAGATGCAGATACCGTAGTTGGAGACACACCCTCTACCACAAGTGAATATGAAGGGACACCATTAAGCACAATTGAATATGGAGGGACACCATCTACCACAAGTGAGTATGGTTGGACACCATCCACCACATCTGAAGTTGAGAGTACATTATCACTCAGATTTGACGAACAAGGTATGCCATCATCCCCACGTGAACCTCAAGGTATGTATTCTATTCCACCCTTGGTTGAAGGTATGAAATCTAGCCCACCTCAATTAAATATTGATAAAATTTCTAATGTTGAGATGTATGTATCTAAGAGAACACCACCTAGAATTTTGTGTAGAAAGCCAAAGTTTTTGATTAATATTGATGAGGATATTTTGTAGCACATGGAAGGTAAGATTCTAGAACGCACTTGTAGAAGATATGTTGATAAGATTTGGAAAATGTTCTTTGAAAGGCTAAATGAGACCAGAAGATGTCAACTATTTTTTCAAATGATGCAGGGTTTAAAGTACATAAACATCATGAAGACTCTTGGGTTGAGAACATTGAATGCATCAAGTGAAAACACTATTGTGAAGAATCTAATGGATGCTTATGAGAGTGTGGGTAAGACCTCATGCTCAAAGGATAGTAATGTCATCCGACATGCCATTACATCAACTTTGGTAAGCTATCAAACAAAGAGATCTCATCTCATTAAAAAGACAAGTGAACAAATGGGAATTAGTAGAAAAACTTTATCAAAAGCCATTCAAAGGCGGCAAAGAATTTAGGGCATTGATTCAAATGAATTATGGGCATTCTCGGGAAGACTGCCACATAAAGATATAAAATTTATTGAAGCATTGAGAACACTAATTGAATATTATTGGAAGAATAATACAAGGCCATCTCTGAATCAAAGGGATGTTAGTAAGAAGGAGAATCGATAGTCGGAACCATGAGCCACATCCAAAGCATTTTTTGAATACAACTCAAACCCAATTTTTTCATAAATTTCAAAATGCTTATCCTAAAATTAGTATTTCTCAAAGATTTTTTGAAATGCTTAAACCTTTTTATGTCAAGATAAATAACACATGCACTACTTGTTGTACACTACATATTGAATTCGCTAACCATTATGATGTTTATCATTCTATATGCTTAGATTTTCATACTAATGATGTTTTGTACGATTGTGGCATAGAAACCCCACCAAAATATTAAAGTGAGTTCTTATCAAAATTTCTACGTCAAATAGAGGATGGCCAAATATTCTATAAGACAACATGCTTGGATGGTTCATGCGTGCGTTGCGGTGGCTTGCAACGAATGCTAGTATGTCAACATATGGAAAGCAGAAATCAGGTGGGGCATAAACTAGTAGACTTTGAGAAGTATAAAATAGTGGCATACGCTACAAAAGATGGGTCTCAAGCAAAAAGGTGTGATTTGGTTATTGAGAAGATTCTAGTGTATCAGTTTATGTCCATGTTTCGTGAGAATCTAGTGTATGAGTATGCAAGGCATACCCATAGAGCCCGATGGTTGGACATGTAATTCAAGCTATACAAGGACACCTTTCCAATTGGCATCATAATATCAGTGGTTTTATTTGCAGAGAACTACACTCTACAGCCACAGTGTGAGGTGCAGTCACAGTATTACAGCTCCACATAGGTTTCAATATTCATGCACATAGCATTCATTTTGTAGCTGATAGTACAAAGGACCAAAGGAAGGTATTGAGGGAGTATCACTTTTATATTAGTGATGATCGCACACATTCTCCAGAGTTTGTGAAAGGTTGCTTCCAGATGTTCTATAGTGATTTAGCTTGGAGAGGCATAGTATACAATCAACATATAATATGGTCAGATAACTGTGCAAAACAGTTCAAGAACACACACATGTTCTACTGGTTGTGCAAGATGCATCTCACTACAGGTGTTCAACATATGTGGAACTTTTGTGAGGCTAGGCATGGAAAGGGGGAGCATGATGGTGCAGGAGCATGCATGAAAAGAGCATTAGCACGAGAAGAGTTAAAGTATAAAGACAGTGCAAAGTTGACAGATGCAAGTTCAATCGTCGAGTGGTGTAATGCTTCAATGGGTCCAGGTAATGAAGGTACGTCTTTAGTTCATAGATTTTTTGGTTGATGGATGATACTAACATTGCACCATATGAGGATTTTTTTACACTAACAGGATCAAATGAGCTACACTCTTTCCTTAGCTCAAATGCAGGTTCATGGAGTATTGATACACATAAGATGGCATGCTTTTTTTCATCATGTACAATGCAAGCCTGGAATGATTGTGAGTCAGGCGAGTGGGTTGACAAATGGTTGACAAGTTATCTTACCCCACTTCACACATATCGGCCTCCGACGACATTGGAACTAACACAGATGGAAAAATCAGTTGACTTTGACCACGTATCAGATATAGTTCAACCAAGTAATATATCTACTTGTTTAGTTTTTCAAATTCCATATTGTTATCTTACTTTGTACTGTATTCGTAATGTTGACTAATTTTGAGTGATTTTATGCACATATCAATGCAAGGCATGTTTATGCAGTTATTGCAAATGAAGAAAATGAAGAGGGAATAGACTATTACTTGTGTCATTGTGTTGAGGCCAAAAATAAATTGGAAGCCCCAGTTATAGATGGAGAAAACATCGAATAACCTATAGGCTCAGTTGTTGTTACTGGAATGTAGCTTAGAAGGTACCCACATAAGAGTGTTAAACATTGGCTATTTGAGGCCTTTGAAATGCATCGTAAGATTCTTCATTACTCAAACCTTGTTGTGGCATCCAATGTTCATTTGATAAAATATGGGGGTAGAACTTTGAACAAGATCTTGTGGAAGGTCCGTGAGTCTGACCATGAGGCAATACTTGACACAATAAAGAGTAGAGCAGATCCAGATGGTTCATTGGATTAATTTGTAAGTATATTCACAATGGTTCTTATTAATTTATACTTGTATCCATGTTAATTTGTTTGAAGCCAATGCTATCATGTCTTATTTTACTTTGCATATCTGTAAGTAACCTGGTAAACATTGAATGGTGTCCCCTTGCAGAAAATGCAGATTTATGAGCCATCCAAGAGAATCTCAGGCATAAAGCAATGCAACATCCCTATTTTGATTATGAAGCCAAATCTCAATTGTGATTTTCAGCCATTACAAAAGTGTGTGCGAAGATTGGTGAGGGAATTTCAAGTTATTCATTTGAAGTTAACCTTATCATGAGCACCTATGATGTAGAAATTATAGGAGCATCTCAAATTTCAAGATATTCTAGATTCATGAGAGGTGTTGTGTGTAATAGGTATCTTGGAACTCACAGTGAAGATGTATGAGTAGGATTGACTAAGTTGAGAGACTACCATGCCTATCTGTAAATTCCTTCCATCTATTTTCATTTCATTTCCATTTTGGACATGAGTTGTTTCCTTTTATTCTTTTACTTTTCCTATCTGTAACTAAACTAGTAAAAATTGATTGGTCTCTCCTTGTAGAAAATGCTGATTTTGGAGCCATCAAAGAGAATCTCATCCAAAAAAGCAATGCAACATCCTTATTTTAATGATCTTGACAAATCTCAATTTTGATTTCAAGCCATTATAAAAGAGTGTGTGAAGCTTTGTGAGGGAATCTCAAGATTCTCATTTGAAGTTAACCTCTAAATGAGAACCTATGATGTAGACATTATAAGAGAATGTCAAATGTATGAGTGACATTGTAAAATATATGTGAGAACAAAGTACCTAAGGAATTGTAATAAGATTTACTTGTAATGACATTTACTGAAATAATGAAATTTAGTGTAGGCGCACCAAGGTTATTGAGCAAATTTGGTTCACGAAAATATTTTAAGTTAGTTTTTTGTTATGATTTTTGTCAATTGAATAAGGTCATAACACATCCACAATTGATTTATAATGTCATAAGTCATGTTAGTTATAAAAATAATAGTTAGGCATGATTGGAAAGATGTAGAATCATTTGTAAAGGTTATTTAAAGCCTCTTGAAGGCTATTTAAGTCAATATTTGAGTTTGTAGCCTTTTGAAGGCAAATAATTGAATATGGTTGTAAATGTACTATTAGTGAGATTGAGATTGTTAACCTTCAGAGAGTAGTAGTATTTATGTTGATGAAATTTCCTTTAGATGCAATGATTCAAAGCACATCAACCATGTGGTGCAAATGATTAAATCCTAGAGAGGATCTAAGCAATGAAATCTCACATTCTCAACCTAAAACAACATCACCAACCCTATAAACACCTTACCATTATTAAAAGAGTTAAGGAAAATTGAAAATAACACATTGTAAACCTTTCCTCTGAGTCACAATTCACCACAATATGAGGAAGGGCTCCATCACAAAAATTAAAGTAAACTCAGAGCCTACTGGTTTGTATAGGTTGAATAAAGAAAAATGGATTTTCCTTTCACTAAAACAACCAAAAGTGTATCAAAACATATTGAAATCTAGGTTAAGACCTGCCACCAAAATTTTTCATGAATTTATTTTTGTAAGAGGCTTGTACTAGGCCATACATAGAGAAAAGAAACTGAAAACTCAGAAAAATGTTGAAATTCCACAGTTTTAGGCGTTGTGAAGAGCACCAATCTTCAAAAAAACTATTGATTGAACCCCCATTCAGGCTTGAATGATGCTTTTAATAAATTTCAAATGAGAATCATCTCCCTTCAATGCCCATAACTACCTTTGAACCACCAAAGCGTTATTAAGCCTACAAATACTAGTATTTATTATTTAAGAATGGTTTTGCTTACTAAGCTTTATCATGCAAATTTAATATTCTAAAGGCCTAGGACCACTTAGACACCCTTATAACATGATTTTTAGACTCTTTCTCTACACTCCCACCTACTTTTTACATAATTTTCCTTTATGGCAATATCAACAATTATTTAATTCAAAAGTGCTTTTGCACATTTGTCCACCCTAACCTACTAATTCCCAAAGTACATAAAATATTGGTCTATTAGACCTTATTCAAGACAAAAAGACCTCAAAATACTAACATATGCCAACTTTCCTCCCAATTTACCATCAAACAATCACAAATTGAGGGTGAGGTGTGGGTGCTCCTGCACCATTCAACTTTCAAAAATAGTCAATTAGGTTGGCAGATGTCTGGATCGGGCTAGCATTTGGTGGAAGAGGAAGAAAGATGACTGGAACTCTAGAGTCCCACCATACTAGATTTTGGTATTTAACCATGAGAGTAGAAGAGAGATTTGATATCATGTATCAAAACATTAAGCGTGCATTATTCCAACCAACAAAGAAGGAGATGATTACTTTGCTTCATTTTCATTTGCATAAGCATATCAAGGCATGGGAACCAAGAAGACCAAGGATGACCAAGGATGTCCAGTTTTATGTGGAGGTAATGGATGTGGTCCAAACTTTAGGAGGGTCAAGAAGGTCAATGTATGATCTTGATGAAATTGAGGAAGAACAACAAGAGAGGGACAAGAAAAATAAAATCAATACAGAGTTTCAAGGTTTTGTCAAGCAAGTAAGAGAGCTATGGGAGAAGCCTCATCTAAAATATTTTGAACTAGACTTTGATATGTACTACTGAGAGAGCTTGGTTTTCATGGAGTTCCTTTCAAAGACTCTTCTTTTATTATTCTTATGGTAAACTGTTTGGTAGAGTTGGTGGAATTACCTTTCTTAGTAGTAATCGCTATTAGTGAGATTGAGATTGTCAACCTTGAGAGAGTAGGACATGGGAAAAATGAATTTGATATGGCTATTGCTTTCGAAGACTTCAAGCGGGATGTACTATACATTGAAAACATTCCTCAATATTCACTTGATGGCATCAATGAATGGCTGAACTCCATAGTTATAAAGTATTATGAAAGCAAAATGAACTTGTACTGGCAACCAATTTTGAAGACTATTACTGATGATTCAAAGCACATCAACCATGTGGTACAGATGATTAAATACCAAAGATGATTTGTAGCAATGAAAGATTTTGAAAAGGTAGAGAGAGCTACATTGGTGACTTAGGAGAAACTTCAAATTTCAAGAAACAAAGCCAATTAGGCTGGCAGATGTGTGGATCAGGCCAGCATTTGGTGGAAGAGGAAGAAAGATGACTGGAACTCTAGAGGCCCACCATATTGGATTTCAATATTCAACCATGAGAGTAGAAGAGAGAGTTGATATCATGTATCAAAAAATTAAGCATGCATTCTTGCAGCCAGTGGAGAAGGAGGTGATTACTTTGCTTCATTTTCATTTGCATAACCATATGAAGGCGTGGGAACCAAGAAGACCAAGGATGCCGAGTTTTATGTGGAGGTAATGGATGTGGTCCAAACTTTAAGATGGAAAAGAAGGAAAATGTATGATTTTTAACCTTGAGAGAGTATTTATGTTGAGGAAATTTCCTTTAGATGCAAGGATTCAAAGTTGATGCAGAGTGAGCAGGGAAGTACACCAATCTCAGATGGCAGAGGTTCTTTTATGAGTGCTTCTCTCAAATACTCTTATCAACACACCATCAAATCACTGTCCTTCTATAAAGAAAACTCAACTCACCAAGGTTCCTTGAATCTCAGACTTTTGAAGGACTTATAATCACTTGAAACATGCTCTAACAGACGACAATCAAAACACCATAGCCATTTCTAGAACTTAGGAAACCCCATGAGTTCATTTCTCAACTAGTAGGCGTCTTTACCCCCAATTGCTTGTAGCACTTCCCGATAGGAAAATCCAATTAATTCTCACCCAAAAACCTGTATCTGATGTAAACTACTATTTTTAGGAAAGTATATTATGCCTCTACAAGGCCACACTATCTTACTTCTTAACAGTAGTTGGAAAAGCAACCATGGACCAAACTAACGTTGTCCTCAAGAGGCCTAATTGAGTGCACTTGATTGGTTTTTAGTTATCTAGGCTCACCCATTCTCCCCAAAGCCTTGTTTCAATCTTCTATAGACTACTTATAACCATTTCAATCATTCCTAAGTGCCACCTTGAACAAAAATCTCTCTAAACAAGCAAAACTCTAATTTTGGCTTTACAAGCTAGGCTTGTCACATGAAGATGCTAGGGCTAGATAAGTTTGTAACTTTCCCCACACATTTGGCCATTCTCCAAAACCTTGAAAAGATGAAAATATACATAAATAAATTCCATCCCACAAGAAATTAGTAACTATACACTGTGGGAGTGGAAGATAGAAGCATTTTTTGGCCAAACCCTAATTTTGAGAGTTGCTTGACTTGTTGCTAGTAAAACAAAAATATCTCCACTTATACTTCATGAAAATTCACCAAAACACCTTCAAATGAAATTTGACACTCTCCTCTTTCTAACCATAATAGGTTTGAGCCTGTACTGATTGTATAGAGGTCATACCACATGTTTTAACAGCAAATTACACACAGTAATTTCCAAAAAACAACCACTTCTTTCATTAGAACTTGAAAAACAATGATTCAACAACCATGCCTTGACCATGAGAGGATTATTTAACTTCCAACCACCCTTCCCAAAGTCCTCCAACTGAAATTTGAATTAGGTGGATGTTGGAAACTAACTTTTTTTCCAATTAGACCATAATTGCCTAGTTAAGGTAATTGACTACAACTTCACAAAAGCCCGATTGAAATGAGGCTTCAAAGGTGTATTAAAAAGCATAAAAGACACCACAAACACTACACATGCCAAGGAAACTCCCCTCAAGGACTTGGATACATCAAGGAATTTTAATTCTTTAGTTTTCCTAGATGAATCAAGCTTACATGGTGAGGAAGGAGACCTTGTTTTTACAACAAGACTTGACTCCAAAACTAAAACTTGTTACAAGACATGAAAGATGGTTCTTGGAACCTTATTACATCTCAAAATTCTTGACAACAAACAAAGAAAATAAGTAATACCTCCAAGAGGCATGAGGATCCCAAGGTGCTCCTACACCAAAAGCACATCAACCACATGTGGTATAAATGATTAAATCCTAAAGATGATCTGTAGCAATGAAAGAGTCTGAAAAGGAAAATAGAGCAACACTGGCGACTTAGGAGAAAATTTGGATTTCAAAAACAAAGTCAATTAGGTTGGAAGACGTGTGGATCAACCAAAATTTGGTGGAAGAGGAAGAAAGATGACTAGAACTCTAGAGGCCCACCATACTAGATTTCGGTATTCAACCATGAGAGTAGATGAGAGAGCTGATATCATGTATCAAAACATTAAGCATGCATTCTTCCAGCCAATGGAGAAGGAGATGATTACTTTGCTTTATTTTCATTTGCATAACCATATCAAGGCATGTGAACCAAGAAGACCAAGGATGCTAAGTTTTATGTGGAGGTAATGGATGTGGTCCAAACTTTAGGAGTGAAAAGAAGGTCAATGTATGATTGGTGCAGGAACACCATTTAGTAGGTTTTGTTCATCAAGGCAAATAAGGAGTAGAATATCATCAATTTACTAAAACTGGCCTGAACTTGTACATTTGAAGGTTTTGAGTCAAGAAAAATGGCTTTTTGACCCATTCCTCTTTCTGTAGCCTTTGTAACTTGAGGAATGGGTCTACACTAACATTATTAAAGTGTGGGAATGATGTGTTAGTGTTGGGGAGGTCTGAAAGTGAGATGGGTGTGAAACCCATGTGTGTAAAAGTGTGTTTTCTTTAAGAAAAATGGTGGTTTTGAAGAGTTAAATGGTGTTTTTGTGTAGGGAAGTGTTATTTTATGATTGTTTGAGATTTTTTAGGGTATCAAAAACTTGTTTGAGTAATTTTTAGGTTGTGGTTAGCTTTGGAAGTATCATTTTCAATAAACCCCTAGGGTTTAGGCTACAATAGAGGGTTTTGTGGTTTACCCATTGTACGGTGGTATAACTGAGATCTAAATGTGGATTTTGAAGTGTTGACACCTTAGAATTGCTGCCTCAAGAGTTGGTAAGGTTTGGATAAGTTTAGAGTATAAACCCTTTGTTCAACTAGATTGATCCCTTAAGGATCTAAAGGGAAAAATGGCTGTAAACTTCAGCATGAGGTTACTCAGACACCGTGCTGCTTAAAACCTTCTCATCTAATCCAATGGGATGATGTTGGGCCCCTATACAATAAACTCTCTTGGTTTTCATTATCTCAGAGTGGTTTTCCTGTGGTGTCCAGTTTTCAGTTGATGAAAAAAGTGTCAAATGGAAGCAATGGAAAGTTGCAAAGTGGTGCAACTTTCGTTCTGCAACTTTTGTGACCAAACGAACTATTCCAACACATACAAATAGGAATGTTTACGCTAGGAATGGTCCTTTTCACACCCAAACACACGGAATTGCTCTGAGCTACGTTCAACCAAATCAATCCCTTAAGGGTCCAAAGGGAAAAATGGCTGTAAACTTCAGCATGAGGTTACTCAGACACGGTGATGCTTAGAAAAGTTTCATCTAGTTAAATGGGATCATGTTGGGGCCCTCTACAATAACCTCTCTTAGTTTTCATTATCTCGGGGTGGTTTTCCTGTGGTGTCCAGTTTTTAGTTGATGAAAAAAGTGTCAAATGGAAGTAGTGAAAAGTTGCAAAGTGGTGCAATTTTTATTCTACAACTCGTGTGACCAAATGGACTATTCCAACACATCCGAATTGGAATTTTTACACTATACATGGTCCTCTTTCACACCCAAACATACAGAATCACTCTGAACTATGTTCAACCAGATCGATCCCTTAAGGGTCCAAAGGGAAAAATGGCTGCAAAATTCAGCATGAGGTTACTCAGACGCCGTGATGCTTAGAAACTTCTCGTCTAGTCCAATGGGATCATGTTGGACCCCTCTACAATAATATCTCTTGGTTTTAGTTATCTCGGAGTTGGTTTTCCTATGGTGTCCAGTTTTCAGCTGATGAAAAAAGTGTCAAATGGAAGTAATGAAAAGTTGCAAAGTAGTGCAACTTTTATTTTGCAACTCATGTGACCAAATGGACTGTTCCAATGCATCCGAATAGGCATGGTCCTGTTTTGCATCCAAACATGCGGAATCGCTCTGAACTGTGTTCAACCAGATCGATCCCTTAAGGGTCCAAAGGGAAAAATGGCTGCAAACTTTAGCATGAGGTTACTCAGAAACCATGATGATTAGAAACTTCTCATCTAATCTGATGGGATCATGTTGGGACCCTCTATAATAAATTCTCTTGGTTTTAGTTATCTCAGAGTTGGTTTTCCTATGGTGTCCAATTTTCAGTTGATGAAAAAAGTGTTAAATGGAAGTAACGAAAAGTTGCAAAGTGGTGCAACTTTCATTCTGCAACTCGTGTGACCAAATAGACTGTTCCAACATATCTGAATAGACATGTTTACGCTAGGCATGGTCCTTTTTTGCACCCAAACACGTGGAATCGCTCTAAACTGCGTTCAACCGGATTGATCCCTTAAGGGTCCAAAGGGAAAAATGGTTGCAAACTTCAGCATGAGGTTACTCAAAAACCATGATGATTAGAAACTTCTCATCTAATCTAATGGGATCACATTAGGCCCCTCTACAATAACCTCTCTCAGTTTTAGTTATCTCAGAGTGGTTTTCCCGTGGTGTCTAGTTTTCAGTTGATGAAAAAAGTGTCAAATGGAAGTAGTGGAAAGTTGCAAAGTGGTGCAACTTTCATTCTACAACTTGTATGACCAAATGAACTATTCCAACACATCCAAATAGGTGTGTTTACAATAGGCATGGTCCTCTTTCACACCCAAAAATGCGGAATCGCTCCGAGCTATGTTCAACCGAATCGATCCCTTAAGGGTCCAAAGGGAAAAATGGCTGCAAACTTCAACATGAGGTTACTCGGACACCGTGATGCTTAGAAATGTCTCACCTAGTCTGATGGAATCATGTTGGGCCCCTGTACAATAACCTCTCTTAGTTTTTGTTATCTCAAAGTGGTTTTCCCGTGGTGTGCAGATTTCAGTTGATGGAAAAAGTGTCAAATGGAAACAGTGGAAAGTTACAAAGTGGTGCAACTTTCGTTTTGCAACTCATGTGACCAAATAGAATGTTCCAGCACATCTGAATAGGCATGTTCATGCTAGGCATGGTCCTCTTTCTCACCCAAACATGCGGAATCACTATCAGCTATGTTCAACCGGATCAATCCCTTAAAGGTTTGAGTGTAGTATGTTGAAATAGGCCATTCCACCTATTGTTCAGGCTGTGTTTCGGTGATATGGGCCTGATGTAAGTAGGATAGGGAGTAGGAATAAGAAAATGGCATTAGTAAGGGCATTGGAAGAGATTACTAATGCTGCCTCTGTTGAAAATTCAAAATTATGGCCCCTTAAAAGCAAGGCTAGAAGAGGTGAAAAGAAGAAATTGCTTGAAAATAAGTTAGAATAGGTTGGAAATAAGGTGAGATTGTGGAGTTTGATGTGTTTGAAAGGTCTACAAGGATAGGGGATGTCAAAAGTATGTTATGGCATGACATGGCCTAGTTGGGAAAATAGGAGTTTTGAATGAAAAAGAGAGGTTTGAGGGAGTAAACGTGGGTAAAGTCAAGGGGAAACATAATTTGGTGGTCAATTAAGTTTGTCTAGGTAAAATGAAGAGTGTTGGAATAGGTTTTGAGGTTTAGGTTTGGGGGTTTGGTTCACCGGTTTGGCCAAAATTTTTTGGAGGGGGGTTCAGTTAGTTTTGGGTTCGTTGGTACAAAAAACATGTAAAAACAAAATATATATCTATGCAACCTAGAAGCATGAATTAGGATTAGAATCACACATCGTCATATAAACAAAAAAACCACCATAAACTTGAATTTCATTTAAAACAACAAAATTGGCAAAAAAAAAAGTATTTATAACCTGCAAAAAAATGTGAATAAAATCACACTGATTTTCATGTGAAAAAAACCATGAGACCATAGCTTGTTGCTTACTATTATGCTTTGATAGATTTTTTCCAAGCATCCATAGCTTGTTTGAAAGTACTTTTTTTAGGCTTTTAGCCATAGTAGCAAGGAAGTGAATTGTTTGATAAAATGATTTGTAGACATGTATGAAAAATGTGGTAACATAGACAAGGCAGTGAACTATTTGAAAAAATGCCTCAAAGAAATGTGGTTTCATGGTGATGGAATGACATGAAGAATGCCATGACAAGAAAATTGCCATGGATTGTCATGGCATTCCACCACCATTGACACCACATTTCTTTGAGGCTTTTTTTAAACAGTTCACTGCCTTGTCTATGCTATTGCTTATTATTATGATTTGATAGATTTTTTCCAAGCATCCATAGCTTTTTTGGCAGCACCTATTTTAGGATTTTAGCCATAGAAACAAGGAGGTGAACTGTTTGATAAAATTCTTTGATAAACATGTATGAAAAATGGGGTAGCATAGACAAGGCAGTGAACTGTTTGAAAAAATGCCTCAAAGAAATGTGATCTCATGGTGATGGAATGGAATGACGAATGAAATGACAAGAAAATTGATATGGATTGTCATGGCATTCCACTACCATTGAGACCACATTTCTTTGAGGCTTTTATTCAAACAGTTCATTGCCTTGTCTATGCTATTGCTTATTATTATGCTTTGATAGATTTTTTCCAAGCATCCATAGCTTGTTTGGAAGCACCTATTTTAGGCTTTTAGCCATAGTAGCAAGGAGGTGAACTATTTGATAAAATTCTTTGGTAAACATGTATGAAAAATGTGGTAGCATAGACAAGGCAGTGAACTGTTTGAAAAAATGCCTCAAAGAAATGCGGTCTCATGGTGATGGAATGCCATGAAAATCCATAGCTTGTTTGAAAGCACCTATTTTAGGCTTTTAGCCATAGTACAAAGTCAAGATGTTTGATAAAATGCTTTGATAGACATGTATGAAAAATGTGCTAGCATAGACAAGCAATGAACTCTTTGAAAAAATGCCTCAAATAAATGAGGTCTCATGGTGATGGAATGCCATGACAATCAAATGCTTTTAATTGTCATGGCATTCCATCACCATGAGACCTCATTTCTTTGAGCCATTTTTTCAAAGAGTTCACTGCCTTGTCTATGATATTGCTTACTATTATGCTTTTGATAGATTTTTTCCAAGCATCCATAGCTTGTTCGAAGCACTTGTTTTAGGCTTTCAGCCATAGCAACAAGGCGGTGAACTATTTGACAAAATGCTTTGGTAAACATGTGTCAAAAATTTTGTAGTATAGACAAGGCAATCAATTGTTTGAAAAAATGCCTCAAAGAAATGTGGTCTCATAGAATGCCATGACAAGCAAATGCAATTGGGAGCTGCTCCTAGTTATTAGTTATGCAATGTGAAGTAATTGCATAACTGCTTAGGTTGACTTTGTAAAAACTATATTGTAATTGAAATTTTGTCATCTATCAGCATCTAGTTATTTGTTATGCAATGTGAAGCAATGCTTTGAGTTTGAAATATGTGCAATGCAATGTAATCAACGATATGAATATAAACTACAGAAATCTATTTTTTACGATTTATTAGTTAAAATATTTACTTTATTTGCTCTCTATATCTCTATGCTATGGAAATTCCTTTAATTTTTTTTTAAATTTTTTTTATCTATTGTTCTACTTTTTTTTACCTTTTTTTTTAAATCTGATTTTTTTTCGATTTTTTCTAGACTTGTTCCCAATTTTTTCAAAAAATCTTATACTTTTGGTTTGCCGATTTTTTCCCCAAAAGATTTTTGCTGCTATGGTATAAACAAATATCTTTTTGTAATATCAAGGATACTTTTTGAAACTTCCATGCATTGCTAATCTAAAAGGAAAAGTCTTTTTCCTAATATGTATGCAGCCATGCTTTTGACATTGTCAAAAAGAGCAAATATGGACACCAACGATAATAAAGATTTGTATTAACCAAATATCCATGTACACATACATCAATATATGTCGATATAAGTATAAAATATAGTTACAAAATAGCCATATAGGCTTACGAGAATACCATATAGGCATACAATGTCAAATATATCCAATACAAGATATGTACAAAATTGCCATGTCTAGGCATACAACAAAGGGCTCTGGAATCAAAATTCATTTCTCTCCATGCTCTGGAAATAAATTATTTCCCTTTGTTTGGCGACCCGATGGTGATAAGTCTATCACTCATTTCTGTTGTGCTTGAGGAGTGCTCCTACCGCTCCTCCTACAGTTTAGCTCCTGGTGAAGATTTAACTGTTACAATAAGAAGTAAAGGCATTAATATATATATATAAATTACATTATAGGAAATGATATATTTAACAAAATAATCACTTACGGCCATCTCAAGATCACTCTCCACAATGGAAACATTTTCATGTCGATGCTCAGGCATGCTAAAGCCCTGTATAAACCATCCAAATAGGAATTAAACTAGGAATCAATAATGGTTTGATTTTTCACTAGAACTAACATCTATAACAATGAATGTAAATTGAAATTTAGTAATTTTCCTCATACCTCCTATATTAGAGCCATGGAGGATTGTATAGTAGATGAAACACCGATATCCATTGTCCTTGTAACATTTGGAGGTGTTTCCACAACCAATATATGAAAATAAAACAACGAATTAATCAATCACAAAAAAGTTACAATAGAAATCCACACCATGACTTATAATGTATGAAATCTAATGAAAAAAATTTCGTGTACAAGTATTAAACTATATATTTCTGGTAGGCCCTCACAGTTTGATAGGAAGACCAAGCATGATAGGGAGAAGAACACATACTCCATTGTGAAGGATGGGAAGACTTACAACCTTTTACCTCTCCTAGAAGAAGACAAGGCAAAGCATGAAGGGCCTAGTGTTTTGATGGTCGGTGAGAAGGAGTTCATGAAGGCCTTGAAGGAAGGAGGAGGAAGAGGATTCTTCTTGATTATGAAGCCAAAAAGTGAAGCAGATCTGCCCACAAAGAAGAAGGAAGATGCACCAAAGAAAGTCCAAGAGTTGTTGGAAAGGTACAAGGACATAACGGTGAATGAATTACCTAGTCCCCTACCTCCCATTAGGGATATAAGCCACCATATTGATCTGATTCCAGGGGCTACATTGCCCAATAAGGCTGCATACAAGATGACAATTGCTTAAAATGAGGAGATTGCAAGACAAGTGCAAGAGTTGATGGATAAAGGGCTACTGAGGAAGAGTTCGAGCCCATGTGTTGTTCCTAATGTCCTAGCACCAAGGAAGGATGGGAATTGGAGGATTTGCAATGATTCAAGAGCCATTAATAGGATCACAATCAGATATAGGTTCCCGATGCCAAGAATGGAGGACCTCATGGATTGTCTATCAGGAGCATCTTACTTTTCCAAGATTGATCTAAAGAGTAGGTACCATCAAATAAGGATCAGAGAGGGGGATGAATGGAAGAAAACTTTTAAGACTAATGAAGGGCTCTATGAGTGGTTGGTGATGCCCTTTGGGTTATCAAATGCCCCTAGTACATTTATGTGCCTTATGAATGAGGTATTGAAACCTTTCATTGGAAATTTTGTTGTAGTTTATTTAGATGACATCCTTGTGTTTAGCAGGTCTAAAGAAGAACATTTGAAGCACCTTGACATGGTACTAAGGAGGTTACAAGAGGAAAAGCTTTTGATCACATGGAAAAGTGTGAATTCATGAGGAAAGAACTAGTCTACCTAGGTTTTGTCATCTCCAAGGGAAGTTTGAAGATGGATCCTTCAAAGGTGGATGCTATTCTTACTTGGCCAAGACCAAAATCCATGGGAAATTTGAGAAGCTTCCATGGACTTGCAAGCTTTTATAGAAAGTTCATCAAGAACTTTAGCCAAATTTGTGCACCAATCTTGGACACCATCAAAGGAGGTAACAAAGGTAAGTTTTCTTGGACCAATGAGGCTGATAAAGGGTTCGAATATCTGAAAATGAGAGTAGCACAACAACCTATACTTGTGCTCCCTGATTTTGTTAAAGTTTTTACCATTGAGTGTGATGCTAGCAATCAAGCTATAGGGGTTGTTTTGAGCCAAGAAGGCAGACCAGTTGCATTTTATAGTGAGAGGCTGAATGAAGCAAAGAGGAAGTTTTCTTCCTATGATTTGGAATTGTATGCTATGGTCCAAGCCCTCAAAAAGTGGAGGCACTACTTGTTACCTAAAGAATTTGTTGTTTATACTGATAATCATGCCTTGAGTTTTTTGAATGCATAAGACAAACTCAGTCATAGGTACATGAAGTGGGTAGAGTCTTTGCAAGCCTGTACTTTCACAATAAAGAATAAGAAGGGCCAAGAAAATAAGGTGATAAATGTTCTCAGTAGAATGGCACTTGTAGTGCAAGAGATCCAACTCCAAAGCATGGGGGTTGAAGTATTGAAGGATATGTATCATGAAGATTTAGATTTCAAGGAGGTATACAATGTTTGTGAGAATCATTTGAATTATTTTCATGGTGAATTCTCTAACTTTTTATTGTAGAATCATTTTCTCTTCAAAGGAAGCAAATTGTGTGTGCGTAAATGCTCAATGAGGGAGCATATCATAAAGGAGAAACATAGTGGGAGTCTTGGAGGTTGCTATGGCCTTGACAAGACCTTGGAACAAGTTAGGAGATTTTACTATTGGCCAAAGTTGTAGGTGGATGTGAGAAGGTATGTGGAAGGCTGCACAATATGTCAAAGGGCAAAGGGAACTTCATCAAATGCAAGACTCTATCAGCCATTGACCATTCCCAATAGGCCTTGGGAGTGTGTAAGTACGGACTTTGTCTTGGGGTTGCCTAGAACTGAAAGAGGTTTTCATAGTATCTTTGTGGTAGTTGATAGATTTAGTAAGATGGAACATTTTATTCCTTACAAATGCACCAATGATGCATCTCATATAGCAGGTCTCTTCTTTAAGGAGGTTGTTAGGATACATGGACTGCCTTTAAGCATTATTTCTGACAAGGATTCTAAATTCATTGGTCACTTTTAGGGGACCTTGTGGAAGAAACTCAAGGAATTTTTTTTTCCTTTAGTTTAGCATACCATCCACAAATGGATGGACAAACTGAAGTGGTGAATAGATCATTGGGAAAGCTCTTAAGATGCCTTACCAAGGAGCATGGACAAGCTTGAGATCTGATTTTACCTCAAGATGAATTTGCATATAATGACTCCATGAATAAGAGCATTGGTAGAAGCCCTTTTGAAGTAGTCTATGGAATGCACCCTACAGGGGTCTATGAACTAAGAGATATACAAGGAGTTGCTAAGAGAAGTGATCAAGGTGAGGACTTTGCTGTTACAATCAAGGATATTCATCAAGTGAAGGAAACCCTTCAAAAGAATGTTGAGAAGTATAAGGAAAGGCATATTTAAAGAAAAGGAATGTCCAATTCAAGGTTGGAGACTTGGTGATGGAACACTTGAAGAGGGAGATACTTCCAAAAGGAAAGTATACCAAACTCATGATGAAGAAGATAGGACCTTGCAAGGTGGTCCACAAGTTTGGCCAAAATGCTTATGAAATAGAGCTACCTCCTAGGCTGGCAATCTCTCCTATCTTCAACATTTCTGACTTGTATCCTTTCAAAGATTTTGTGAATGCAGGTGATGGAGCAGGTACAACAACAATGGAGGATGAAGATTGGGTGAAGGAACTACCCCCCAACCAACCTATGACTCTTGAATGCATCCTAGACACCAAGGAGACAAAGAAGACTAGAAGGAAGGTTTACAAGGAATACCTGGTCAAATGGAAAGGTCTACCTGAAGAGGAAGCAACATGGATGTCAAAAAATGATATTAAACAACATGGAACTACTGTAGAAGACCTGATCTCAAAGAGGACTTGAGACCTTTCTCTTGCTTGGGAGTATGGTGCAGGACCACCCATGGGTCTAAGGGACCTACAATAATTTTTCATGTTTGTTTCTTGGTTTATGGATGGAATAAGGTCTTATGGACCATTTCAATGCTTTTTAGTAGGTCTTCTAGGTTTTTGGTTGAGTTTTTGGTCTTGGTGACCAACTTCTTTGTAAGACAATGTCTCCATCCTCCTTTGTAAGTCTAGTGCATCTTGGAAAAATAAGGAAAAATGATGCCTTGCTATATCTAGACACCTGAGGGGAGTCACCCTACTTTTTTACAAGGTTTTAAATGTCTTTGACACATTTTGGAAGGCTCTTTGTGGTCGAGTTGGTAGAAGTTGCTCACATTGCCTTAACTAGGCAATTAGAAGTCAAAGCATGAGATTAGTTGTTTTCCAACATCTCTCTTTTCAAAAGATAGTTGCAATAAGTTTGAGGGAGTTTGTAATACTTCAAATATGCCTCTCTTGGTTGAGGAAAGGTTGATTTTAATGTTTTGAAGAAGTTTCAATAAGAAGTTTGTTATTTTTCCTGTGTTTTTGTGAAGAATTTGTTGATCCCGTACTTTGTACGAACTATATTTTCACTTTCATGCTCCAAGCCTATAATAGTTGGATAGGTAATTGAAAAAGATTTCCTTTGGCATTGGAGTGGTGATATTTCATTGAGTATCAAGGGAGATATTCCAATTTCTCTATCGGGTGGTCTGAAAACCCTTAAAATCAGGATTTTGGGTGAAAAATGTATATTTCTTCCATTTCCATGTTGTAAAATTGCTAAATCTCAGTGGGATGGAAGATATAAGGTTTTACTATCATTTCCACAATTTTTTGGAGAATGTAAGGCTCATTTTTGGAAGTTGTGCATGAATTTTGGCTTGACATCTCTATGTGGCAAGCATAATTGACAAGCAAAAAAGAAGAGTTTTTTCTTGATTTTGAAGAATTTGTTTAAGAAGATTTAGTAATGGTGGAAACAAGTGTGGAGAACCTATAGGAGTCTGATTTTTTTCTTTGGGGTGAAGGGGAGAGCCTAGATAGTCAAGACCTAGGTGTAGGTCTGCGAATTAGGCCTTTTGGAGCAATGGTAGAAAGGGCCATTGTGAGTGATGTTTTGATAGTCAAGAGGAAGGGTTTTGGAACCTTGTAGCCTAGGTCCATCTTAGGGGTCTAAATCCATAAGTTTGGTGTTTTAACAATTTTCCTTGTGTTTTTTATTCTTATTGTCCTATCGGGCAAGGGATGCAAGCCATAAGAGTGAGGTCTAAGTCACCATAGTGATGGGTGTTTGTTGAAACCTAAATGCTAGAGGGTTGTTAAACCTTGTTTTGAATTAATGAGACATGATCCAAATGTTTTCAAGCTTTGTGAGTGGTCTGATTTGTGAACACTACGTGTGTGGGGTTGATCTCTTAAAGAATAGTGGAGTTTAGGACTCATGAGAGTATTTGAGAGAAGCATTCAATGGAGTGACTTTTCCATTTGTGATTGTGAGTTTTCCTTCCCTACCATTCTGCATCATTTCTAAAGCTTATGCAGGCTATTTCCATGGTGTTTGTGGTGGTGCAGGAGTATTTAAGGTTTGTAAGTACTCTATGCAATAAACCCTCCTTTGTAGGGCTTGATTTGTGCATAGAATAAGCTTAGTCAATAAACATGATGTGAGTAATGTCTTGGAAGTCAGATGAGATGATTGAGGTGTAAATGGTTGATTGTAGTATCTTGGTCTTGACGAACTAGTTGGTAAAAGTGAAAATTTGGTGAGTTGTTTAAGGAATTGAAAGATTCATATCTCTTTATCAAGTTTTTGCTTTGAATTCATATAAAATGATGATGACAAAGGTGTGTTAGGATCTGATGGATATAGGTTGTAACATGAAAGATTGGTTTTTGGTTATTTTTCCTAGGTAAAGAAAATTGAGTGGAAGGGTGCCTTGGTGAATGATGAAAGAGTGGATTGTTTAGTGACTCTAATTAGGTTTCTTGTGCACGGATCAGTCATTTTTGTTGATAAATAAGATGTTTGAGGCTTGGGGATGATAAGAAGTATTGAAATGAGTTGGCTTGTTGTTTCCTTTTGGTTTTCAAATGAAATAATGTGATTTTTGATGAAAAGAGAGAAATTTTAGTTGCTTATTCAATTTGATCTTCTCCTGATTCAATTGGGTCAGATGTTGGTGTAGGGGCACCTAGGTCATCAAATACTTTTCAATTTTGCAAAAGGGATGAGTGTTCAAATTTTTATTCATTCAATCACGAAAGGTCATGGAAAAATGATGCAAAGCATGTTCAAGGTCATATGAGGTCTTATTTAAATGTATTTAAGGTTATGGGTAAGTTCTAGGTGGTCAAAGTGGGAAAATGCAAACAATGAAATAATGTAATATTGTTAAAAGTTGTTAAATTGACAAAAATAAGGAAATCAGGCATATTAAGGGTTAAAAGGGGTAGTTTCAACCAATGGAAAGACAATTATGGAAAATGAAATATCTTTAAAATGCATGTAAAGGCAAGAAAAAGCAGAAGTTTGTGTTCTTGTAATTAGATGTTGAAATAAAAATTCCCTTTCTCTGAGTTTGTAGCATTACTCTGGATTGTTTTGTTTTCTTGTGTTGGTAATTTAGGAACACCCAAAGTTAAATCATATTGTGAATACATGTAAAGAGGAGTTAGTTTCCAATTTCAAGAGTTGGACTTGGTTAGTTTTAGGAAACAAAAGAATAATAGGCAGTTTTCAGTGCTTGATAGAGTCCTTTTAGAAGCAAGTTTGAGAGTCCAATAGGGTTTTTCTTCACTACTCCACCAATGTAGGTCAAGTAAATTGGTGGAGTAGGTTAATGTTAGGATGTTTTTCATGTTTTGATGATTGTAAGTGCAGGGAAAAGCAAGAATACCATGGCAGAGTTGCTGCTACACTAGAAAATAGAGGATTTTCCTACATAAAGTGATGCTACAGTCATGGGTCATGAATAAATAAAGCATGTAGAGGCTTGGAGATGATGTAGAAGGTCTTGGAAGACATAAAAAATCATGTTCCAGGTGGTGGCCAGAGAAATAGAGGTTTGCAAGAGTATTTTTCACAAAACCCTCCTTGATTTGTGCTTTTACACCCTATAAACAAGGGTTTATTGGATGAAAACAATTTCATGGTTTTCAATCCCTATAAATGGTGAAATATTGAGTTATAAGACATGATTGAAGATTGTTTTGTGTTTTTGAGTGATTTGGAATGGTTTTGAAGGGGTCTCCTTTGTAAAACAGGCCTAATCTACTAGCCTTTCTTTAGAGGACAAT
The DNA here is from genome assembly GCA_007258455.2 of Sequoia sempervirens. Taxonomy (NCBI): domain Eukaryota; kingdom Viridiplantae; phylum Streptophyta; class Pinopsida; order Cupressales; family Cupressaceae; genus Sequoia; species Sequoia sempervirens. The sequence goes on along the minus strand of VDFB02058242.1, from coordinate 132,006,905 downwards.
CTAAAATCTGATGATTTTCTTTATGTCAAACATCTAATAACTTTGATATGTTGTGATGTGCTGGAAATTGTTTCTAAATGTGCATTGATTTTTTTAATATGTTTTGAGATAGGAATGCAACTACCCGATTCAATGGTTGACAGACCTACTAGAGGAATATGATATTGTCTGATCAAAACAAAGATGTTTGTTTAAACAGTGGAAATGATGATATTGAGTGCTTGGTTACTATCAAACTAATGATATGATTGATGTTACTAAATTTGCTTAAGGTGTATAAGATAGGTTTGGTGACTTTGATGGTTGGATGGGTGAGTATTATGAAGCCTTTTGAGAAAATTGGTGATTAACCACAAGATGATAATCAAGATTATGTTGTAGCATGAGTTTGTAACCTATAAATAGACTACTGCAGCAAAAATATGGTGAGTACAGTGCTTGATAATGGACTGATAATAGTGAGGTATGGTTTAGTTGATTTGTTGCCTTGGTGAATAAATGAAAGGATGAATTGTTCAAGTGTCAATAACTAGATTTATGTTGTTTTTATGGTGGTTGAGAATGATATGAATCTAATTGATTAAGTCAAAGTTTTCTTTAATATCCAGTTTTTGCTTTGAATGAGTCGATTGGAATACTAATTAGTGGAATGATAAATGATGGCCTATGGAATGCCTAAGAGAATTTGAGTGGATTTTGGTTGAATGAAAAGTAGATTTCTGATGAAATTATAGTTGATCTTCTCCTGATTCTATTTGGGATTGAAATCCCTTGAAGAAATTATGTTGATGGTGTTTGTTGGATGCTCTGCATCAGATGTACCCTGATGATTGAGTGTTTTGATATGATGTTGTGCATCACTAACTACCTTGTCTATGTTATTGCTTACTATTATGGTTTCATAGATATTTTCTAATCATCCATAGTTTGTTGTGCTGGTGCACCTTTGCAAGCACATGCCTCTATGTGAAGTAAGTGCATCGTGCTGCTTATGTTGACTTTCTAAACAACTATATTATACAATTGAAATTTTGTCATCTATCAACATCTAGTTATTAGTTATGGAATTTGAAGTAATTCTTTGAGTTTGAATGATGTGTAATGCAACGTATTCAACAATATGAATATAAACTACAAAAATCTATTAATTAGAATTCATTAGTTAAGTTCTCTTTATTCTATTACCTCCATGTATGCTTAAGTGAATCCACTGGCACTAGGAGGTGTTTGCTTGAAATTGCCAATATTAGCCTGTTCAACATCCAAAATCACATGTATTAAAATACCTTTCGTAAAACAATGCTATTAACATGTAAAATTTTTATAATGGTTTACTAGTTACATACCCCACTGATAGGTGTACTACATAAATAAGTAGGTGGAGGACTAGTGTATCCAGTCTCAATACTGTGACTTTGCAATTTTATTAAAATAATAAAACTAAATTAGTTAGTCATGCATTTTAGAATCAAAATTTAATAAATTAAATTCAATGAACATGTTGACTTTTATCCGACTATCAATGCCATATGCACGATGCAAAATTTCATCCATCCTCTCCACCCCCATAGCAGCATATGGATCCTATGTAGCAGCATATGGATCTTGCATAGCAGCATACGGGTCTTGCATAGCAGCATATGGATCCTGTGTAGCAGCCTCCTGAGTGCCGGTGAGGTCATATGAACAAGTCGCCTTGCAAGATTGACACACATGGGTTCAAAGGCCACCAACCGAAGACTCCCTTGGATGGCACTATACAATAGGGATAGTATGATGGATGACACTCTGGGTCAAAGTGTTGATTGCCTGCAATGTCTCAACGTCGACACTCTCCTTTGCAACGACAAGCATAACAATGTGCTCACAAGGCGGCCTAGAGAGAGGTCATCTCCCTTGCTGCATAGGATCTGACTGTGCACTGGGCCTATCCTGATCCGACCCCCCACCTCTCCCCTGGAACTCCCTCATATAAAAATAATTTAGGATTTGGTTCAATACAAACTCATTGTATAGTTTCCTAAGAAAATATTGGGGGACTTCACAATTGTTGCACGGTGGGTAATCAAAGACCAAGTACCACCTATCATAAAAATGGTTCCTAATCTCTTGGTGGTGGCACCAATGAATAGGAAACCTCTTCACATTGAGGCTAAGATTTTGATTTGTTCTAGGGTTAGTGAATAAAGAGCACAAATCACCTTTAGTAATTTTAAATTTTTTACTTGTTTATATGATAGTTTATCTGCATAATATGCCCTAGTTGCCTGCCTCCTATTTTTCCACCCTGTTATTTGTTGGGTTATTGAATCTATATTTTTTAACATCTCTTTCATTGAATTTGCTAGTGTCATTCTTTCTGCAGTTGAAGCATTTGGATCACTCAACCTACTGATAAGATCCTCAATTTGTTTTTTGTTGTTTTCAATTTCACTCCTCAAATTTTGTTGAGTGTTAGGAGGGTGTTGAGTGATTGGTGGGGGAGGTTGATTTTGTTGAGGAGGATTTTCTTGTTCTTCTTGTTGACAATTTTTAGGATTATTTACATCTCCTACAAATTAAAAAAATAAAAAAATCTAACCTAAAACAAAAAAAATCAACTTGAAACTAAGAAATTAAAAAAAAATAGCAAACAATACTTACCTCCCACACCTCTTAGTTGTCGTGGCACCATCTTTGCAAAAAAAAAACAACTATTGTTAATGAATTTTGTAGAATGCCTCCTCCTAGAATGCGAGTGCGAAAATGAGGGTTTTTGGCTGTGGGCAGAGCAGAAAAATAGAGAAGAGAAATGAATAGCTTTCACCTTTTTTTTTCTTTTAAAATGACATAATGCGAGTGCGTTATAATGCGCTGCGTTATGTCATTTTCAATATTTTTTTGAAGTTGGCCACAAAAGTGTAACCCAACCTCATGCACCCACCCCATACATACATGTCATGCAAGCATACAAACATACAAACATACAAACATACAAATATATATAAATACATTCAGTAGAGTAGCATTTAACACAAAGAAAGACATAACGTGAGTGTGTTATAACATGCTTGTGTTATGTCTTGCTAGACATTTCTTGGGAACAAGTTCACAAAACCATGTCAAAACTAAGAAATAACGTGAGTGTGTTATAATGTGCTCACGTTATTTCTTGCTTTGGGAATCCCCAAGCCTTGGGCTTGGTATTTTCCTTGGAATACCAATCCAAAGGCTTGGAGTGTCTTCCCAACATCCAAAGATGTGTTTTTACAAATTATACAATATTTCACATAATCACATTCGTGCTAAGCACCAAGTTTGCATGTGTTTCAATGTCAAACATCAAACGCATAGGTAATATTAGGCTCTCTCTTAGCTATCTATTGATGTAATTTTTTTCACATTTTGACAATGTTTAAGCCTTTGATCTATAATTTCTTTTATTTGTGTGTCTGTTTTTTGGAAAAAACCAATGTTTGGTGTTTTTTTTGTTATAAATTAACCATTCATCAAAATTTCAAATAAATTACATTTTTTAAAAACTAGACTCATTCTACACATATTAAAAAAAAATATTTTCAATTAGTTTCCAAAATCTATAGGGGTAGCACAAACAAAATTATGTTTTCTCAGGAAGTTTCCACTTTGAAGATTAGTAAAAAATCAAATATTCATTAAAAAATTATCAAAAAAATCAAGCATAAACTACATACTATTAACTAATTTCTCACCAAAGCAATTTTAAAAATACTAAAAAAAAGTTAACCATTTGAGGGAGCCACAAAAGTTGCCATGTTATGTTTTTTTGATAAAAAACATCAATTTTTGTGCCCCCCTCTTTTGAACCCCTTAATCTCAACCATTTTTAAAAAATAGTAGTTTAGAAAGTAGAATCAAAGCACTATGATCCTTGTTTTTATTGCATCTCAAAATTTTGAGTTCAACTATCCTCAATTTCATGCCCAAGATCAGTATTTCCTGATTTCAGAAAAAGTGGCAAAGTGCTATATTACTATAAATATTGGGCATTAAATCAAAAAATGCTATCATAACTATTGAAAGATGGCCAAGTGTTGGATTCTTTCCCCTATTAGGTTAATTTGTGAAATTCTTGATTGATTGCGAAATTAGTTATTGGAAAGAAAAATCTAGAAGAAGATTGTGATGTTGCATAAAGTGAAGTAATGATTTAGTTATCTATAGGCATAATGCCTCTTTATATGTCCTTTAATTAATTTTTATTGGGATTTATTATTTTCTATTTGTCTTTTGACTAGAAAATAATAAATAATTTTTTGCAATCATCGATAAGAATCAATTATTTTCCTTCTTTTTTCTCCTTAATTAAAATTGTGAAAATACTATGTATTTATATGAAATTAATCTAATTTCCCCAAAATTCAATCCCGATAGTCAACAATTAGGATTTGAATATCAAATAGTAGATTACCACTGTCAACACTTTCAAATTTGGGGCCAAATTAAGAGGGTGAGGGCACAAGAGCGCCCTTGTCCAGATCCCTCCTTTTGGGATCCAAAGTGTTGTGGGAAAAATATTAAATACATACTTGGGTTTAGCACATTTAATTTCTTGATAAATGATAAATTGGGCCACCGAATGCATAATTCAGGAGATTAGGTGAACAATTAGGTCCAATCACTTAAGGGGGAGCAAAACATAGTGTGAAATTGTCAAGGATGACAATGGATGATGTTACATGTATATATTATTAGGTCACATAGTACTAAAATGGTAAGTGGAGAGAGGTATAAAGGTCTTATTTAGGACTAATGTTCCACATAAAAAACATGGTAAGCCTTGTAGGTGTGAGATGATCTTATAAGTTAGTCTCTAGGATTGAAAGGACTTGTTGATGTAAAAATTTTGTGGGGTTGGAAAAAAAAGGTTACACAAAGTATATAACACAAATAATAGCTCATGCCAAATATGTATGTTCTCATACTTAAAGTAGAACTTTGTAACTCATGATACAATAATCACTAAAATGAGAATACATAATGCATGTATTAGTCAACTCACAATCATCAATAAGAATCATTTTCTTAGAACAATAGATTCTTATATTAAAGATTATGAAATATTTTAACCACCACATACATTATATGATAAAATCTATAATCATGCATAGAGGTTCCCCTATATAACTATTAAAAGAGAGAGAAACTTCATACATTAGGATTAAAAACTATGACACTTAATCCAATCTATTATTATATTGTGTGCAAGTTAATATTTATAACTAAAATTCCCAAACCACAATGATGTTTTCCCATCAAAATAAGAATTATAAAGTTTAGATTGACGGAGAAGAGGACAAATCTAAGAATTCAATACCTTGAAGTCCCTTGTTGGTGGTTGGAATTTATTGTGGGTGCCAAGATTAATGACCAATTAATTCTACCACATAGTACCACACAATATAGGTTTAGGTAGGTGAATTATTTTACTATGCATCATAAAACATAAGTTTTCGAGTCATGAATGTTGGATTAGTATTTGTGAGGAAATTTAGATTTGAGATGTAATAAATCCCCACCAAAACTATTTTGGAGATAAATACTAACATGTTGATTTTATGGAGGAGGCATTGATGTGAAAATTTTGTTACCATAGAGCATCACCAAGGGAGTCTATAGTAGAATGAATTCTCATCCCATAGGTCATTAGATGAAGTTATTGGTGGTAGATTCCAATGAATTGCACTATTATGGATTTAGATTGCCACTTTTCTTTTCATGAACTCCAAAGAGCATATGATGTGGAATTAGTTATAACATTTAACTCATGAGTCTAAATAAAAAGACAAGTGGGACTTGCTAGCATGCATTACATAATTGTGCAATAGTTAAGGACTTGATAGTTGACATTGACCAATGACAGGGACTTATGGTTGAATCTTTGTTTAAAATAATAAAAAATATTGTGAATAATTAGGTCCTATCATCCTTAGCATATGCAACATGGTATGCATGCATTGAAACTTAGAATTTTTTCCAAACTACATAGAATTCATAATTTTTTTAATAAAATATGGAGCATAGACAATCCACCAATTCACATTATTCATCAATTATAGAAAATTGAGAAAGATTCGATATCCTATAGAAAATAATTCACTATAATTTTAGCAACCTTTAGGCCTTATGTTTTTGGTGAAAATATGTGTACCCAAATTTAAATGATTAAATATCAAAATTTTAAAGGTGTGAAACAATCAATGGGTACCAATCTTATAAGTGGTTATGATGAGGGCCACACCACCCAAAACCCATAGAAATCACAACAATAGATACCAACACAAAAAATGTGAGACGGTAAAAGAACAACCCACTTTCAATTATTTTCAGATAATGAAATTACAAATTCAAAACTTAAATGCTACAACCTCATGGGCTTGATTCATTACAAGAAAATCAACTCAGAAAAGAAAATCTACTATTCGGAGCCACAATCTGCACTATTAGGGCCACCTTCTACAATCCCCACTTAACCTTTTTATTTTCCCTAATAATCACCCTAAAATTTTCTAGAAAGATCAAATTGCCCCTTTTGTTTTGGTGCCAAAAGTCCTGCCGAATGATTTCTGGCCTAAGATTTTTTTTATGAAATTCACTTTTTAGAGGACCAACTTCGTAGGGCCATAACTTTTGATCTAGATGTCCCATTCACTATTATTGCATATTTTCGGAAAGCTCTCGATGAGTTCTACAATGTAAGAATCCACCGTAGCTTGGTTCAACCACTTTTTGAGCTGTTTTGGGGCCTCCAAAGTTTTATATATGAATTTGAAGTTACATTGAAGAAATTTCCTAGGACAAAAACTTTAATTTCTCCCAAACCATGTAGGGTATTGAGGTGATTCTTTCACAAATGGAGATGTTTTTCAGCTTTTCTCTTTGGGGTAAATTTTCATGTCCACATGAGCCCATTTGGGATGACTTACTAAAAATAGTGAGTGCTCGTTTTTCACCATTTTTGATGCCTAATAGTCTTATACCGCTCAAGTGCCATCATGGAACTCAAAACAACTAAAAAGAATAAAGAAAACAATTTTTTTTTGGGTGATGCAAGATTGCCCTGCATTGCTAGATGCTCTTGCATCAGGTTAAGGGAAGCCATTGGTGCTCCCATTCTTCATTTTTTTTGTAGGTTAAACCCTTACAATATCTTAAGTGAATTCTCTAACTCAATTATTTTCTCATAGGATATTTATTAAAATTGAGAAACCACAACTAGGTGGAAGGTAAAATCATGCGACTCAAAATTATGAGTACACAAAACCATTAACCCCAACATTTAACTGTTGGTACTAAGTGTTCCAATACTAAATATTTTTTCTATGTGCAACTCACATAAAAATATCTAGCCAATATTACAGACAACTTAACAAGTGGACCCAAATAAATATTTAATTTAGCTAAGCATAACACTAAATATTTATTTTACATTATTAAAATAATTATTTATTGTGCAAGGTGTACACCAATATTTTTCTAACAAGTATAATGGAATAGCAATACAAAAATATTCAATAACTATACCTAGTTTGTGATAGGCCCAAAGACTTGTCATTGAGTCTATTGCACATTAATTTCTCATAAAATCTCTTCTCATGACAGGAACAATATTTATACACAAGTACCACAAGATAAGACCAATATGCATGCATTTATAGATAGACTTCCCTTTATCCAACCATGCAAAAGTAATAGAAAGATAACATACTCATAGGCTCCTCTAATGGCATGTAAATCTTAAATTGTATGAAATGTAATATTAGTTATAACAATGAAACACATGAGCATGATGGATTCTAATCCTAAAACTTATCTAATAAGGAAAAGTGATATTACAATGAGAATGTGTTTGATCATTCACCATTCATAACTAGTGACTACTCCAATGGGTAACAAAATCACAACTTACAAGGAGGAAAAGAGCACACATGCAAAGCACACCTAGAACTAGACTTGCATTTACAAACTAATGGTGCAAATTTATGCAACTGAGTATTCTTAACAATCCATATCAAAACTAGAATAACTCACATGAAATGAAAAGAAGACTATTTCAAAGGCTTGCAATGTATTAAAATATTGTCACACATTTATCTCTCGTTTGATTTTTACCAACAAATGTGACACCAGGAAACTCATAACTAGGTTCAAAGATTTCCTTGAATCATTACAATTTTCTATTGACACATTTAGGGTGAGTACAAGAAGTTGGGTCCACTTTTTGGCTAAAAAATATTTTTTTTTTCTTGAAAATTAAATTTTCTCATAGTTGGAGTAAAAATTTGAAACTCTTGTACATAAAATATTAACATGGTGTAAAAATATGAAATGTAAGATTTTGTTTCTAGTTTTTAAATATGCAATTTGTTATAATATCACTGCCTTCATTTTTAATACATCTAATTTTAAAATTGTATGCACCAAAATATTTCAATGGGTCACCCCTAAATGCAAATACCTCAAGTGTTTTTCAGTATATAGGTAATGCAGTTGGTTGAAAATATCATCTTAAAGCTTTTATCATAGATCATTTGCATGATCTTATTCTCAAATGGGTTTCATATTTAAAAATTAAATTGATTAATGTTGTTTAGTTGCACCAAAATCCAATATTCGATATCAGATTGAAAGACTATGTTCGTTGTTCTAGTTCAAGGCCAGGAGCAATTGTGCAGATTAACTAGATTTACAAAAATAGTTAAATTTTAAAATTTATGAAAGATGGTGTAAATTAAAAATATTGATTTAGTCAAAAGTTATGCCTTTTTTTTTTTTTATCAAGTTTAGAGGATTGATCAACAGTTTTTTGAAGGTTAATAAATCCATTCAAAATGCGCAATCTTGTGAAGGTTAATAAGTTTGCTTAAACTGTACACTTTTATATGAGTTCACAACCATTGGTAAAACAAGCCGATTAGCAAATTGAAAATCGTAAATGCTAAAGTGTTGAGTTCTAAACAAGTTATTAACTCCATTCTTCTCAAGCGCCGATGCTAAGTGGAAGTAAAAGTTATCGAGACTTTCCAAATAGTTATTAACTTTAATATTAAATACCAAGTAAGAGAGATTGAGATTCTCATTGACATTTCTAACAAAGTTACCAAGAGCTTCTTGAATGCCAAATAAAAGGAAATTAAATGTTGTTGGCCTCCTCACGTCCGTTGGTAATTTCTTTCCAAGATGTCAATCTAAGTTGCCAACTCCTTCTTAAAAGCCAATAATAAAAGAAAAATTAGAATATTGACACCTTTATGCCGGTTCGTAACTCTTTTTTAAATGTCTAATAAAGATAAGTGAATATTAATCATCACTCTTTGGAAAATCAATAACCCACTCCGAGTGGCTGATGCAAGTTATGAACTAGTTAATAGATGCCAACAAAGGAAATAAATGCATAATTACTTTCAATAAAGGAATGGTTATGAAGTAGTTTAAAAAAGGTGCCGATGAGCAAATTCAAATGCATGAATATAAGATGCTGTGTTTTACCCAAGTTAATAACTCTAAATAAATTGCACATCTTCAGGTCACTTCACAAGCTCTATTAAATGAGCCAATGGAGAAGATCTAAATTGCAAATGCTATGCTGCAGGATTTTTGAGAAGTTATTAACTCAAATTTTCTGAAGCATTTAGAACTTTAAACAAAGTTGTAAAAATCTCTCTAAACGCCGATGAAATGAATCAAGAGCCACTGAAAAAGAGGATAAAGAAAAGCAGTTATAACTATTTGGAAGATGGCAATAAAATAGAAAGCTTTCGACACCATAATTAAAAGCATGCACAGAACACCCAGGCGAACTGTTAGATAGAATCCCTCGAAGAGATGTCTCTTCATGAAAATACAACAATGCCAGGATATGTATAAAATGAATTTGTTGATCAGATTTTAAGGTGTTTGGAATGAGAGGTTTGTGACATGATATGGGGTATGCTTGGCGCCAACATTGGAATGGAAACATGGACAAGGCGTTGAAATGTTAAGCCAGGCACCTTAAACATATGCCGTCTCACGGAATGCAGATCATGGGATATAAACAAATGGATTTGTGAAAAGGGTGTTTCAAACTTTCAGGAAAATATCTACCGTAGGTGTAAACCCAAGTCTCCACAACCTCTGCATGTGCATCCTCTTTGCCTACATGGGAGGAACTTTGTCATGTTTGGTGAGCATGTATGTAAATGAAAATTCATAGACATAACAAGCGAACTGCTTGATACAATGTCTCATAGAGATGTCATCTCATGCACGCCTAATTGCAAGATATGAAAAAATGTACTTGTTGAAAAAGCTTTAGAAAATTTCAAGCAGAATGTAATTGGTGGGCATGAAGATTGGCCTCCACTAGAATGCCACGTTGGGACAAGATCTGGACATCCATCAAAACATAATCAGAATGGGGTTTTTTTGTCAGATATTATAGTTGAAAATACTGTGGTTGCAAGTATTATGTTAGACATGTATGCGAAATGTGGGAACATAAAAAAAAACACGCCAAATTTCTTTGTCAACATCCACTCGACCTGCACTAAAATGGAATGCTATTTCTAAAACATAGCATGCACAGTCTTACCTATTGTAAGGTTTGTTCGGCATTACCAGAACAATCAATAGATATGGGAATGTGGAGACAAGCCTTAATCCAAAGAAGAGCAGTTTATGGGTTCAGGTATATTCATCGTCAGCAATTCACCATCAGCAGTTCATCGTCAACAATTCATCACCATCAATTCATTGTCGTGACATATTCATCATATATACAATTCACCACCAACAATTCATCACTGCGGTATGTTCACTACTTATACCTTTTTTATGCGTACAACAAAATCTCTCTACTTTTTTTGGGTGCTCTTAGTCACTTAAATATTGAAAAATGTATACGCGGTGAATATATTGTTGGAATATTTAATTAATCCCCAAGTCAGCACCTCGCGTAAGCTTCCTACAACAACTTAACCTGCAACATTTATTTTTGGTTGGTGATTTTGAAATTCAAAAGGAGTGCTCATCTTTAAGCTTAAAAAGCCCAACGTATGCTTGCAACATTAAATGGAGTTAGGTAAATTTGAAATATGAATTTGAGCGCTCATTCTCACGAGCTTGCTAATACAAACAAAAGGAATGTATTCGTTAGATTTTAGAAGTTAGTATGTTTTCTGGGGATTGGTTGAACATGCAACAACAGAAGAATGTTTTAGAAGTAGAAGTCAGTTTCTTTTTGTATTGGAAGTGAAAACCCTGCAATAGCAGATGAAGTAGAGAATGTTCAACAAAAAGTAAGGTGACAACAACAACACAAAAGGAATGTTTATCAATCGCAATGCATTGTCAGTTGCAACTACAAAATTGTAGCAGTTTATGTATTTCAGTGTGAGTGTAGCACCTAGTCATTGGACATCTGTCCAAATAGCTTAGTTTTAAATTTTGTTCATGTAAATCAGAGAATATCCTTTGAGTTTTTTGTATTTTGAAGAAAAAAAGGAATATATGCAAAGTTAATTTCTGTCTGTTTAGACTTGTTGTCACTATGCGTTCTTTGTGCATTTTCTATGTTTATTTCTGCTCTATCCATCTTGTCACAATAGTAACTTTGTGTTTTATTGCACCCTTGCTTCCCAACAAGTGGTATCAGAGCCCTATTTTTCTAGGTAGTCAATCAATCAGTTTGTTATTGTGGGTAAAGCCCTAGGTTATCTAGCCATTGTTTAGTCTTCTCAAATTTGAGAAACATGGTAGGAGGTGATAGCAAAGGTTGGCAACAACCATCAAATTTTGATGGACAAAATTATGATATATGGTCTAAGAAGATGAGAACCATCTTAGTTGCAAATGACCTATGGGAGTTGGTCACTAATGGGTTCAATGATATCATAGACCCAATGCATTTGCAACCCTTTCAAATGCACAAAAAAATCAGTTGAAAGAGTTAAGAATGAAGGATGCAAAAGCCCCTAGTTTGATTGAGGCAGCCTTGAGTGAGGCTATTTTCCCACACATTGCAACATCAAACTAATATGCAAAACAAGCTTGGGATATATTGCAAAATAGTTATAAAGGGACTGACAAAGTGAGGTTAGCTAAGTTGCAGCGCTTGAGAAGAAATTTTGAGACTTTGCTAATAAAAAATAGTGATTGGAACCATTTCATATTATCACACTAAGGTTTCAACCTTGATAAATTAGCTGAGAGTCAATGGAGAAACAATGGAAGAGCAAAGGATTGTTGAGAAAATATTAAGAAGTCTGCCTACTAAGTTTGATTATGTAGTCGTTGCCATTGAAGAGGCAAAGGATTTGTCTTATATGACTATAGATGAGTTGATGGATTCACTACAAACCCATGAGTAGCAGTTGAACATATCTGCTCCTTCCCTAGAGCAAGCATTCAAAGCTCAGACCAATGCAAGAGGTCGGGGAAGAGGAAGAAACAACAAATGAAGAGGTCAAAGAGGTAGAGGAAGAGGCAATTCTGGAAGAGGACGTTCTAATAGCACAAAGGAGTTAGGCAACTCAGTCAGCAAACCAGAACCAGAAGAAGAACAACAACTCGAATCAAAGGAATGACAAGAGCAATGTGCAGTGTTATTACTGTCACAAATATGGCCATTATGCTAGTGAGAGTAGAAAGAAGCAGCGTGACCATGGAGGCCAAAATACTAATTTAGCAAATGAGAACAAAGTTGAAAATGACAAACAGTCAAATGTTTTCATTGTTTGCAACCTTGCTGAGCGCAACAAGGATGAAGTATGGTACTTGGACAACGGATGTAGCAACCACATGAGTGGTAACAAAAATTTATTTGCCTCCATAGACAACAATATAAAAAAATAAATCAAAATGGGAAATGATGAGAAGGTTCCCATCATTGGAAGAGGTGTTGTCAGCATCCAAATGAAGAATGGTGAAAGGAAACAAATTCAAGATGTCTATTATGCCCCTAATAATCTATCAAGAGTATTGGACAAATGGTCCAAAATAGTTACAAAATCTTGATGGAGAACGGAGAATGAAAAATATTTGATAGAGGAGGCAGCAAGAGAGTGATGGTTGCAGTGTAGATGACGAGAAACATAATGTTTCCTCTTAGGATATGCACATAGTGTCTGCAACAAGAACAATAGATGGTCAACAACAACACTATTTTCTGACACTCACAGTAGTTGGACAATAGTCAGCAATCGAACAATAGTTTTCTTTCAAGACAGTCATCAAAGACCCATCCAAACTATGTCATTTAAGGTATGGGCACTTAAGCTTTTCAAGTTTGAGTTTATTGTCTAGGAAAGAAATGGTTAGGGGTTTACCATCCATTGTAGAACCTGATGGAAAGTGTGAGGCTTTCATTTTAGGAAAATAACATAGACAACCATTTCAATTCGGGTATTCTAGGAGAGAAAAAGCACCCCTTGAATTAGTGCACTTCGATTTATGTGGACCCATGAAAACCCCCACTTTAGTTGGAAATACATATTTCATGACTTTTATAGATTATTACAACATAAAAAATTGGGTTTATTTCTTGAAAAATAAATCGAAAGCCTTTGAGAAATTTAAGTGGTTTAAGGAAGCAGTTGAAAAGGAGAGTGGTCATTATATCAAAGCCCTTAGAACAAATAGAGGGGGAGAGTACATCTCCAAAGAATTTCTAAATTTTTGTAGGAATGAGGGCATTCACAAAAAATTCACAACTAGGTATACTCCACAACAAAATGGAGTGGCTGAGAGGAAAAACAAGACCATTCAAGATATGGTGGCAAGTATGCTGAAAGAAAAAGGGCTGTCACACATATTTTGGGGAGAAGCTATAGCAACAACAGTCTATATACTGAATAGGTGCCCCACAAAGGCTATCCGTGATAGGATCCCATAAGAGTTGTGGACAAATAGCAAGTGGAGTGTTGGGCACTTAAGGATATTTGGGTGTGTGGCATACACAATTGTACCAAAAGAGAAGAGGCATAAATTTGATGACAAAGGAGAAAAGTGCATCTTCATAGGCTATAGTGAGGAGTCAAAAGCCTACAAATTGTACAATCCCATCACTAAGAATTGTGTGATCAATAGAGATATTGTGTTTATTGAAAATGAAGCATAGGATGGAATGATGGATGACACAATGGGTATTTCAGTTACAATACCCCTTGATGATGATGAAGCTATAGAAGATAACTTAGGGGGAGCTCAAGAGAGTAGTAGATTAGGAAGAAATTACTGTAGAGCATTAGAAAAAAACAAATTTGGTGATCTACAGTAGAACAGTAACTTTGGTAGTGTTCAACAGAGACAACAGTCTAGTAGCACTAAATAGAGACAATAGTCTAGCAGCTCTAGAATTCAACAAAGCAGTAGCTTCAACAACCAATAGTATAGTAGCTCCATAGGTCAGAGTAGTAGTATTTCAGAAGCAAATTCAGACCCTACACTCGCATCATTGATGCCACGTAAGACAAGGAGTGTGAGGGAGATCTATGACAACACATGGTATGCTGATTTCAATGAAAATTTGGATTTTGCACTATTCTCCTATAGTGATCCAACAAAATTTAAGGAATCGATAAAAGAAAATAAATGGTGTAAGGCCATGGATGAAGAGTTGGAGGCTATAAATAAGAACCAAACATGGGAGTTGACTGATTTACCTAAGGGTAAACAAGTGATTGGAGTGAAGTGGGTCTATAAAACCAAGTGTACTCCAGAAGGGAAAATTGAAAGACACAGGGCAAGGCTAGTTGTGAAAGGGTACAAACAATAGTCTGGTATAGATTATGATGAGACTTATGCACCAGTTTCAAGGCTAGAAATAGTGCAGACAATGATAACAGTTGCAACACAACATCAGTGGAAGTTGTATCAGATGGATGTAAAGTTAGCCTTCTTAAACAAAGTGCTGGAAGAGGAAGTCTATGTGGAGTAGCCACCTGGCTATGAAGTCGTAGGGCAAGAGGAAAAAGTGTATAGGCTCTAGAAAACTCTTTATGGGTTGAAACAAGCACATTAGGCATGGTACAACAAAATAGACTCCTATTTGTTGAGCAATGGATTTAGCAAGCACAACAATGAGCCCACACTTTGCATCAAAGTAGCCAAAGGTAATATTTTAATTGTTGTTTTGTACGTAGATAATATGATTTTTACTGGTAATAGTGACAACAAAATTGCATATTTCAAAGAAGTGATGAAAAATGAATTTGAGATAACGAATTTAGGTTCGTTTAAGTATTTTCTTAGGATAGAAATTCAACAAATAGTGCTTGGAATTTTATTTCACAAGATAACTATGCCAAACAGATTTTGAGAAGGTTTAAAATGCATAACAACAAACCTGCCCCCACACCAACAATAACAGGTTTGAAACTGTGCAAGAATGACAACAATAAGGAAGTGAACCCAACCCTTTATAAAAGCATGGCTGGAAGTTTGATGTACTTGACATCAACTAGGCCTGATTTAATGCATGTAGTAAGCTTGATATCTAGGTTCATGGAGGAACCTAAGGACACACATTGGAAAACATGAAAGAGGATCTTGAGGTATGTCAATGGAACAATAGGATATAGCATCATGTATGGTGCATTAAATGAATTTAAGTTGGATGGTTTCACTGATAGTGATTGGGCAAGAAATGTGGATGATAGGAAGAGCACATTAGGGTATGTCTTCCACATGGGATCGAGTGAAATCTCATGGGCATCAAAGAAGCAACCGATTGTCTCTCTCAGCACAGCAGAAGCAGAGTACATAGTGGCAAATGCAACAAAATGTCAAGCTATTTGGTTGAGGAGGATCCTTGCACATTTACAACAACAACAAGTTAACAACACAGTCATTCATTGTGACAATGTGTCTTCTATAGCGCTAACAAAGAATCCAGTCTTCGACGGACGAAGCAAACACATCGAGATTCGATATCACTTCATAAGGGAATTGGTGGAACAAGGTGAGATATAACTTCAATATTGCAGATCCAAGCAACAACTCATCAACATCTTCACCAAAGCATTACCTAAGGATAGTTTTGAATGCCTAAGAGATAGGCTTGGCATTGTGGATAGCTTCAGAGATCAGCTTCAGAAGGAAACTATAGATTGATAGCTGACTTGTAGATTAAGGGGAAGTGTTGGAATATTTAATTAATCCCCAATTCAACACCCCACATAATATTCCTACAACAACTTAACCTGCAACATTTATTTTTGATTGGTGATTTTGAAATTCAAAAGGAGCGCTCATTTTTTAGCTTAAAAAAGCCCAACGTATGCCTGCAACATTAAATGGAGTTAGGTAAGTTTGAAATTTGAATTTGAGTGCTCATTCTCATGAGCTTGCTAATACAAAAAAAAGGAAAGTATTCGTTGGAGTTTAGAAGTTAGTATGTTTTTTGGGGATTGGTTGAACCTACAGCAGCAGAAGAATGTTTTAGAAGTAGAAGCCAATTTTTTTTTGTATTGGAAGTGAAAACCCTGCAACAATAGATGAAGTAGAGAATGTTCATCAGAAAGTAAGCTAACAACAACAATACAAAATGAATGTTTATTAGTCACAACACATTGTTAGCTGTAGCTACAAGATTGTAGCAGTTTATGTATTTCAGTGTGAGTGTAGCACCCATTCATTGGACATCTATACAAATAGATTAGTTTTATTTTGTTCATGTAAATCAGAGAATATCCTTTGAGTTTTTTGTATTTTGAAGAAAACAAGGAATATATACAAAGTTAATTTATTTCTGTTTAGAATTGCTATCACTGTGCATTCTCTGTGCATTTTTTGTGTTTATTTCTGCTCTGTCCATCCTTTCACAACAATAAATTTGTGTTTCATTGCACCCCTACCTCCCAACATATACCACAGTGATGAATTGCTGGAGGTGAATTGTATACACGATGAATGTCATGAAAATGAATTGCTGACAATAAATTTTCCTAGAGCCACAATTTATATAAGATTTGTATTATATGTAGCAATTAAAAATGTTTGACCAAATACCTTGAAGAGATATCATCTCATAGAACACAATGAGTATAGAGTATGCATAAAATGGTTGTGTTGAAAATAATTTTAGAAAATTTCAAAATGCAAGAGGTTAAACATGAATATGATTTGAATAGAGTAGTTGAACTCAAGTATGGGATACTGATGTCTCTTCAATGACA
The DNA here is from genome assembly GCA_007258455.2 of Sequoia sempervirens. Lineage (NCBI taxonomy): Eukaryota > Viridiplantae > Streptophyta > Pinopsida > Cupressales > Cupressaceae > Sequoia > Sequoia sempervirens. The sequence continues at coordinate 131,989,731 of VDFB02058242.1, read as the reverse complement.
GTTGGAAGAAGCTGAAAATGAAATTTTTAGAAAGGGTGGAAAATCAATACTTTGGGAAGAAATAAATTTTAACATTGCTGAGATTGTGAGTAATTGAATTGGTATTCCAGTTTGAAATCTACAACAAATAGAGAGGGGGAGGCTAGGTTGCAGGTTAGGGTATTGAATTCAAATATCTAGCAGATGCAAAGCCCAATCATTTACCAGCATTTCCACACCAACACCAAAATTGCAATGATAGAACAAAGTATGAACACCATCCAATCATAACAAAATGAATGAACAATTTTATCAAATGTTTTAGTTGCAACTGTTTTGGCCAACTTGCATGCAAACTGTGGAAGCTTAGACACAACATATGGACATTTTAACAAAATACCTTAATAAGATGTTGTCTCATGATATACATGACTGTTGGATATGTACAAAAGAGATTTGTTAAAAAAATTCTCGAAGCTTTCAACCAAATACACTTGGCGGGAAGAGTATCGGTTTGAAGGAGATGAAGTAGTAGTTGTGGAAAGATTCATTCTACACCATCTCTGTGAGACTTGCATACAAAAAATGAAGCATAAACAAGGTATTGTTGAATCGAAGAAGATGTGATTTTATGATGCGATGAATGTTGTTGGGAACATTGTAGAGATTCTCAATGTGAATTATTGTAATAGTAGTGTGCTATTAAATGTATAAGTTTTCACCTAGAATGAAACTTTGAAGTAAATGATTTTGTTTTAAAGAGACTTCCAAATTGATATGTTGCAAAATTATGAAAAAAAACTCTATAACGTTCATCAACACCCTATTCCTACCATAAAAAAAAGTGGAATTATGGTCAGATATGTATTAGGTGTTCATAATGTAGGAGGTGGATGGAATACAGATCCAACACATAAACTCATAAATAAACACAAAATTGATTCACCAAAAATCCTCTATGCTACTGCACATTTCATTAATCACTCAATACATTACATATTCTAGAATTCTACATCATTGCTTATGATCACTTCCATCTTTCCACTGATAGTCAGACCCATTACATGATGCCTCTTTTAAAGAGGAGTTTAGAACTATCCAGAACGTATTCAAAACATGTGAAAAATCCTTTGGGTCAATGGAGAAATGTCTAGATGGTAGGTGGGAAGGTTTTACATTAAATGGTCAATTTGACTTAGTTGGGCGAAATTAATACTCTCCAACACTCCCTCTTAATTTTGACCATAAACCAATTGCACATACCATAATCTAGTAGAGATGGGTCCTAACTTAAAGCCTTGTTAGGTACCCATTTACAATTACTAATTGCATCAATAAAACATTATTCTTTGAAAATTCTTTTCCTTTGTTTCTAACGAAGTTTGCGGACTTCCTCAAATTCTTTTCTTCCATAGCTTCAAACAACTCTCAATTCTAATGTCATTCTCTTGTCTTATTACGAATGCTGCGACATTCTTCAATTCCTTTGCTCTTCTTTTTCCATTGACTGCTATCTTCTTTTATCTCTTTCTGATGTCCATAACCAAGTTTGTTGACTTTGCAAATCCTTTTCCTTGCTTGATATCTTCAAACCATCTTCAAATCTGATGATTCCTCTCTCTCATGTCTTCGTCCAATTGCTACAACAATTTCTTGAATCTTTGGCTCTCAACTCTTCAAAATAGAAAACTTGAACTTCCTACAAACTCACTTTCTATAGATGTATTGCTAGACAAAGATTTTGTTTTACTCAAACCATTTGTTATCCTTCTTGAACATTCAAACCTTGCTATATTACTATCATTTTTCACACTTGAACATTTGTATTTAAACACATTTTAAATCATACATGTAATTTTCTGCCAACTCGACCCATAAGTCCATCCATAATCCATTTTCATACAACCTGCCATATAATCTTTCTTTGACGCATTATTCCAACATTTATTTCCACAATGATTTTTCAAACCACACACACTGTAGGGGTGTAAGTCCCAACATCTGTCCTTCGTATGACCTTTCCTATTACAGTGTGAATAGTGCACATATTACTTTTCTTGAACAAATTTGTTTGTACTTGTGTCATTTCTTTTACTTGCAATATATCCAAGGCCTTTAAATTTTGGCCTCATAATTGGCTCAATCATCTCTTTCATTCCTTGACCATACTTTCCAAATCCTTTACCTTTATAACCCATTTTTTTCATAATAAGTAGATCAACACTTTCTTTAGCTTTTGTAGAATCAAAATTATCACAACTAACAAGATCATTAGACTCATTAACATGTTTATCTCTATCATAAATAACTTTAAAAAATCACATTTATCGAATGAAAAATACAAATCTTCTATATTACATGAAACATTACATGTCGATTTCTTTGCATTCAAACATTTATCCTCTTCATTCAATCTTGATATTTCCTTTTTGTATATACTATTCTCTTCTAATTTCTTTATTTTCTCTTCCAAATCATCATTATTTCTCTTAACTTCATCAAACATCTTTAACTTCTCTTTTAAATCATCAATCAACTTCCCTCTTTGTTCTAATTCATCATTCTTTTTCTTAATCTCATTAAACATCTTTAAATTTCTTTCTTGAAATCTATTCAATTCTTTCTCATAATGTCAGTTTTCTTCATTTTTCTCTTCAATTTCAGTTAAAAGTTTACATTTTTCTGCTGACCTTTCATTCATAATTGCAAATCATTTTTTCTCTCTTTCATTAATTCTTCATTTAAAAAATCTACTTCAGAAACTAAATTTGCATTTTCTTTCAACACTCTTTTACCTTGCTTTCCTATTGCAACAAATTATTAGAACTCACCTTATTGTTTTTTTTTTTTTCTAAATTCTGCTACAATGATCTCCCTTTTCTTTAAAAACTATACATGCCTTCAACCATTCTCTTGAAATCTCAATCTTGTACTATACAATTATCCTAAAAGGATGAACACCACTTAAAAACAACATAATCTTAATTTAGCTTTTTCAATAATTTTATCAAATTTGTTGCTTCAATCTCCTCTTTCATAGTTGTGATCTCCTTTCAGAGATAGGTGGCTTTTTTCCTTCAAATTTAGGTGATTTCCATGTCTTCTCCTCTGGACTATGATATCAGCAGCTTCAAACTTTCCAATAATTAGCGATCACTATTCTGGCATCTTCTATTTCTACATATGTGGTCTCAGCGTGAACAACACACTCAGTAATCTTTACTCCTTTTCCATCTTTTCTTTAATTACGACAACACTTTTGTTGTGGCTGGGCAATTTGATGGAATGCGCCTTCATGTTGATTGGGATTACTCTTCCTTTGGAAAGCTTGTGATTTACTTTCATTCTGGAACATGCTATAGTGAATACACAAATCTCTTCATGTTTTCAACATAGCATAATGTTGCAAGAGTCAATTTCCATCTCATAGCTTATCGAGCTCACAAAAGACCGCTCAAACACAGAACCACACCCAAGATGTTCTCACTGCTCACAATATCCTTAGGATATTTTACCATACGCTCTGATACCACTTGTAGGAAGTGGATGGAATATAAATCCAACACATAAACTCAAAAATAAACACAAAATTGATTCACCAAAAATCCTTCATGTTGTTGTACATTTCATTAATCACTCAATACATTACATATGTTAGAATGTTACAACATTGCTTATGATCACTTCCATCTTGCCACTGATACTTAGACCCATTACATGATTCCTCTTTTAAAGAGGAGTTTAGAACTATCTAGAACATATTCAAAACATGTGAAAAAACCTTTAGGTCAACGGAGAAACGTCTAGATGGTCGGTGGGAAGGTTCTACATTAAATGGTCAATTTGACTTAGTTAGGAAAAATTAATACTCTCCAACACATAAGTGTATTGATGTTAATTGGAAAAGGCATACAATATAATATAAATACCAGCTATAGTGAATCCTCTGCAAACACGAAATATAAATACCAAAGATACGAGTTTCTCTCAGTACTTGAAAGTACACTTCTAGAGATCACATACACGAAGTTAGGGAACATTAGTATACATGATTTATGGAAAACTATGGAAGAAGGGAGGAGGTCACCATTGTCTCCAAAAAACTTTTGAAAGTGGATTAGCTTATGCAGATGATTTCCCTTTGACAGTTTAGTGCTTTGATCTAGTTCTAGAGCGCATAAATGAGTACAATTCTGAAACTAGAGAAATCAAGACCGTAGATGGAAAATTGGTGGCTAGGATACATGGTATTTCCATTGGAATCATTCTTAGATTACCCATTGGACATCAATTTACAAGCATAAATAAAGAGACTGCATAACAGTATTTCATTGAAAAGAAAAAGCAATGCCTCGATACTATAGCAAGGAATTGGCTACTAGCATCTACGGGAGGTAGATTTCATCTGCCAAAGTTCTTCACTAATATCTATTCATCGAAGATGTTTCCAACATGATTATTATCCTTCATAAGCTAGTAGAAAATAAAAAATAAAATAATTTTGAGAGATGGATGTATCTTTTCATTATCATCATATGTGTAGGCAATCAGTTCATTAACTGGGGAGGTATTTTTAGTGATAATTTACACAATCAATTGACTCAATTTGAATCAAACCAACATTTCTACATGTCTTCCTATCTCTTCTATGCAATTGCTAGTATGAAAATTTGGTCGGGACTCAACACTAGAGGGGTATATAATAATATAACACAAATCTATGATTTTTATCCATAGTTGCAACTAGAACAAAGTTATAAAAACTTTTGAAGAGTGAATGATTCTTTCATTATGTTGACAATGAGTGAACTTTAAGGAATCATTGGGATAAGAATATCTCTAGAGGAAACAAGTCTTGTTAGGAAATATGGTCTAGTTACTTCATTCAGTTTTCAAGATTTACCTATTTGTGAATTGGAGGATTTGATGTATATCCATACAAATTACCAAAATATATGGATTGTAAGCTTATTTTGATATAACTCTATAGGAAAATTTGTGTGGTCAACAAGAAGTGTAGAGATAATTTAAGGAAAATTTCTATATCTTTTCCCATTGGCCTTGGTCATTATAATTCCAAGTCTTCCTCTGACACTCAAAACATCAAGTTATTGTTAGTAAATATGTACCTATATTTTTAAACTGTGATATTTCCTTTCAAAAACAAAAGTTACGTCAAAAAATCTAGGTCTTGATGCAGGATATTATCATTTTCCAGAAATTGAAGACTTTTGGGAAGACTGTGAAGATGATTATGAACTACAAAAAATGGATTGGATGAGGCTCAATTTGGAACAAATCAAAGAGTTCAGACTTGGTTGGGTTGTGAATGGGATTGAAGATGATAAATCAAACTTGATTGAACCTCATTACTTTGAAAATATTTAGATACAACCTTTGCCACCTATTAATTGGGAAAATCGGGAAATGAAGTCCAAATTAGTGAAATGATTGATTATATTCTCAAGAGGTTAGAGGATTGGGTAAAATGGAAAATGATAAAGGTAACCTCCACCAAACCTTTAAACAAAGATGATTCTTCGAAAAGGAGGAACAAAAAATAAGAAGGTTCTTCTTCTTCCACTCTCTCTCAAGTTTCTACTTTACTTCCCAATTATCAACAAGATATTCAAGGAGGTGGTGATTATGAGGACTTGTCTAAGAAAAATTAATTTAAAAGAACATGTGAAGATGATCCAAAAAATAAAGAAGAAAATATCAAAGGTAAAAGGAAAATCGTTAAATCCATTCAAGAAGAAGTAGAGGCAAAGGAACCCATAGATCCTAGTGGTGATGAGAAAATTCTTGTCATCTCTCCTTCCATTCTTATCATATCTCCATAGTATGATATTCCTCTCTCTCCTCATATTATACAACTTCCATCTTCATTGACTATAAATTCTCTTCTCATAGATGATTCTTTCCCATTAGTTCCTCCTCCACTTGTAGTTCATCATATCCATCATCTACTAACATTCCAAAATCTTGACAAGGTCCTACATCTTCTTGGCTACGACAAATTTTGATGAAGAAAAGGAAAGTATCTTAGTTAATCATTCTGGAATTTGATACACTTTCTAGAACTAAATTTATCAATCATATAAATCAAAGAAAACAAAGGTTGCACATCTATATTGACAATAGATTCCTCATCACAAAATATGTGTGTTGAAGTTGCAAAACCAAATTTGGAGAAAAATTTAGATGAAGCCAGTGTAAGTGATTTTGACATTAATAAGGTGGATCTTGGGCCTTCAACTCATGAAGGAACTAAAATCCATTATTTTATATGTTAGCTACCAAATTGATAGAAAGGAGAGAAAAAGAGAAACATGTACAAAAGATTAGTTAAAGCAATAGGTGTAGATTTTGATTTCATATCTCAAATACTTTATAGATACTTCTTCCTTACCTATAGATGTAATTCTCACTACTGTAGATTCTATTTTTGAAGGAAATAATGAAAGAGGGATCATTGAAAATATTCATAAATACCAATCATATGGTATGGTAATTGCAAAGTGTGTAGAGAAAATGAAATCAAATGCACTCAATTTTATTGAAAAGGCTAAAAGTATCTATGGTGAAGTAAAAATAAGGAAAGTAGAAAAAGAAATAAGAAGCATAAAAAGAGAAGAATCAGTATGAAAAAGAATTGTAAAAGATCTCAACAAAATGCTTGTGACAGATGTTAACAGTTTGGTTGCTAAGAGTATTTTTCCATTATAGAAGAAAATAAATTGGATTCTTGGTTTCAAAGTGCAGAGTGGAAGCTAGTCATCATCAAGAAAATATTGACTGAGAAAGAGAAACTCTTGGAAATATGTCAACATTTAAAAATGAAAGCTTAGGGTGATCTCTTATCAATCAGTTTTGGTATAATGGAAAAACTAAAATTCAGTTTATGAATTTTTAGACCATCAAGAAAAAACTTTGAAGAAATGATCGACACATGATTGTTCAATAAACAAGTCTTCAATGTAGATGTGATGAAGAAGTTGAGTAGTATCTCCATTACTCTTGATGTATGCATCAAACATTTATCTAATTATCATCAATTTTTAGATAATGTTCAAACTTGAGTTACTTAACTTGAAGACTAAGGATGAACGATGTGGTTGTTTCCAAAAATAATTTCATTGCTCAAGCCATCAAGTTATTTAAAGTGTTTAAAGAAAATAATTCTCTTAATAAAAAGCAGTCCACAATGTAGAGAACTTCTCCAGAAAGCACTAGAGATAATATAGAAAAAGGAAAAGGAACTTCTCAATAAGGCTAGTTGTATGACTTGCTTCTCAAAAATCAAAATTCATAAGTCATACTTGTTTTGGTTCTAAGTTATCTTTTTTAAATAGTGACTTATTCCACTAGTTGTAGACAAGTTAGAAAAGAAGATTTATTTTCTTTTCTCAAAATTTGAAAGAAGTAGTTACCCATGTAGTTATGAAGTAGTTATAAGTTTTAATGGGAAAAATCCTATATATACAAAGCTTGTTCTATTGTAAAGGGACTTTTTGATTCTCAAAATTTTTGTATAAATGATTTTTAGAATTGTACAATTCTACAAAGTAATGGAAATAATTTTGAAAGTGGATTCATGGTGTTTTATACGTGTCATTGGTAATTGTTGATGCCAAAAATTGACAAGGTAACAACCTTATAGGAAACTTAGTTAATGGGGGACTGATTGCGCTAAATTGAGTGACCTCCAGGTTTTGAAAGAAGTTGGGTTCTTCTGTATTTGGGGTTTTGGAATGGGAAATAGAAGCAGATATAACAAAATAAAGATCTAACTAAGGCGATGTGCCAAGATGTAGATATAGGCATGATAAATCTATCTTTTGGGATGTGTTTTAAGGGCCCATTCAGCAATCTGCTAAGTCCCAAAATAACACAAATCAAATATGAAAACCTAAATAATTTATTCAATAACATAAAATAACTCTCATACACATTCACTCAAAAGAAGAGTCAAAGACATTGTCTAAACCAACAAACTTGTATTTAAATCATAGAAGTTCTGCAAATAAACAACTTAGGACAATAATGACATAGTATAATGTTTTATCAAATAGCTTAAGAAAAATAGAAAGACCAAACAACGGCACAATCTAAGAGTCTTATACAATAATCTAAAAATAATACAAAAAGGCCTGGTTTCTTTCACAAAATTTTCTATATCTTCTGAACTCATTTTAGGAAGGAAGAAGTAGTATATATAGATAAAAATTCCACCACTTGGTGGGTCAATAATATAAAAGATTCCCCCATCATGAGCAATGATGTCGAGAGAAATGATTTCCTTAATCCATTGCAATAGAAAAAATTCCAAGCATGATTAGTGGTTGTCCTCAAGCTAGATGAATCCCCTGCAAATGATGGAAGTGGTCCTAGAAAAAACCTTGTGCAAACATGTGTCACTCACCCATGAAGGTAGTTAGAGCATGTGGCAATCTGGTGGGGATCGTTGGTTGTTCCTTCCTTCCCTTCAATAGAATCGTCACAGAGGAGACACATTGCGGCAGGTCAGGGCCTGTGGTGGATTCCTCCTCTTTTTGATGAAAATACCCCCTTGGTGAAGACATGTGGAGGCAGTATCTACCACCAACGCTGACTGTGGGGTCTACCAAAAAGTGTATGCAAATGGATGCTACATGGCACATGGATGGGGCCTGATAAGGAAGCAATGGGAAGTGGCTCTCAAATGCCCATGTTGCTGACACATGGAAACATGGCGGGGGTTGTAGGAGAGCAAAGGAAGAAGTCCCAACGGAGAGCGCTAGGCGGACACGTGGCGGCAGTAGAAGCTTTGCAAAAAGGGTCTAGGAATATATGTAGTGTGGGCTAAACTTAGCAAAATAATCCTCCCGAAGGGAGCTAGAGGAAATTTATGTCCATAGCTTTTGGCGACTACTAGGGGCATTTCACTTGCAGAATGAGGAACTCAATATTTTTTGGTTCATAGACTAGAGCCTTATCCATTAGGTGATGCAATTAGAGCTTGGAGAGAGAAATTTGTAGAGGCAACCAGTCAGCCTCAGATGGCATCAATATGTCACAAAAATTCTCTTGTGCTTCATGCAGATCAATCATTTCTTTGTATGATAGAGTTGTGGATATACCAGCCTCAGACTTGAGTTGGAAGAGTAGTCGTGCTATCAAGTGAGTGACACCCTCAATATCCTTTGCAGTAGGGGGTTGACTAAAGCTCTAAAAAGTGGATGTGTCCTACTGTTTCTCTCCAATCTTCACTGCAATGTGCTCCATTATGGCTATTGATTCATCCAAAAGAAACGGGGAGGGTAAGCCCATCTAAGTTAGTTGGGAGAACCTAGCCCGCATGCTATTCATGGTTCGATCTAGTGTGGCAGTGCACTCGCTAGCATGGAGGATGGATGCGTGGCATTGGATGAACCTGTTCACTATTTTGGCAGTGGCTTTTTGGTCCCTAATCCTTGCATTTGCTAAGTCCTCATCTGGGACCATGTATAGCTTATCCAATAATTTTTTCACCTCAGGAACCTTTTCCAAGATGGATAGCGGGAACCACTCAATCACTCCACAAACTTCCCTACCTAAACTTGTTGCCTCCACCATGAATTGTAATGTCGACTGAAGAGTCAAGTAGAAGGCCTTGACTTTTTCTGAGTATGAGATATTCAATTGTTGAGCCACCAAAAGGAGGTACGACTAGGAAACAGGGGGTTTGGGAAGACTCTTCAAAAGACTAATCTTATCCTCCCTTGAACCAACATCCTGTGTTAGTTCCGCAATCCTTTTGTTTGTGGCCAAAATTTGTCCCCATAGGGTTCTCAATTCTATGAGCTAGTTTTCTTTGGCTAGGTCTTTATTTGCTGATTCCCTTTTGAGGGAAGACTTCATCTCCTAGACTTCATTCTCCAATTGAGCTCATCGGTCCTCAAATTTCGCATCCTTCTGCTACATTTTTTCTCTAATTGAGCGCGTTGATGGTCAAACTCCTCATTTTTTCTTTGCATCTCCTACTCCACTTGAGCCAACTGGTCTTGATATTCTTGGTTTTTTCATTGCAGCTCGATGACCAGGTTGGGATCATAGGATTGGAACTTTGCAAGTTCCTTCCAGAGTTTAGCCTACTCTGTTTGCACTTGTTGTGATAAGCACACAAATTTTGCATCCCTCGCCTTGTCCTTCACCAGCAAGACCTCGACTCTCTCCTTAAAAATTTTAAGCTCTTCTTCTCTCTTCTTTAGCTGGCGACCAAAATTTAGGAAGTCAGTGGTCACCACCCATTGTGTCTCCTACATGAGCTAAATTTTTTCTTGCAACTAGGCTATGCTCAGATTGAGCCCCATGGCATACATGTTGTAATCATTGGGTTGCATCTCTCCTTGTGGTTTGATGATGATCAGATACATGGTTACAAAATGCGACAATTGTTGAGCCTCATTAAAAATAGTTTGTACCTTTTTCTCTGCTAGATTTTTAGCATCCTTGGCCTTTTTCTTTTGGATCTTGATAGCCTGTGCTTGTTTTGTTTTATCACCCTCCGACAAAAAATTTGTTGGCGATCTAATGAGTTTTCCTGTGAAAGGTGCATTGAGAGGAAGGGTGAAAGGGAGTGAGTGGGTAGTGGTTCCAGGAATTTTTTTTCCTCAGAAGAGATATTATTTGTGGGGAAAATGGAGGAATATTCCAAAGCTTGGTCTATGATCCAACGGGAGGGCTTAAGGGAAGTGATGGTGGTAGCGGAGTCATGGCAAATTCCATTTGTTGGGAAAACTGGGTTGGGTCCAATATAATAGTAGTAGGATGGGTATCAAAGGTAGTTGAAGAAGCAAAGGTGAAGCGACAGTGGATGTAGATTGGGCTCTGGTGAAGGGTGGAAAGGTCTGTGGAGTCGAGGAAAATGGTCTCACCTAGGAGAACTAGGAGAAACCTCCCATGACCATTGCAACATAAGTGGAAAAAGAAAGGCTGACACTTAAAGTGAGGGATGTCATAGACACAACAAGAGGAACTAAAGATTGTGAAGCAAGAGAAGAGGGAGCGAAAGTTACATACTATTCAGATGATTGTGATCCTTGGCTCGTTGGGGGCTCCTGACTTACTGTAGGCTCTTGCGAACTCTCTCCATAAGCTGCTTCTATGCATTGCCATTTGATAGGTGGGGAATCGTCCACCTCTATAGCCTCTGATTATTGTTTTGGGGTTTTTTTGGTTCTTTTTGTGGTCCAAGTGTGAGTCAATGAGGCCCTAGCACATGATATGTTCAACCACACATTTGAAGAAACCTTGCTAGGTTGCTTTGTCGCCTTTTCTTTCTACTGTGTTGGGGCCATCTATACCTCTATTTCCTTCTCCTTTACTTTACCTATATATGTTTCGGCCTCCTCCAGGTTGATATCTTCATCATCGCTTGCATCGGAATCAGTATGCACGTCATTCCACAATTTATTGAATCTTTTATCCATCTCTATGCTTTGATAAGGGGTATCAAGGCATTGGATTTCTTGTTGGTAAATCCATAAATTCCTAATCCTTTCCTCGCTCTAGTTGAAATTCCTTATCAATTTTTTGTGAAGAGTGGCTCTGATTTGATTCTTCTCATTATACTTTGTTGACTGGAAGTAGAACTTAAGCCATTGTGGCTTACTATCCTTGGTTGGAATATGAGGTAGGTCCACCAATAGATCATCATGATCCTTCAGTGGGTTCCACCACTTCTCCCAGTAAGGTCAGGGGTTGTGCATTACCTTGACATGTTCATTTAGTAAGCCATTTTCGAGGTTGTAATGTCATTTGTTACGAATCCATACTAGCCCCAGATGAGCCAGCTTTGCCTCTAGTAGCTTATGTGTCCACTTCTTGGCCATAACCACTATTTTAAAGCTCAACAGGCAGATGAAAAATCCTCGATTCTTGGATTTTCCTTTGCAAAAGGTATAGTCAATAATTGATACTTTCCAGAACATTTCGAGGGCCAACACCTGATTTGTGAGATGCTGGAAGCCAAAATTATTCCCCAGTAAAACTGTGCATCTGAATGAATGTGAAATATTCTCTGAGAAACTAGTCACATTTTAGAGTGAAATTATGCATATACTTTGTCTGGTCTAAGGTGAGGCAATAAAGACCACCATCCTCTCTCAAATCTTGTAGAATCAGAGTCAAGAAATAATAAAAAAATGCATAATAATCATAAGTTGAGGAGAGGAGAGGAGTCCATATAGAAACCAACCTTCTTGCATTTTCATCAAATATATCCAACCTCACATTTGTTTTTGAAGAAGTCAGGGTTCTGATGTAAAAATATATGGGTGAGGAAAGAAGGAAAGCTATACCTCTATGTGAACTCTATATTCCCTTATTTGGCTGAGCATCTCCCCAATGATGAATTTAGTGAAATCATACTAGAAAAAGGAATGTTGCATATGCAGCTGAAACCCCTGACCCAATTGAAACTCCTAAACATACTTGTTAGTGTCTAGGCCACAAACAAAGGCCACCATTGAGAAGGAATCCTATAGGTTCGCGGGGAAGAATTGTGCACCACCAGAATCTATGGTGGCTTTTTATGATCTTCCCTCGGCCTTTTGGTTTCTTTGTTACAAAAATCTAGAGCAAAATATATGGTTTTCCATATTTTCTCCCCCTTTGTTGGAGTGAATGACTCCATCTCGTCTGCTTTAAAGCTTTGTTCAAGAATACATAGCATGTTCCAAATAGCTTCTATGCAAATATTAACTCTTAGCTCCCAACCCTTGATGGTGTTGGTATCTGGGTTGAAATGATTAATGGCCACATCAACTAGCTCTGGGTAGTAGTGCACAAGCGAGACCATATACTGTGGAAGCCTACTGAACCATTGCTTTTGCGCCAAAGAATTTGTCACTGTTTTTCTTCATTCTCTCGTAGGCCACCTCCCTAGGAGTCTTAGGGTTATTTTAAGGATGGGATCATGAATGTTATCCAATTCCTCCTTTATTTGGCTTTGGTCTCTATGGTTTTTTTGTTTTTCTGAGGCCCGTGTATTTACCCACTCCAATTCTCTGGTATCCTAGGCAAAGCGTAAGAGATGTATTCAAAGATATAAGTGGCTGGTGTTGCACGCACAACGTCAAACAAGCTTTGTGTTTCCTCTCCTTGCATTTCTGTTTGAGAACTTTCAACCATTTTCCTTTTGCTATAGATTTTTTCTATGCTCAAATTTTCTACAATTCACTTCGGCTCTGTCTACACTCAAAACTCTTTGCTCTAGGTAGCATGCTCAAGAAGCTTTCACAATGTTAGTTTCTTGCATGAAATACTTATCTATTTCTTTCTTGAGGTAGCCAACAATGGTTTCCTTTTAGCATTAAATTCGACATGTACCACCAACTCTTTTGCTTGTGCGAAATGAATTCGATTCCATTTTGAAATGACAAGAATTCATAATGACATTTGGTAATGATCTACTACAGTGTAATTTTTTTTGGAAATTGAGCTGACGATTTGAAGGTGGTTTAGGCTTTTGCATGCTCTGGAAATTAATATAAAAAAAGGAATTATTAAGCCAAAATATGCAATAAGTACTTGAAAATATTTGCATTTTTCCTTGGAGTTTGAAAAATGCTTACAACGTGACACCTCGACACCTAGCCATGTAGACTACCACTGAGGCTGCCACTGGCTTATGCTAATTAATTAGCTCTTATTAATTTTGCATGTAGCAAATTGTACCTAGCAGATGCAACTGGGTGGAAAATTCGAGCAAGCTTTGGTGGGATTTTCGAGTTTGTACTTCATTAGCATCATGTTGATGGAACGTAGATTACCTTGCATATCCTGAATATTTATATAAATAGGCGCTTAGAAAATAGAAAAATCACACTTAGCAATTTGAGAAGAATTGGTATTAGAAAGTTAGGCAAAATTTAGCATTAGCAGTTGCATAGAGCTAGACTTAGGCAGTTGTGTAGAGCTTGCATTAGATAGTTGCATAGAGATTATCACCATGAATACTCTCATTAGGCTAGTTTGTAACAAGTCCTAGACAACATTCCTAGGTGAAATATCAAATAGGAACCTGAAGAGAATGACCAAGAATAAACATTCATTGGCCATAGTAGCAATGAAGTGGGTTAGGGGGAGGGACTTCATTGAGTACGAGGATATATATAAGGTCAATAATGACGTATGTTCTCACTTTGTTGCCTTGTTACTTGATATTCAGGTTCCAAAATAAATGATTATTCACCTGGTTCTTGCAAGATTCCTGAAGAAGTACCTTGGAGGCCTTGGCAAGGTGGTGGCAAATGCTATGTATGGTGTGGCCATTCCAATGACGAGTGACCTTTGTAACCACATTGAAGAAGATGTGATGGTGCCATGGGTTCCATTTCTGAGCAGGTTCCACATTCAAACACATGAAGAGCATCACTAGAGGGTCACTCACGCCTGTCATTTCCTACCGTGCTGCTATAATGTAGTGCTTTTCTATGGCGTAGAGTGGTACATTGACTTCAGGGATTTGGTATATCCCCCACCATTGGCCATTGCTCCTGTTGATGCTACTACTGTTGTTGGTCTTATTGTCGTTCCAAATGCCCCTGTTGATGATGATGTTGTTTCGGATGTTACTGATAATGCTACCATTGCTCCAACTTGAGACTGAAAACCCTTTTATGTTTTAAGAAATCAACACTTTGTTAATCCATTTTTTTGTATATATGCTTGGAAAAGGGCTTTACTGCACATATATATGAAGAAGATGTAGAATATATAGATGTAATTTTAAATGTATGGCCTCAGAGCCATTTTGAAAATGTATTTGTCAAAGTATATATATAATGAATATATCGCTTATACTAACCTTCCTATCTCTTTTTCTTGTGGTTCTGCAATATGGGTTTTCTTCAATTTTGCATATGGGTGTCGTTTAAATTTTTTGCAAACATGTTTTCATTTCAATTTTCTATATATGAGTTCATTTTTCTGCATCATGGGTTGTATTTATTTTCTTGCTTCTTGCATAGATGAATTAAATTGAAAGACTAGACAACAAAAAAATGAGAGAAAAATAATTACACTACTTACATATTTACACTAGCAAAATAATTGTGAAGCTTAATTAAATTTTTTTAGGTGAATTCCATTAACTGGAATAGCCAATGCTTCCTACACCATATTTTCTAATTCAAATGCATTGTGTTGCTTACATTGAATTATTCCGAAAGGGGCTTCCCAAAGACTGTCAAACTTTCTGTGTTGGCTTGGCTTCACAGCCCTTTCGTTGAATTTTAATACTAGGTCTCAGCATTTTAGACCTTGGTCTGGAGCTCTCTTGTTGAATCATCTCTTAACCACCTGCTGGTAGTTGGACATGGCTATCAAGGCCTTTTCCCTTTTTTCCTGCACTTCTAGCAACTCTGCCAATCAAATCTCCATGGCTCCATTTTCTTCAACTTTGAGAGATTTGAGCAATTGTAGTGCTAGAATCTCCATAGAGATGGGCAATAGCACTTCTTTTCCATACACTAACTTGTATGAAAAAGTATTGAGGACTTGCTTGGGAGTTGTATAGTCAGCTCAGAGTGTTGCTCGAAGGTTCTTATGCCATTCTCTCTGATGTTATGACCCGATTCTTTTAATGAGTAAGACTTTTTTTTTGTTAGTTGACATAGCCAAGTCGTTCCCTTGTGGGTAGTAATTTGATGAAATTTTCAAGAATATTCCATACACGAGTGTGAATTGACATACCTTAGAGCCTAGGAAAGCCTTGGCGTTGTAAAAAATGATGGTCTTTGGCGGGACGAATCTCATTACTATCCTCTCTAGGAAGTCTACAATCTCCACTTTCGTTGCATTCTATAGGGGCATGGCTTCAATCCACTTGGTAAAGTAGTTTGTGGCCATGAGGATCCATTTTTTTTTGGCACTAGAGGTGGGATTAGTCATCTCGATGAAATCAAGTCCCCACTATGCGAATGGCTTGTCCACCACTATTGCATTGAGAGGCATTGCATAATTTTTTCTTCTTCTTGCGAAGAATTGGCATTCCTTGTAGGCTTTTACCAAGGAGTATGAGTCACTGAATAAAATAGGCTAGAAGTATCTGATACACATGATTTTTCAATGGTGGTGGTCTTCGCAGAGAAGTGCCCACTTGTGGGACTATTGTAGAAAGTGTCAAGAATTCTCTTCGCTTGCTTCGTGGTGACACACCGCAATAGAACACTGTTGAAGTTCCTTTTGAAGATGACCTCTTCAATAAGTGTGTATCTTTTGTTTTGTAGTCGGTAGAATCTTCTCTTTTGATAAGGAAGTCCTGGCAGATATCTTCCAATGCACATGAATCTCACTCTATTCACTAGCCGACAGTCTTCAAACTCAAATTCATTTATCAGAATCAGCTTTGGTTGCTCCTCTTTAGCTGTCATTTCCTCTTCATGTGCCAAATATTCACATATTCCCCTTCCTCGGATGGTCTTTGTAGGCCTGACCTCAATATCATATTCAAGGATGATAGTGATCCAATTGGCCCTCTTTTCGGTGATTTCTCCTTCCATGATGTATTCGCACACACTGGAATGCACGACATAAACAATCACCTTGTTGCAAGATATGAGGTGTGAGAAATTTTTGAATCCCTTAACAATAGCAAACACTTGCCTCTCGATGAAGTTGTAGTTTGTCTCATATTATTTTAGGGTCCAGAAGTGAAATGATATCAGATGTTCTCCCTTTACTTCATCATCTTTTTGAGTTAAGACAATAGCAATGATTGACTTGCTATTGAATACATACATTATGAAATATTTTGACAGGTCTGGATTTACTAGCATAGGAGATGAAGAAATAGCATCCTTAACCTTCTCGAAGGCTTCTCTAGCTTCTTTTGTCCATTTGAATAATTGATCATTTTTTAGCATCAGGGTGATTGGTCTAATTATTCCTGCAAAATCCAAAATGAATTTGCTCACAAAATTTACCTTCCCTAGGAAAGACTAGAATTCTTTCTTGTTGACTAGTAGGGGAAGCTCTCTGATTTCCTTTACCTACTTAGGATCAATTGCAACTCCTTCTTTGGACACTACATGTCCCAATAATTTTCCTTTCGGTACTCTAAAGACACATTTTTTCAGGTTCAGGGATACCCCAAACTCTTGGAATTTTTTGAAAACCATCTCTAAGTGATCAAAGTGATCATCCTTATACTTAGAGAATACAATCAGATCATCCAAATAGATTAGGATAATCTTGTTGATCAATTTGCTGAAAGTGATATCTATTGCCTGCTAGAAAGTGGCTCCCACATTTGAAAGGTCAAAAAGAATTTTAGCATATGCAAACATTCGAGACTTGGTAGTGAACGTGGTTTTGTTTCAGTCCTCTTCTTTGACCCAGATCTGGTTGTACCTAGAGAAATTGTCTAGCAAAGAAAACATTTCTGATCTTGCCACTGTTTTCAAGATTGACTCCATAGAAGGCAATAGGTAGTGGTCCTTTAGGGATGCTTTGTTCAGGTCCTGAAAGTCGACACTTAGGCATATATCTCTATTCTTTCAGACTGTAACTAGGTTGGATACCTATGTGCTATGCTTAAGCGAGAAGATGATCCGAGATTGAATTAGCTTTGTCAGCTCTTGTGCCATTAGTGCCTCAATTTTAGGATTCACCAACCTCTACTTTTGGCAAACTGGTTTTTCACCTTTCATCAGCTCTATTATCTATTGGATAATTTTGGGATTATATCCCTTGAGGTCATCATATGACTAGGCCAC
Organism: Sequoia sempervirens; assembly: GCA_007258455.2. Classification (NCBI taxonomy): domain Eukaryota; kingdom Viridiplantae; phylum Streptophyta; class Pinopsida; order Cupressales; family Cupressaceae; genus Sequoia; species Sequoia sempervirens. The sequence goes on along the minus strand of VDFB02058242.1, from coordinate 131,972,008 downwards.
CGGGTATGTGTAGGATCATGATGGGCCAAAAAGTGGTGATATGATGGGTATGTGTAGGGTATGTGGCTGACGACTTTTTTTTACCAAAAAATGATGAAACGAAAAGGGTTTTTAAAGGATATTCTCAGCTTTCCACCAATATATATTATGCTTTACTTTGAATTTAATAAATAAATATTATTCATTTTCTATTTGAATTACGACTAAAGTCCTGATTGATAGGTTGATTGAAAAACATCTATAGCTTTCAAATGGTATCACATTTTTTGAATCCAAAACATGTGTCACATTCTATGCTTCACATACTATATGATTAAAAAAAAGATTGAATTTCATGAAGTTTTGTCCAAGTTAAGGTGGTCGGACATATGAAGTTTTATATTTTTAAAAGTTGTAATAAAAAATTATAATTAATTATTTACTTGGAAAAAAATTATAAAAAATATGCATCACACCCATATGAGTCCTCTACTTATATCTAAAATATTATAAAAAATATTATCATTTTATTGTGGTTAGGGTGCAGACACCTACTTCTTATTTTTTCCTAAAATTTAAGTACTACTTTGAAATTTCATTTTTTTACCAAATAGATTTTAAAAAAATAAAAATTAATCTAGTAGTTTAGAAACTACATTCAATTTTCTACAGATTCTATTGTTACATATTTTTGAAATAATATAGATAACTTATTCAAATTTTAACGTCAAGTTGCCTAACTCTGATTTTTTAAAAAAATTTGCCACTTAAGGGCCTGTTTTTTCCATGATGATCCTGCACATACCCCACCACTCCTTCATACTTCTCACAAAATTTGATGAACCTCTCCTTTTCATGATGTGGAACATCTTTTCTAACCTTGAGCTTTCTTCCATCTCCGACCTGAAGGTTTGCATAGTCTCTTTTGTCTGCAACAAAATTCTTTATGTAATTTCTCACATCATCACAATCGAACAGGTTTTTGAGAGTGACCAGCCCTAGGAAGCTTGTTGGACCTTAGCTGAATGATTTTTCCATTATAAGACTCAACAATATTTGGTTGGATTTGCTCAGGGAACTCTCCCGAATATTGGATGAATGAAGCGATGTGTTCATCACTTTTGAACACTTGCTAGCTCTAATCATTATCTAGAATTGCTAGTCAGACTATTACTTGCACAAAGTGTTTGTTATGAATAAGTTAGAAGCAGAATCAAATTGAGATTTGATTGCGACCATGTGATTAACATCAACATTTTTTTCTTAGGGAATTGTCTGGATGTTGAAGGATTCAAAGCCCTCGATCAAGTCCCAGAATCTGTCTATAAGATCTCATGCAAACATTATTAATTGCGGAGAGCCCTCAGACTTGGTTTACCACTAGTTTGGAATCTTTGAACACCATTAATTGCTTGATGCCCATCTGCTCTGCAAAGCTTAGACCTTGCACTAGGCCTTCATATTCAGCTTCATTGCTCAAACAAGTGAACTAGAAGTGGAAGGACTAGAGTGTCTTTTCATTGTGTGGGGATATCAAACATATCCCAGCTCTTGCACCAACTTTTCATCTTGCTCCATCGAAGTGCATCATCCATAGCTCTAAGGCTTGATCACTTTCAGATTCCTTCATGACCTTTAGAATCTCTTGATCTTCATCATAGATGACATAGGTTCCTAACTCGGTAGCATGATAGTTTCTGAAAGGATCAACATCTATGTATTCCCTCAAGAGGATCGCTTCTTGATCAGTCTGATCTTCGGTCACTTTTTCATCCTCTAGTAACTTGGTGCAATAATTTTCCTCTTTGATGAAAGAGGTATGGACAGCTTCAAAGTTGATCATGGCTTCATCAATCGCATGTTCTGAATGCAGAGATTCATATATTATCTTCATTTTAGCTCCATGCTTGGTCCTGAGGATCAAGTGTGACCAATCCAAAGAAAGATATCCACCTATCTTTGAAGTGAATTCTTGGGATAGGCAGAGGCCGAACATAGGAGGAACGTCTATGATCACAGTATCTTGTTGACCTGTGGTGCTAGGGAAGGAGAATAGAGTCAAGGAGAGGTCTTTGATGACACTTACGATTTTGAATCTATTCCCATCAAGCTACATAACCCCCCTTTCCAAAGGTTCATATCTAAGTCTTAAGGCTTTAGCTATCTACTTGGGCATGACTATGGTGGTAGCGTCAGAGTCAATCATGGAATTATGCAGTAGTTTCTTCCCCACAATAAGAGTTAGGAAAAATGGTTTCGGTTTCGACTTATTTCTAACCTTGGTAGATATTTCCTCTGTGCTATTTGTGAGAACTTTGGCATGAGGTGATGGATCAATGGCCTTTCCCTTGAGTGATTGCATTGTTGGCTGAATGATTAGATCTTCTTGGAGAACTTTCTATAGCAAGTTCTTTTGCTCCGAAATAGCTAAGATATCCCAAAGGGACACATTAGCAGATGATTTTTTCAATTGTTCCACCACATTGAATGGTGGTAGATTTGAAGGCTTCTACTCCTTAGCTCTGGTTATAACAATTTCCCTTCACAACTAAAGTTGTTGTGCCACTATGGAGGTACCAGGAATTTGGTCAGAGGCACTTTTATTCTATGAGATGACTAGTTTTCCCGTGAATCTCCTTTTTGAGAAAGTGTTGTAATCCAATTGCACTTGCAGGGCTTTGGATGTAGAAGCATCGTTTTTGAATACCACTTCTTCTTCTTCCATCCATGAAAAGAGTGCGTGATTGGGGGCTATATCTGTTTCTTGCTCTAGGGACATCCCTTGCATTTGCGTGATGAGTACCACATTTTCCATTTGTGGAAAGGCATATACATAACCTCTAGGGTCTGATGTTGTTCCTTGACTGTGTTGTTCTTCCATCTTTTGTTGTATTTTACCATGCAGTTAGTTTTGGGGAATATGTGCATCACCACAGGGGAAGCACTAAGGGTTAATGTCATTGATTAAATTGTTTTTCCCTGCTGTCAACTCTTTGTTTGAGCTTGGGTGAGCACCTTGCAACGGAGTAGGTACATGTACTATTTGATTAGTTGAGCCTATGGTTTTGTGTGTGAGCCTCCTTGGAACTGGTTTTGCTAGTAAGAAGATCTTTCGACTTGATAATTTTGGTAGGTTGGCTTTGGAGGCATGGACTAGTTCCACTTAATGATATCTATTTTGTTGGCCATGGTCTACAACATTTCCTCAACATCGCTCATCTCATCCTTTGTAGAGCTAGATGTAGAAAAATTATGTGGTGTGGTCGGATATGTGTACATGGATTGAGAAGGAGTGGGCGCACTGGTAGATGGAATATCTTGGGCGGGAACTAATATTTCAGGAAATATAAGCATGATGGGCTGAGGCGGCAACTTCCCGACGTTTATCAGATTGTTCTTCGATTTGACTGTGACATTGTATGCATTCGATAGAATGGTTCTGCCAAGAGACTGGATCATCATCAAGATGTTGATGTTGATGGATTTCAAGTAGAACATGAACGCCAACTCAGCCGGCGGGCAGATAGCAGCCTAAATTCTCTGCCAAGTTATATGGAACTGGACATTGAAGCCAATCACGGCTTCATATGGGGCTCACTTTATGACTAACAAATAATGATATTGTGAAGACTTGTCTGCATCATTCAAGAATCTTTCATAGAAAGGATCTCCGAGTTGATCCTAGGTACTGATAGTGTTAGCTTGCAGAGTGCAGTACCAATCCAATACTTTACCCCTGAAAGAGGTTGTAAGCAACCTTAGTGCTATATTTTGGTCAATAACTTCATGCACCAAACACATGTCCACCACATCTTGCAGATATTCAGATGGTGTTCTTAAGCCATCTCTAGTAAATTTAGGTATAGCTTTTAAAGTGGAGACCGGGATAGGGGCCCAAATGGTGGGTGCTACTAGTGCTACAAGGGGACTTCCGACATCCCACACCATGTAATTTCTATTAGCGATTGGCAACATGGCTAGCAAAGGGGGCAGAACATTCACTATATGGGTTCTGGCTTATACTGTTCCTAGTGGTGGCACTGACAAACTAGGATTATTCACTATTTGGGATCTAGTAACAGGTCGATGGCTCATACACCCACTTTAGATTTAGGTACATTTAAGTAGTTCCACCGGGTGTGCTAGAAAAAAGAAATTGTTGATGCCAAAAATTGACAAAGTAACAACCTTATGGGAAACTTAGTTAATGGGGGACCAATTGCGCTAAACTGAGTGACCTTCAGGTTTTTAAAGAAGCTAAATTCTTCTATATTTAGGGTTTTGGAATGGGAAATGAAAGCAAATATAAAAAATAAAGATCTAACTAAGGCGATGCACCAAGATGTAGATATAGGCATGATAAATCTATCTTTTGGGATGTGATTTAAGGACCCATTCAACAATCTGCTAAGTCCTAGAATAACATAAATCAAAGATGAAAACCTAAATAATTTATTCAATAACATAAAATAACTCTCATACACATTCACTGAAAAGAAGAGTCAAAGACATGGTCTAAACTAAATAACAAATGTTCTGCAAATAAACAACTCAGGACAATAATGGCATAGTATAATGTTTTATCAAATAGCTTAAGAAAAACAAAAAGGATGAACAATGGCACAGTTTGAGAGTCCTATACAATAATCTAAAAATAATACAAAAAGGCCTAGTGCCTTTCACAAATTTTTTTGTATCTTTTGAACTCATTTTCAGAAGCAAGAAGCAATATATATAGGTAAAAATTCCACCACCTAGTGTGTCAATAATAGAAAAGATTCCCTCATCATGAGCGATGATGCCCAGAACAATGATTTCCTTAAGTCGTTGCAACAAAAAAAATTCCAAGCATGGAATGCGGTCGTCCTCAATCTAGATGCATCCCTTGCAAATGATGGAAGTGGTCCCAGAAAAACCTTGTACATACATGTGTCACTCACCCACGAAGGCAGTTAGAACACATGGCAATCTGGAGGGGTTTGTTAGTCATTCCTTCCTTCCCTTTGATAGAATCCCTGCAGAGGAGACACGTGGTGGCAGGTTGGGGCCTGTGGTGGATTACTCCTCTTTGCAATGAAAATTCCCCGTGGTGAAGACACATGGAGGTAGTCTCTACCACCAATGCTGATTGTGGGGTCTACCAAAAAGTGTACACAGATGGATGCTACATGGCACGTGAATGGGGCCCGATAAGGAAACAATGGGAATTGACTCTCAAATGCCTATGCTACTGACACATGGAAACATGGTGGGGGCCAGTAGGAGAGCAAAGGAAGAAGTCCCAACAGAGAGTGCTTGGTGTACATGTGGCGGAAGTGGACAAAAATTTGCAAAAAGGGGCCGAGAATATATGTAGTGCGGGTTGAACTTAGCAAAATAATCCACTTGAAGGGAGCTAGAGGAGATTTATGTCCACATTAATCTTTTCATATGTTAAGTTAATAATGACCTTTTCTATCCTAAGTCTTGTTTGTGAAAGTGATTAGTCATATTCCTAAAGGTATATGTTAACCATTTCTTGGTACCTTGATTTGGATATGCTAATGCTCATAATGTGTATTCATCATAAAACTCTTGTGCATAGTCTTTTCTATTTACAATGAATCTTGTTTAGATTTAAATAAGTTTGTAAAACCGATAATAGAATTTATGTGTTTTTTGTTAAGTTATTTTGTACTCCATTCTCTTTAAACTAAGTTTTCCCATTCCTTTAGGTACTTTCTAGTTAAAAGCGTACAAAACCCAAAATTATATCTTATGAGGGAGTTACCCCTCTCAAACAAAAAGGAAGTTTTCTATTTGATAGTGATCTCTCCAACTGTATTTTGTTACTCTCCATTAGCTACTTGTAATACTAAAATTCCAAAGTGAGAAATCCATTCACCAACAAATAACCATATGATACAATTTATTTTTTGTCTAGGATGTACAAAAGTGGTTTTTTAAAAATCATATGTTTTGGGCCAAAACATGCATGTGCATGATCAAAATAATTTTTCCTAAATGAAAGTATTTATCTAATTCATTTTGTGGGAAGATGTGTCTAATGGTGACATTTGGTCATGATAATATTTTATAAGTTTTTTATTGGCCCTAATTTATGTTTTTAAAAATCCCTCATGTATAACCAACATAATTTGAGCTAAAATAATTGTAACATAAAAAAATTATCATGTAGAGAATGATGCCAAGATTGGTTAGACATTTAAAAAAAATCAAAATCAAAAGTTATTAAAAAAAATAATATATGGAACTTCAAGTTTACAAGTCCCTTTATTTAAAAATAATTAATAAATAGAAAATATGTCTAAGATTAAAAATAACATATTTGAAAACTAAAAATTTCACGAGTTTTATTTTGGTCCAAAAATTCTAAAAAAATCATCAATCATATTGCTAAAGTCAATGTTTACTCTTGCTATTAACAAGGCATTTTACTTGTAGCTATCCAAGGTCAAGGGATGGATTTCCAAGCCTCTTCAAGCCTAAAACCAAAGAAAAACCACAAGTTTAAAATTTGATATTTTATGGAATTTCTATCCACTTTGAAACATGTATGCATTCTAAAAAGGAACAAGTATGTGGTCTAAACATAAAGAAAGCCCATTTTAAAATGGGTATGCATTCTAAAAATAAATGGGTACCTATGTTTATATTACCTACCATCATAACCACTTATAAATAGGTACCTATTAGTGATTTTTTAAGTGGCTAATATTCATCAATTGGCTAATAGCTAAAATTAGGGTTTCAAAATTTGGGTAATAGTACAAGTTGTAAGACAACCTAAATTGCCACATTTTTACAAAATTTAATTTTAGTCTTGGTTAAATTGCTAGAAAAATTATTTTATTAAAATTTTAAACTAAAAAATTAGGCACAATATTTGATACCTAATTAGATCATATTTGCCTAAATTTTATAAGTTATAGTCGAAAATGAAATTAATTCGCCAATATTATTATATAATTATTGGCTAATTTAGGGCCATATTATCAATTTTTAATCACCACCTTTGATTTTATTTATAATCTAATGGTTGGGGTTGTATTTCATGGATTAAAATGCACCCATAGAGCTCCAATACCCTTTAAGTCCAAAATTGTATTTGAGTAATTGAAGATTTATAATCTAACTATTAGGGTTAAATTTTGTGAACCAAAAAAGCCAAGCAAATTTACCAAAAATTTTCTCTTGTACGCAATGTCTGCACTGCTACCTCCATCCCTTCATTCACATTCTTCTTTCAATATTGCTCTGTACTGGGGGCTTGCAAACAAGTCTCGAAGGGGCGATAAAGGCATCGATGGCTCATCCTCTCCCCTAGGTGACTTTGATACATCTGCAACATTCAAAAGTCAAAAAATCCTTGTGCCCATAAATCTTATGCACCCTTTTTATGCGACCCAACAAAGCCTCTTCTCATTTAGATGTTCCCAAGAACTATAAGAGAGATTTCAATGAGGGCACGGATATTGAATGTTGGGCTTCTATGACTCAGGAGACCCCCAATAGTGGGGTGAAACTCTCATTCTAGGATTCTCAACCAAATTAATCATATGCAATGGTGGATAGTTCAATAGTGTTAGAATAAATTAACTCTGTCAGATAGGGCCTACAACTGTGCAAGCCACTTGCTTATCTAACCAAGCCCATCTTCTTGTCTGATCGAGCCACCTTCTTTCAATTAATGTCTGAGCTAAACAATTGACTGAGTAGCTGTAGAATTTATTATGTATTTTCCTATAAATTGAATACTAATGCAAAGAGCTAAGTGCTTAGTTTTGTAGCCACTCTTGTGTTTCTCTGTTTGACTCTTCTCTATTTCTTTGATTGAGTTATGTTTGCAGGGTATCAGAGCCAAATGGGCTCTGTAGTGTCTATTGTGTGAATGACTATCAAGAGCCAAGTTGTTGGAGAAGTCTAATCGCTAGAGTTTCTTCAAGTGTTGTTGAAAAGAGTTGCTATTTAAAAAAAAAGGGTGAAGCATTGTTTGTTGTTCAGAGCACCCAGCCATCAAAGAGATCACAGCTGCATCATTGTAGATATGTTGTCAAAGAGTTTGAAATTGCTGATTTCTTTTTCTTTCAAATCCACCAGCTAATATTTCTTCTTCAATCTTTGCTTGTTAAAATCTTTATATGCAACGATCTTTTAAGTATTTTACAAGTGCAAGTAATTTATATCACAGTTATAGAGTGAAAGTCAGATTGATTGGAAGAGGTGGTCTTACATTATTGCAGGGTGAGCTGGTTCTAGTGATGTTGGATCCATGATCCGTTCTGTCGAACATTATGACTTTGTTATTGTACATCACAATGGTGTGCAGTGCAACAATTCCTACGTTCTCCATGTTCAGTAGCTCCCATCTGCCTTGCAGATCATTTTCCTTGTGTCCCCAACATGATGATAGATCAATGATTTTTTTAAAGCATTGTTAGTTATGGATGTGTTTTCGTTACTGAAGTTCTATTAGGGTGAAAATTCGAAAAATTGCTTCTAGAAGTTTTTAATTAGAAAATTTGATGACTTTTTGTCATTTGAAAGGCTTGATGTTCAAAGCTCAAAAAATTTGGCAAATTTTTGTGAAGATTTTGTGACTTCAGTAGCTGCAAGTTCCAAGTTGGATGCATTTTGAGAAGATTTCGTCATTTCAATGGGTGTAAATTCGAAGCTCTAAGAATTTGTTACAGTTTTATGAAGATTTCTCCTGCAGAGGAATGCTGGCAAAATTATTGACATAAGGTGAAATTATTGGCAGAAGGTGAAATTGTCATATTGTAAATTTCAACAATTCCTATTGAAGTGAAGAGATTGGTGAAACTCTTTCATAATTGTAAATCACAAATTTGTACAAGTCCTCGTGTATTTGGTTCATAAGAAGACCAACATCAAGGCACAATAATACAAAAATTCCATTGTGCGTGTTGGTAGGGGCTTTATTCTTTAAGCCTCTGTGTTTGTGTGTTTGGAGAGTGTATTTTGTTCTTGCTATGGCTACCTCTGAGATCTCTAATATTGTGATTAGTACAAAATTAGATGGTTCTAACCATGCAAGTTGGAAATGTGAGATGGAATTGATTTTACAAATGAAAGGCTTATGGGAGCTAGCAATAGAAGACAAACTTGTAGATGAAAGTAAGCATGAAAAATGGAATAAAATGGATATGAATGCATGGGCTACTATTTTATGGCAAATTAGTCCAGGGATAAGGTCTCATGTTCAAGATCTGAAAACAACAAAGAAAATATGGGAAACTTTGCAAACAATTTATGAAATAAATAGCAAGTTAAAAGTGATGGACATCAAAAGGAAATTAACTCATTTTAAAATGAAGGGAGGAGATAGCATGAATGATCATATTGAAAATTTGAAAAAACTTAAGAAATCAAGTTGCATTGATGAAGGTTGAATATGAAGACTCTAAAATTATAGATTTTTTAATTGAAATTCTTCTAAATGAGTATCATAACTTCATCCACACATTAGAGCTAATTGGTAAATTTGAGAATATCACACTAGAAGAAGTGTATGGAACTTTGTTAAATGAAGAAGAAAGGCTTAAAAAGTTCATAGTTGAGTTTAGCAAGAGTTCTCAAGCATTTATGGCTAGAGGAAAATATAAGAACTACAATCAAAATAAATCATATCAAAATCAAGGGAATCAACACAAAAATAATCAAAGGCAATGGAATCAACCAAGGGATAATCAATAGAGGAATATTTTTCAAAAGGAACAAAATGAATGGAGAAACAACATAGATCATTCTAAAAGAGAAAAAGCTATCAAATGTTATAATTGTGGAGAAGAAGGACATAAAAGTGATCGATGTCCTAGGAAATCACATGCAGGAGGTCAAAGAAAATATTATCCAAGAAGGAAATCCAATTTTTCTCAAGAAGATGGTGATCATAATATAATGATACCCTCTTTGGCTACTCAAGGAAATTTAAATAACACATGGTATATTGATTCAGGAGCTAGCCAACATATGACTTATAATAAAAACTTCTTTAATTCTTTAGAAGAAACAAAAGGTGCAAGGATATTTCTTGGGGATGATAGTTCACGTTCAATTGAAGGAATAGGTTCCATTTCAATGAAAGGACATGATGGTAAGAAGTTGGAAATCACATATTTGAATCTTGTACCTAAGTTAACAAAGAATCTTCTCTTAGTGAGTCAAATAACTCAACATGGTTATAAGGTGGAGTTTTGTTTAGATAAGTGTCTAACCAAGAACATTAATGATGGATTCAAAATTGTGGCTACAGGAGTTGAGAGTGATGGAATCTACAATTTTTTAGCATCTGTTGATAAGAAATATTACATTACTACAAGTTGCTTCACAAATGAGTTGTGGCACCAAAGGTTTGGTCACTGAAACTATCAAAGTTTGTCTATTCTTTCAAAGATGAATATGGTTGATGGACTACCTTGGATAAAGGTAAACACAAATGTGTGTACAGGATGCATGGTTGGAAAAAAACATAAAAAAAAAGTTTGAAAGGTCTACTTGGAGGGAAAGTAAATCTCTTGAACTTGTCCATAGTGATTTATGTGGGCCTATGAATCCCCCATCAAATGGAGGAGCTAGGTATATCTTAATATTCATTGATGATTTTTCAAGGAATGTTTGGGTCTACTTCCTTAAGCAAAAAGATGAAGTGTTTAACAAATTTGAAATGTTCAAAGCATTTTTGGAAAATCAAAGTGGGAATAAGATCAAGAGAATAAGAAAAAATAATGGTGGAAAATATGTCAATAACAAATTTAAATCCTTTTGTGAATTTCATGTGGTCGAGAGAGAAATGACTAAAAGATATACTCCTTAGCAAAATGGTGTTTTTGAAAGGAAGAATAGGACCTTAGTGGAAATGGCATGGTGCATGCTACAATCCAAGGGTCTCCCTTTGTTTCTTTGGGACGAGATTTTCAATACTGTATCTCATGTCTTGAATAGATCTCCTACAAATTGCTTGGAGAAAATCACTCCTAAAGAAGCATGGAGTGGAGTAAAACAAGATGTTAAGTATTTTAGAGTATTTGGATGTGAAGCATTTTCTCACATACCAGATGATATTAGAGAAAAGAAATTTGATAAGAAGAGTGTTAAGTGCATCTTTGTGGGCTATGATGATCAAAGGAGAGGATATAGCTCATATGATCCTAGTGTGGAGGATGTGTTAACAAGTAGGAATGTCAAATTTAATGAAGGGTTTGAGGATATGACACAATCATCTCCTATTCCACAAGTGGAAATAGATAATGGTGAATCCTTTGAAACTAATGAAATTTCCAAGGAAACTTCTAGTGCGTTGAAGAATGCAGTCCACCTCCAAAGACCAAGAGTCTTCAGGAAATTTATCAAGACTCAACAAATTAATTATGCTCTAATGACCACCATAATGAAGACCAATGATCCTCAAACATATGATGAGGCTAAAGGAAAACATGAATGGGAACAAGCTATGTAGAATGAATATGACTCTTTGATCAAGAATAAAACATGAGAATTGGTGGAATTTCCCAAGGGAAAGAATGTGGTCAACAATAAGTGGGTGTATAAGAATAAGTTCAAGTCATATGGGAGCATTGGAAAACACAAGGCAAGACTAGTGGCCAAAGGATATTCACAAAAAGAGGGAATTGACTCCACAAAAACTTTTTCTCCAGTAGCAAAGATTAGTACTATCAAGACTATTATAGCATTAGCAACACATTTCAAGTGGCCTATACACCAAATGGATGTTAAGAATTCATTTTTGAATGGTGAAATTGATGAAGAAATCTATATGACTCAATCACACGGATTTGAAAGTCCAAGTCAGGAACACTTAGTTTGCAAGTTAAGGAAATCACTATATGGCTTGAAACAAGCTCCAAGGGCTTGGTATGCTTAGATTGATGATTATTTCCAAACTCAAGGCTTTCATAATAGTAATCATGATCCAAACTTGTATGTGAAGGAATTTTATGATGGTGGCACAATCATTATTGTACTATATGTTGATGATCTTATTATCATAGGACATAAAATGAACCAAATTAGTGACATAAAGATAGGATTACGAGATACATTTGAGATGATATATATTGGTATTCTACACTACTTTCTTGGCATCCAAGTATGGTAGAAAGATGATGGAATTTACCTCTCTCAAACCAAGTATGCTTAGAATTGTTGAGGAAGTTTAAGATGGAAGATTGCAAAGGTGTATCTACTCCACTTGCTCCAGGAATGAAATTGACCAAGGATATGGATGGTAAGGATGTTGATCCTACCTTATACAAGCAACTAGTTGGTAGTCTTGTGTACTTGACACACACTCAACCAGATATCTCTTTTGCAGTAGGTGTGGTTTCAAGGTTTTTAAGTTCTCCTAAGGTTCCACGTTGGTTGGTAGCAAAAAGAATATTGACATATGTACAAGGGACTTTGAATATGGGTGTTTATTACTCCTCTCATGGAGATCTACAACTTGTTGGGTATTTTGATTTAGTCTGGGCTAGTTGTGGTGATGATAAAAAATCAACTATAGTTTTTGTTCTCTCTTTGGGTTTTGGTCCCATTTCATGGTGTAGTAAGAAGCAATCTACTATTACTTTATCCACTATAGAGGCTGAGTATACTACAATGAATGAGGAAACTAAAGAAATCACTTGGTTGCAAGCTATTCTGTCAGTACTCAAACAACATCAAACATGTCCATTGTGTTGTCCAAGAATCTAGTGTTTCATGTGCTCGCACAAAACATATAGAAGTCTATCACCATTATATTAGGAATCTCATCCAACAAGAGGTGATTCATCTTAGGTATTGTAAATCAGAAGATCAAATAATAGATCTCTTCACCAAGGCCTAATGTGAACCTACGTTTATATAGCTTAGAGGTCTTTTAGGTTTGAGAGCAGTCATATAAATATTTGATGGTTGTCATTCAGGGGGGATTATTGTGAATGTCTACCATCGTATTAGTGAATAAGTGATTGTAAATGGTTACTCAACAAGAATTTAGGCCATGACCCATCTTTTCTAGATTATTAAGGGTTGTTTAATATCATTAGTATAGTTAATTTATGGGTGGATGTTAGAATAAATTAACTCTGTCAAATAGGGCTTACAACTATGCAAGCCACTTGCTTATCTAACCAAGCCCATGTTCTTATCTGATCAAGCCACCTTCTTTCAATTAATGTATGAGCTAAATAATTGACTGAGTAGTTGTAGAATTTATTATGTATTTTCATATAAATTGAATACTAATGCAAAGAGCTAAGTGCTCAGTTTTGCGGCCACTCTTATGTTTCTTTGTTTGACTCTTCTCTATGTTCTTTGATTGTGTTATGTTTCTAAGTAGCAGACTTCTCTAAACCCCTCAAAAAGATTGCTTCTGCCCCTATCCTTAAACTTTTCAAGGATATAACAATAGAATTAATCGAGGACGAGCAATTCTTCATAGTTAATGGGTTGACCAGACAACTTAATAATCTTTTTCTTAGCTTCTCAGATTTTTATAGGTGGATTATTGAGGCATGGAAGACAATGATGATAATCAATCTAGAGGTATATCCCTGTGCCAAGGGTTTTTTATTGTAGTTTTTGACAATGTGAAGGATCGTGATGCCATTTTGAGATAAGAATAGATTAGGGGGCAAAGTTTACTTCTTCTCAAACCCTAGTATCCCAACTTTAATCCTCTCTTTGAAGCATTTAAAGTGAAACCCATTTGGTCCACCTTCCAAACCTTCAAATGTAATTTTGGTTTGACTCATGCTTTGAAGCAATTGAAAATGCCTTAGGTTTTTTTCTGGCGGTTGACAATGACACCTTTGATTTCACCCACACAACCTTTTCTTGCATATTAGTTGATTTGGATACTTTCACAGATTACCTTCTAGATATAACTTTTAGAGTTTCCAATCATTGCTAAACTCAGTCATTGGAGGTTTTCCCTTTTGTTGTTGTAGGTGATATGAAATTGGGCACACTATCTCAAAATGTATTAGGTCCAAGCTTAACTCAAAATATTTGGGGTCTTGGTGGAAAGGCACTCTGCCATAATATTACATAGTGGAAACACCCTTTGTGCTACTAGAGAATTTTTCTACTTCAAGCCCCAATTCTTCTCCACCTTCTAGTGCCCTCTCTAGGGAGGATTCAACTCTTAATAATTTTATGTCAAGAGTTGAAGATTAGGAAACTGGGGCTACTAATAATAAGCTCAAGTAGTGGAGACTTTGGAAAAGAGGGAATTTTTTTTTGAGCCATCACTTACTCCAAAAAAGGGCAATTAGAAGGATTGTTTTGCTTGCACAAAAGATAGTGAGAAAATAATAGATTCTTAGTCCAAAAAAGGTTAGAAAAAATTCAAAAGAAAGAAGCTACCCCCTTCAAAATCCACGCATTAGATGATGTTAAGATCTGCCATGAAAGAGGAAAAATCCTAAAAAATTAAGTAATTTGATTTTTTTTCCCCATGCTAGGATGGGGTGGTAAAATTAACATCGATTGTTTTTTGTAGATTTATCATCACAAGTGATAGAGTAATATGTTATGCACCCCTCTCTTGGGCATGCAAGTTATCAATATTTTTCTTTCAATTTTTTATGGGGTACGACTCCCTTATGCTAAGATTACACAAAAAAAAAAAAATTGTGGGCCAAAACATACACATGAAGTTCCAATGCCCATGAGGACAAGAATTAGGAAATTATAGACACAAGAACTGCACCTTAAACTAGTCAATCACTACCACCCTCAAGCCCTTAATTTTCCATAGGAATTTAATATTTTTAAATAGAAAGGATTCTCAAAGGTAATTAATGTATTTTCATATTTTTTGTCAAGATTCGCTAAGAATTTTTAGAAATTTATAGTGATTTAAAAAAGTGTCAATTTATTTCTTTCAAAAAAGGGAAAATTTTTCTAAAAAAAATAATTATTTTAAATGAAAGATTCACTAAGATTTTATATGTTTTTTTAGGGTGGATTTCTTAAAGTTATTAGTGATACCCATTTAGTAATGGAATTTCAAACTAGAGAAGGCACCTATTCTATATGGGTAGGAGTTTACATTCATGCACTCATTCCTAAATGTGCATTTTTTACAAAACATGTATATTCATGTCAAAGTTTCCCCACTCCACATGGGACTTCCACTAAAATACTAAAATTATTGCACCCATCCTTTAATTACATATAGAGCTTGTTTTGAAACCATTCATGGGATTTACAATATGTGATATTAAATCTTTTAGTCTGGACTTATAAATATTGAAATCCTAGAACAACTTGGACACTTGTAGTCAGGAAATAAATAAAATGACCAACCTTTCTTACATCCAATATCCCTATATTTAAAGAATTCATATCTACTTGTCCCATGAGGGTGTCAAGGAGTCACATGTTGGTCAAATTGATAAATGCGCCAACACCTCTCTAGAATAAAATATTCTTTGGATCTAATTGCTAGCATCCTTAGACAAAAAAAAGGTTCTTCCCACATGTAGAGAAGTAGTCACATTTAGTGTTTATATACCTTGAGATGTTAGGGTTTAAATTTTTATGGCATTTGTGTTTTCCTTTACATCTTCTAATATATGTGTGTTAGCATTTTTAAAAAATACCTTGGTAAGACTATTAATATGTCACATTGGGACATATTGTCCAAGGTCAACCCATGGAAATGTGTATAAATAATTGAAAGAAACCTTTAGCCATGCATATGCACCTAGGATGTTCATGTAGAACTAAAATAATTTTTATATTGTACCAAATCCAAATGTTTTAATCACTAGAATAAAAGAGGACTCTTGAATATTTAATGATGTAAATGAATGCACTAAACTATGTGTAGTCAAACTTAGGAAATAAGGGTAAAGGTAAGTCAACTATGTTTGAGTTAAAATTTTTGAACTCATGTGGGATGAGTTTGTGCTATGAGGGTAGCCCCATGAATGTGAAATATTCTTAGAACATGAAAGAGGATGATGCAAGAACTTTTGGAGGTCATGACTAAATTTTGACTTGGGAGTCTAATTGAGCTTTTGGTGGTTTTTCAATATTTTTTCATTTTGTTTTTTTAATTTACTTTCAAAGTCTTCCATGTCATTAAATTAGTAAGTTGACAATTAGTGTTACTTAAATTAGTTTAAAATAATTGGAAACTTTCATAGGCCATGTAGATAAGCATGATAAATTACCAAAAAAAAGACAAGTTAAGAAAGTTGCTAAAAATTTCTAAAAAAGGTATTTTGGAATTTGCTAAAAATTTCCAAAAAAAGGCAATTTTCTGATTTTATAAAAAAATTACCAAAAAAGGGTGATTTTTAGACTTGTACTTAAAGGGAAGTTTGTTTTTCAGTTTTGGGAGAATAGAATGAGGAACAAAGGAGAATTTGCAGAAGTATTTTGAATTTTATGTGTCTTTTTTAATAATAATTATAATTTATATGTTGTGAATTTTCATTGCATCATCTCGTACCAGAGTAGGAAGATGGTTGGGAGAGGAAGAGGATGTCTTGCCCAAATTCCTAGAGATATTCAAAATCTACAAAGACAAGTAGAAGAGCTTGCAGGTATGATAGTAGGTCAAAGAATGAGGGGAAACAATTCTGATGAAGAAATAAGACAAGGAGGTGAAGATCAACATGTAGAAAATGAAGATGAAAAATTAGAGAACCTAACCTTTGAAAAAAGGATACTCAAGCTAATTACAAGGAAGAAATGAAAATGAAGGAATTAAAATTAATTTTTTTTATTATGCGAGTAGTCTTAAACCAAAGGAGCTAATAGATTGGTTGAAGAATTATGGATTTTTTTTTAATGGAAGACTATGGTAGAGGAAAGGAAGGTAAAATTTACATGCACTAAATTGAAGGGTCATGCACAATGATATGGTGGGATCATATACAAAAGGAAAGAGTTAGAAAGGAGAAGGATACAATTAGAACATGGAGCAAAATAGAAAATAAGTTGAGAGAGAAATTCTTTCCTATGGATTATGCACACTCTTTTTCATCAATTTCAAAATTTGCAGAAGAATTTATGTACTGTGCAAGAATATACAAATAAATTTTATAAATTGTCCATTCGTGTGGAGAATCAAGAGAACAATGAAAAAATGGTTGCAAGGTATGTAAATGGTCTAAAATTTTCTATTCAAGATGAGCTAAGCATGCATAGCATTAGTAGTATAGAAGAAGCATACCAATTAGCTTTAAAAGAAAAAGAAAAACATAGTAGACAATATTTGCAAAAGGAATAGGGGTGCAAGAAAAGGTACAAATTATCCATTGCAGGGTGATATAAATTATGATTGGGGGAATCATCTCAAGGAGTAGAGAAATTAGATGATACCCAAAAAGACTTTCAAAATCATCGAAGGGGAAGATGGTTTCAGAGAGGCAGAGATTATGGTGGTGGTAGAGGATGGGAAAACCCATGAATATCTTTCATTTTCTTTAGTTGTGGTGAAGAGGGTCATAGAGAATTTGAATGTCCAAACTATCACATGCAAGAAATGAGACAAGGAGAACAAAATAGGTTGAACTTGGTTCAAGCTGGGGATGAGAAAGAAGGGGTACATCTAGAAGTTCTCCTAGAAGTGGGAGAGAGCCTCATCATGAGAAGTACAATGTTGATACCAAAGAATGAGAAACTACATATCAAAGGATGTGATTACTCTTGGCTTCAAATAAATATATTTCAAACTAGATGCACCTCAAGAGGAAAGGTATGTCAAGTTATTATTGATGGTGGCAATTTTGAAAAACATGGTTTCTAAAGAAATGGTAGATAAACTAAAATTTCCTTGTAAAAAACATCCCTACCCTTACCGTATTGCATGGTTTAGGAAGGGAAATTAAGTCACTATTGATAAGAGATGCTTAATAAGTTTTCTATAGGAAATATTTATAAGGATTAAGTATGGTGTGATGTCATTCCAATGGATGCATACCATGCATTGTTGGGAAGGCCATGGAAATATAAAAGGAAGGTAATGCATGATGGAGAGAAGAATACATACACTTTTTGGAAGGATGGTTCTACAGTGATTTTATTACCTCTTAAGTAGGAAAGTTGAAAATATGTTTTCCATAAGAGAACTTGTCAAAGAAAGGAAGGTAATAGGTTTTTTTATACACTAGTGATGCAAAAAGAAGGAAGTAATGGAAAACATGTATCAACAGAAGCAATTGAGTGTCCTTTGGAGGATGTTATAGTTTTAGAAAATGAAAGTACAATTGAGAATGAAGATGATAATGTTGTAACAATAGAGGAGAAAGAGGTAAAAATTACTTTTTTGGTTTTCTTAAAGATGAAATGCAAATAGGAGAAGAGATGGAAGGAAAGGTGGTGGTAAAGATTGAAAAGTGTGAGAACAAAACAAATTGGAAACATCATGTTCTAACTAGAAAGGAAAGGATTACACATATTTTGGATAAAAAGGCAATGTGTACACAACAAGGTCAAAATAGAAAGTATTTGGTACAAAGGGAAGGACTAGAAAAAGAAGATAACACATGGATTACATAATAAAAATTGAAGAAGTTGGATAGCGACAAGTGGCACAAGTTTCAGGAAAGAAACTCGTAGGAGATGAGTTTTTTCAACCAGGGGAGAATGATGCATGAACCTTTAGAGGTCATAATTTTGACTTGGGAGTCTAATTGAGCTTTCAGTATTTTTTCAAGATCTTTTTCAGTTTTTTTTTTTAATTTAATTTCAAACTCTTCCATGCAATTAAATTAGTAAGTTGGCAATTAGTGTCACTTTAATTAGTTTAAAATAATTGGCAACTTTCATAGGCCATGCATATAAGCATGAGAAATTACCAAAAAAATGAAAGTTAAGAAAGCTGCTAAAAAATTCCAAAAAAGATAATTTTTGGATTTTGCTAAAAAAATTGCCAAAAAAGGTAATTTTCAGATTTTGCTAAAAGTCACCAAAAAAAGGTACTATTCAGATTTTGTAAAAAAATGTCAAAAAAGGAGATTTTTAGATTTGTACTTAAAAGAGATTTTTTTTTTCAATTTTGGGAGAATGGAATGAGGAATAAAGGAGAATTTACAGAAGTATTTTGATTTTTATGTGTCTTTTTTAATAATAATTATAATTTATATGTTGTGAATTTTGATTGCATCAGGGGCTAAATATTAGTGAAGAAAATGAGTATAGAACTATGTGTGCACATAGATGTGATGAATAAATGTATAAAAAATGTATGAGAATATGTAATTATCATATTAATAGAAATAAGGGCTAAGCATGTATGAAAAATATGTAGTACATAGATAACATAAGACAAACCATGATTTTTATAAAATAATACAATTTATTAGTATATCTATGTATCAAAAAACTCTCCTCAAAATAATATACATACATATGATTATCCCTAGATTCAAAATTAAATTAGGAAAAAAATATAAATCTAAGATCCTATTCCAAATTGAGAAATACCTTAGAGAAAATAAGGAATCCAAATACAAAAATAATATCAAATACAAACCTTAAATATAGAGTGGATTTGTTCTTGGATAAACTGTTAGTGCTCAAATTGATAGTATGTATCTAGAAAATGATCATTTGTGTATATGGAATGAAGGATGAAGGGGTTGATTTATAGAAATGATGAAAGGAATGTGAACAATGGAGATTCAATCTTAATGGATGGTTGAGATTGACTGAGAGATAGTGGGGAATCTTGATTGGATAAGAATGGTCATGAAGGTTATAAATGGAAGAGGATAATTATCTCATTTTTATTTATTTTGGATATAAATAGATGTGCATAGGGTAAAAATAAATATGGCATAATGAGGGGGGTTACAAAGGAACCTTGATTGGATATTTTGGGGATTTTATGAATAGTGGATAGTATTTGAATATAAATAAATGGATAATGAATATTATATTTATTTAATAGAAAAGGGTATTTATGAAGATAATTACTTTATTAATGATGGGTAATAAAAGGGGATTTGAAAGAGGACTAGCAAATGGGAATACGTTATGTCTAGGATACAAACAGGTACTAGGTGATGGTTGAAAATAAGTGTCTACATTATATATTATATATATTATTATTTTTGAGAGGTAAGTGTTGTCAAGGGGACAACTCCCATATAATTAAAAATTAAACATGGATAGCTAACAAAGAATTTTATCCCCCTTAAACGTGCATCAGACCCTTAAAGGGGTGCATTACAGTTTTAAATTTGAAATGCTAATACATATTTTGGAGTGTGACCACAAGTTCATCTTGTGAATACCGGGAGCGCAGAGTAGGGTGGAGTATGTTCACACAACACAGTTTAACTTCTTCAAGATTTCAAACCCTAACTATGGTGGTTTCACACATAACCTTTCATTTCACCTTGTAGGTCTTCAAACCTAGATTCCTTTGCATATATCTTTTAGAGAAAGCCATTAAGCCACAAACCTTTGACCATCTCAGATACCCATTAGGCCCCTTTTCAACATATCCGATTTGGGACTAGGGTTATTTTGTAACAAATCCTTCAAATTTGATCTGCTATGCTGCTCCAAGGCCAAATTAGGCCATTTTTCTAAAACAAGTGTATGAAATTCAAGCGCAAATTATCAAATCTCCAATCTAGAGGTTTTGAAACATCATATAGGGCCCCTTCATGCAATTTTCATCACCAAAACTCATCACCAATTTGTTGTCTTGCAAAATCTCTAACCTACCTAACATTCCTAAGCCTAACACATGAGGATGTTAGGCTAGGGCAAGCTCAAATCCACCCCAAACTCCATCTCCTACTCTCACAAACCCAAAAATCACTAAAAGAACACTACATCCCTCCATTCCACCGAGTTTAGCCAAATTTCAATGGTGGAATGGACTGCAAATCATTATTTTTTGGCTTCAAACCCTTAACCCTAGGGTTTACAGATGGTTTACAAAAACTCACCTCTAACTACCTTAAATCTTAATGAAATTTCAACACCAAATCATAGTAGATACATTGTGCTATCCATTCACATGCATTTCATATCATGAATTAGTAGTACGAAGCCGTACTATACTCTGAAACTATAGAAAATACTATAAATTAACAAAAAATAGAGCTTGTTTATTAATTTTTCCACCAAAATCACTTCTAGAAGTTGCCTCAAATTTTGTGAGGCCTTTTAAAACTTGTTCCAATAGAAAACCAATGGTCTTCCTCTATTTTTTAAATAAATGACCATTCACCTTCTTAAAATGAAAAAAA
>VDFB02058242.1:131920025-131950678 GCA_007258455.2 Sequoia sempervirens | reverse complement strand
CAACAAAATATGCTAAGTAAGATGTTTTGGCAGTCACTACATATGGCAATATTCTTAGGTGCTTCTCTTCAAGAATTCAAGTTATGTTTAAGATAATATCAAATTATTACATCAATAATTTATTATATCTTTCCTTATTTAATATGTGTTCATTAATGGAATTTTAATAAATTTAAAAGGAATTCAATGTGAAGTAATCATGAGTGGAAATATGTAGTTAAATTGGTAGTTATTGCTTTTGATAGGTTATGTGTTATTGATAGAAATGTTATGTGGGAAACAATATAAACAAAATATATGTTTATTGGATTTGTAAGGAGGGCCCATGCACCATGTTGGAAATTCAATGCTACATATGTGCTAGATAATAAATTCCAAGAATAAGATCATTTTATTTGAAGTAGAGGAAATAATTATGAGATACATTTAGAGAAGAAAACAAAGTATGCAATATAAAAGAAAAATTCTACTACATCCATAGTATGTGTAATAGATTTTGACAAAAAATGATGGATGCATAATAATTTGTTTATGTTGAACCCTAAACATTTATGAAACCTAAATACCTTATACACAACATGAACATTTATGTTCAACCCTAAATTTTTAACTAATAACTAGTTTACAAGACCATTCCTAATGTCTCATTTCATCCTTCACTTGATTTATGTTATTATATTCATTATAGATTCTCTAATATTCTGACTTGGGATACAGGAATGCATGAAAGATCTAAGGGAAACATAAACAACTAGCATGCACTATCTATTCATATAATTAGACATACAATTTTAGTAGTCATTCCTCTATCATAATCACTATTATTGTTATTTTCTCTAAATGGCAATGTGCAACATTCGACATCAATGTATCCATAATCTATGTTACCTTTTGCATTTCATTAAAAGAGATGAATGCTCTTGAGGGGGTGTCACTTACAACATATCAAGAGGGCATGCATTTCATTTGGTACAGTCTAATTGATTAGATGGATTTTTTGGGCCTATGTTATTGGCTCACATTGATAGGTGGTTGCATGAAGCCTTTCTCATTCATACTCAATTTCCTTTAGATGATCACTCCATATACTCATTGGTGATTTGGGTCATTTACCACCTATAAAAGTAATTCCTATATATGTTGTGGCATCTAATGGGCCAACACTTTGGTGTAGCTTTAACATGATTATTACATTAAATGACATGTTTTATCAACAAGGTAATTTAAGCTATCTCAAATTTCATTTTATAGCTTTCTCTCCAATATTAGGAATGCAAAGTCAACTATTTCAAATTGTGAACTCCTTATGTCATGCTCTAATCATTTTCTCACTGATGGTGAGAAAGTTGCATCAAAATCCTCTATATATTTGTTTGCAACAAATGGCTTGGTTGCACTACATAATTTAAACATATGATAAAATCATTGGAGGTGCTAGGTAAATGGTGTAATGCAGAACAACCAAGGGGTTGATCCTATTTAAATCTTGAAGATGAATCACTAGATGTAAGGTTGATCATGTTTGTTGTCAAGTTCAAACATTATGTGGGTACACCTTGGAATCTACATGACCCACAACTAGTGCCAATCATTTTTTATACTTATGATAATCACCACCAACTTCCTATTGAACATGGTGTGCACTTCAATAATCTATAAATCTCAAAGGTCTAACACTTGAAATAGTGTCAATTAGTATTAAAAATATTGATCATTAGGATCTCGCATTCATTGTTACCTTATACATACAATAGTTGATCAACACATCTTTTCGACCTTCAACTAGTGGCAATATGCATGCATGCAAGATAGTGCATGTGTGTCCCTCTAGAGATAAAAACAGTCTCATCTATATACAATATCAACCTCGAATACATAGACCCTTCCATCAATAAAACACTCCATTCTATTGAAATATATACTATACATTTAAATGACTATCATTATCACAAAAAAAAAATGATGTTCAATAGGGGAGAGGGGCCCATAGTGGAGTGGGGTCCAATAGTGGGGATAAAAGTAGTCCTTAGTAGGCCCCATAATGAAGCACCTTAATATCCAATTGAAAAACACTTTTTATCCATAAAGTACATAAATTGTCAAATCATGTGATGCTACATCAGTGCACCAATAAAACATGACTTAGTGCACCATTATCGATCTCACTTTTTTTTGGGCCTTTTTGGATACCTCAATAAAAAACATGCTGATGTGGCATCATATTTGATGATGTGGCCCTAAGACGAAATATAGAAGCATGTGAGTTGCCAAATAAATGGCTGTACAAAATTGGAAGTGATTTGAAATTTCCACATAAGATTTTGAGAAACATGAAATTAGGGTGCTCCACTATGGACCCCTCTCCCCTAACTTATTATTCAATTTATATAATCTCTTTAAAACTTTCATCCAATTTTTAAAAATTAGAATATTTACATTTCTCTATATTCAAACCAATAATTTATAATTAATTCATTGTAAAAACTTATGGACACGTCCATTTCATATTTAGTGCCATTGCGAGTTTGGTTTGAGAATTGACAAAATTCCAGCGTGATTGTTCGAAGAAACTGTACTGCAATTATCGGCAGCGCGGCGGGGACATTGACAAAAAATATTGTTTGACTTGAAGGAAATTGTAATACAGCTGTCTGAATGGACTCCATGAAACCTCACCCATTCAAAATACTCTTTCAATCTATTGCAGATTTCATCGTTCCTCGTTCACACACTTTGCGTGTTTTATAAGTTTGTGTAGAATTAACTTTTTAAACAGTCAAGATTTCTGAATTTTGAGGAGATTTGATTGAATATCCATAATCTGTGATTGGAGGAAGTCTTTGTAGATCCTTTTTTTATTTGAATCATAAATTTGCGTGTTTTGTAAGATTGTTTTGATTTAACTTTTTAAATAGTCAAGATTCTAAACTTTTACAATATTTGATTGAACTTTCAGAACCTGTGATTTGTGAAGGTTTTCCAAACCATCTTTATGACTTTAATCACAAATTTGTGTGTTTTGTACATTTACTTAGACCCAACTTTTTAAATAGTCAAGATTTCTGAATTTTCATTAGATTTGATTGAACTTCCATGACTTGTGATTTGTGAAAGTCTTACAGACCACCTTTGTGACTTTTTTCACAAACTAATGTGTTTTTTAGACTTGAGTAGACCCAACTTTCTAAATATTCAAGATTTCTAAACTTTCACGACATTTGATTAAATTTCCAAGACCCTTGATTCAAGGAAGTCTTACAACCTACCTTTACTACTCCTGAGAACCGTATTAATGATCAAAATTTATGCTTTGACCTTGAATAATTTGGTTAGATAGCTGTCTATCCATCAATTCAATGTTTTTTACAGAATTTTCATAATTTTACTTGCTAAACTACAAAAATTTAAGATAATGATTCGAAATAGTTGTACTTTGAATGGCTCAAATTCAAATGCAAGATCAGTCATTCAGAACAATCCAGCATTGACTGACTGCAATTCCCATCTAGTTAGAGCAAAATTTTCTTGTGTGTGGAATACGATGTCTATTATGCATGGTTATTATATAGGTGCCACATCGTTAAAATCTTCCATCAAATTTAGTAGATATAAATATAATATAATATATTATATATTTATATATATTATATTTTTTATATATTATATTATTTATATTATATATTAAATTATCTTTATTATATTATATATAATATTTATATATATTTTTATTTATATCTATATTAATATTATAATATTGATATAAATAAAAATATATATAAATATTATATATAATATAATAAAGATAATATGTGCATATATAATACAATATAATGGCTCTAGGAATAAAAAAATTGGAAAAGAATAATTTGATTTATGATAATAAAAATAAAAATAATTTTTAATATATTTTATTTTATTAGTCATCTATAATTAATTATACATATGAGAAACAATTTTTGACTACATTTTTTAGTTTGATAAAATTTAAGCGGCATTTTTATTTTAAAAACTTAAAGAGATTGCTTCATGAAATAATAAAACAATGATAAAAATGAAAGCTTATATACCATGTGCAGTAGAGATGAATTGTGGAGGACAATCAACAGGCATTAGACCATGCTTAAATTGTAACAGAGGTGAATTTTTTTTTTAAGTTTTTGAAATATATATTAAAAAATATTAAAGCGATTAATTTAAAGATGGTGCTCTCAAAACCTTCTACACTGGTAGACCCTCAATTTCAACACTTTAGAGAATCATTTTGCTCACCATGGCATGGACATCCCTCCTCCCGATTGCTCCAACTTCTCCAACTTTTTTGTGCTCTACCAAGGACAAGGTTGGTGTTCTCCAAAATGAGGCAATCTCATGAATTATTTTGACGAATAAACTTTTGTGCCCTAATCTAGAATACATGGTCTCTAAGTCCTTTCTACACCCTCAACCTAGTGTTTCCCAATTTGTGGCATATTTAATGAAGTCCACTCCTTTATTGTTGCCATGAAATGCTTCATATCCCATGAAAGGGGGAAAATACAAACAGGCCCTGAATGGTGACTCAAAATATCTTGTTATGGTTTTTGATGATGGAATTAAAAATGAAGTTTTAAAGTGCAAATATTTTTTGTGATGCATGGCTTAATAAAAAAAAATTAATGGCTTTTGGCATGCTCTCCCTGCCCTTCACAAGTAGATCACAGAGCTTGGTGACCACTCTTGAAAGGTATCCTCAAAATCTACCCTTGTGTCTGTAGCTTTTTAATTGTTGTTTTTTAATTATGTGAGAAATTGGAATGCTATTATGTGTGGAAAACACTAGATCTAGGGCCAAAACACCCTCATGCTCAAACTGTGGCATCTAGGCTTTAATCCTTCCATAGATTCTTTCCAAATTAAACCTATATGGATTCTTTTTCCAAACATTCTTCAATTTTGGTTTGACACTTGCAAATTGAGGCTATCAATCATACTCTTAGAAGCTTGTTGGAAATTGACCGTGATACTTTTGATTTTAGATACACATCATATGCACACATTTTGGTAGATATTGATACTTTAAAGGATCTTCCACATATATCACTTTCAAAATTGCAGTGTGTAGGTCTTAGACACAAGACTAGAAGAGTTTTCCCTTTCAATTTCGTTGATGTTTTTCTATAGCACACATCATTGTTGATTGCCTCTACTCAAAACTCAACTCTAGCAATCATGCTACATGGTGGAAAGATGCCCTCCCACAACATTACACTATGGATAGTTCTATGGTCTCTTCAACTTAGCTAGTTGAAAACAATAAAATTATGCTTCATGTAGTGCCTCATCCATCACCATAGAAATTGTCTTCATTTAAGGAAGAAAGTTTATACCCTATTCAAAGCAAGTATTCACAAACTTACATCCTTTATGATCTTGTCAATGACACTTCTCTTCTTGGGTAGGGTTGTGGGTCTGTAATAAAGGATGAATTTACTATGGAATCATCTAAATAAAAAGTAGTGCAAAGCAAAAATAAAGAAATTTCCAAAAAAGAAGTTGGTATTAGTGAAGGAGCACCATGTCAATTTGGTCATTTGATGTAAATAATTGTCTAATGTTTCCCAGTTTGAGGTGTTTTATCATACTTTTGATGTAATAATGTCTAATTGAGACCATTTTTTGTGTTTTAGGGTCATATAGGGTCATTTAGTTGAGTTTTGTCAATTTTGTTAAAATGTTGCAAAAGTTGCTTGTGCAACTTTGCAATTTTTTTCATTTAAGAAGGTGAATGGTCATTTATTTAAAAATTAGAGGAAGACCATTGGTTTTCTGTTGGAACAAGTTTAAAAAGGCCTCACAAACTTTGAGGCAACTTCTAGAAGTGATTTTGGTGGAAAAACTAATAAACAAGCTCTATTTTTTGTTAATTTATAGTATTTTCTATAGTTTCAGAGTATAGTACAGCTTCGTACTACTAATTCATGATATGAAATGCATGTGAATGATTAGCACAATGTATCTACTGTAATTTGGTGTTGATTGTGTTGAATTTCATTAAGATTTAAGGTAGTTATAGGTGAGTTTTTGTAAGCCATTTGTAAACCCTAGGGTTAAGGGTTTGAAGCCAATAAATAATGATTTGTAGTCCATTCCACCGTTGAAATTTGGCTAAACTAGGTGGAATGGAGGGATGTAGTGTTCTTTTAGTGATTTTGGGGTTTGTGAGAGCAGGAGATGGAGTTTGGGGCAGATTTAAGCTTGCCCTAGCCTAACATCCTCATGTGTTAGGCTTAGGAATGTTAGGTAGGTTAGAGATTTTGCAAGACAACAAATTAGTGATGAGTTTTGGTGATGAAAATTGCATGAAGGGGCCCTATATGATGTGTTAAAACCTCTAGAGTGGAGATTTGATAATTTGCACTTGAACTTCATACACTTGTTTTAGAAAAATGGCCTAATTTGGCCTTGGAGCAGCATAGCAGATCAAATTTGAAGGATTTGTTACAAAATAACCCTAGTCCCAAATTAGATATGTTAAAAAGGGGCCTAATGGGTATCTGATATGGTCAGTGGTTTGTGGCTTAATGGCTTTCTCTAAAATATATATGCAAAGGAATCTAGGTTTGAAGACCTACAAGGTGAAATGAAAGGTTATGTGTGAAACCACCATAGTTAGGGTTTGAAATCTTGAAGAAGTTGTTAAATTGTGTTGTGTGAACATACTCCACCCTACTCTACATCAAGTGGTATTAGAGCTTAGGTTTTGATTAAGAAGTGGAAAAGTGGTTGAAAGCTTGAATAAGCAGCCTCCAAAGAGCAATCCAACAGACAGAGAAGTCAAAGAACTAAAGGAGAAATATGCTATGAAGGTGAGACTATATAAGGAGTCTCATGAAGCTTCCCTTGCCATAATTGCAGCCTTGGAGAAAATCCAAAGAATAGGAATGGTCAGTGGTGACCAAAGTGACAAAGAGGATGAGGGTGAGAGTGAGAACCCTCAAGGAGGAGTCTAAGATGAAGAGGAAATGGACCCTAAAGAGATGAGAATGGTTAGGATGTTGAAGGATTTCAAGGGGGATAATCCTAAGGTGAAAGTGGAAGTACAAATGTACGGTGGGAAGATGGATAGTGAAGAAGTGTTGGGTTCGATAGATGCTCTTGAAAATTTCTTTGAACTCAATAGAAGATAATAAGAAGGTGAAATTTAGAAAAACCAAGTTGAAGGGCCCTACCCTAACATGGTGGAACAATGGTCAAGAGGAAAGAGTAAAGAAGGGAAAGACTAAGATAAGTTCATGGGATAGAATGGTAGCTAAGGTGAAAGGATAATTTTTTCTTGTAGATTATGCAAATCAGACCTTTAGGAAGCTGAATTTTTTTTTAAAAAAGGAGTTAAATGTTATGACATACACTAAGGAGTTCCATAAATTAAGTATTAGAGTAGGAAATACTGAACATGAATTAGAAAAGGTAGCAAGATACTTAAATGGGCTAAGGCTTAATATTCAAGATGAAATTGGTCTCACAACACCTAGGATAGTTGAAGAGTGTTTTCAATTGGAAATTAAGGTAGAGGAAAGGATAAAAAGTTGACAAGAGTAGCAAGGAAGAGGAAGAGGAAATAATTTCAGAGGAAGAGGCAACTTTGGTGGAGGAAAGTCACAAAAGCAACAAGGGGAGTCAAGCAGCCACCAAGAGAAAAGTGGTGAATAAGAGGTAATTTTAGAGGTAGAAGACCTAGTGGTAGAGGTAGATTTGGTGGATAAGGGAGAGGGTCAAATTCCTTCTCAGGAAGATGTTATCAGTGCAACTGATTTGGTTACCCAACGTGGAAGTTCTTGGACAAGCAAGCTTCAAGTTCACATGGAGATGAGAGGAGAACCCAAATTGTGCATGAGGAAGACAATGAAAGTGTCAATTCACCATCTCAACATGCTACTCCTAAGATATGTGAGTCTTTGATGATGAGAAGAACACTCATTAAGGTTCCAACAGTCAAAGAGCCTCCACAAAGGAAATCATTGTTTAGAACCACTTGAAAATCACATGGAAAGGTATGTAAGGTAGTTGTTGATTAAAGTTCTACTGATAATTTGGTTTCCTTAGAAATGGTTGAGAAGTTAAACATGAAGAGAATTCCACACCCCACACCTTACAAATTATCTTGGTTGAATAAGGGTCAACAAGTCTTGGTGAATGAGCAAACATGGATAGATTTTAATATTGGGGGTTATAAAGATAAAATCCTATGTGACATCATCCCCATGGATGTTTGTCACTTGTTGCTAGGAAGACCCTGGCAGTATGATAGAAAAGCCAAGCATGATGGGCAGAAAAACATTTATGTGATAGAAAAAGATGGACTTCATTCACCTTGACACCACTTAAAGATGAAGAATTTGATAAACAAATTGGGTCTAGTGTTATGGTAGTTGGGGAGAAAGAATTCTTGAAAACATTAAAGGAATATGGTGGATAGGGTTATGCTTTAGTGATCAAACCTAAAACTATTTGAGCAATAAACAAGGTTGAGAATATACCTAGTGAGGTTCAAAATTTGTTGAACAAATACAAGGATATTGAAGTTGATGAGTTACCTAGCTCTTTTCCTCCCATGAGAGATATAATCCATCACATAGACTTGATCCCTAGTGCAAATTTACCAAATAAAGCCACATACAAGATGACTCCCAAACAAAATGAGGAAATAAGAAGGAAGGTCCAAGAATTGTTAGATAATGACCTAATAAGGGAAAGTTTGAGTCCATGTGTTGTCCCTACTGTTTTAGCACCTAAAAAGGATGGGGATTTGAGAATGCGTACTAACTCAAGGGAAATCAACAAAATCACCATTAGATATAGGTTTCCAATATCGAGGATGGAGGATTTAATGGACTCCTTAGGAGGTGCATGTTATTTTTCATTGAAGATTGACTTAAAAAGTGGTTATAATCATATTAGGATAAGAGAACTTGGGGATGAGTGGAAAAATATATTAAAACCAATGAGGGTCTATATGAATGGATGGTGACGCCTTTTCGATTTTCAAATGCTCCAAGTACATTTATGAGACTAATGAATGAAGTTTTGAAGCCTTTCATTGGAAAATTGGTTGTTGTGTATTTGGATGACATACTTGTGTTTGGTAAGACTAAAGAAGAGCACTTTTAGCATCTTGGCATGGTTTTGCAGAAGTTGAATGAAGAGAATTTGATGATAAACCTCAAAAAATGTGAATTCATGAAAGAGGAGCTAGTGTATCTTGGTTTTGTGATCTCCAAAGGTTCATTAAAGATGTAACCCACCAAAGTAGAGGAAATTCTTAGTTGGCCAACTTGAAAATCAGTAGGGGAGGTAAGAAGCTTTCATGGTCTTGCTAGTTTCTATAGGAAATTTATAAAGAATTTCAGTCATATCTTCTCACCAATTATTGACACCATCAAAGGAGATAAAAGGAAAAGATTTTAGTGGAATGATGAGGTAGAAAGAAGCTTCCAATACCTAAAAATAGAGTGGCACAACAACCCATCCTTCCTTTACTTCATTTCAACAAATTTTCCACTATAGAATGTGATGCAAGTGGCTTTGCAACTGGTGCATTCTTAAGCCATGAAGACAGACTAGTGGATTTCTTTAGTGAAAATCTTAATGAAGCAAAAATAAAATATTCATCCTATGATTTGGAGCTATATGCAATGGTGCAGTCCCTAAAGAAGTGGAGACACTACCTTTTTCCCAAGGAGTTCATTTTTTTCATCGACAACCATGCTTTACAATTTCTAAACAGTCAAGACAAGTTGAGTCATAGACATGTGAAGTGGGTAGAATATTTTTTGAGCTATACCTTCACCATCAAGCCCAAAAAAGGACAATCCAACAAGGTAGCAGATGCTTTAAGCCAAAGGTCAATGTTGGTGCATGAAATCTAACTTCAAAGTGTGGGAATAGAAGCCTTGAAGGGTATGTATGAAGGAGATGAAGACTTCAAAGAGGTATATGTTGTTTGTGATTAGTTTAAAGATGATTTTCAAGGTGAATATTTTGATTTTTTGTTGCAAGATGGATTGTTGTTTAAAGGTGCTCTTATGCATTCCAAAGTGTTCTATGAGAACTAATTTGATAAAGGAGAAACAATGTGGCAATTTAGGAGGACATGATAATACATTGGAACACATAAGGAGGTTTTATTTTTTTACCAAGGATGCAAGTGGATGTCATAAAGTTTGTGGAAAATTGTGTAATCCTCCAAAGATCCAAGGGTTCTACTTCCAATGTGGGTCTTTATCAACCTTTACCAATACCTAATAGACCATGGGAGAGTCTCAATATGGATTTTGTGTTAGATTTTCCAAAAAATTAGAGAGGTTATGATAGCGTGTTTGTTGTTGTTGATAGATTTATTAAAATGGATCACTTTATTCCATGCAAGTGCACAAATGATGCTTCTCATATTGCAGGATTATTTTTCAAAAAAATAGTTAGAATTCATGATCTCCCATTAACAATTATATCAAACAGGGATTCAAAGTTCATAGGTCACTTTTGGAGGACCCTTTGGAGTAAGCTTGGAACTAATTTGACCTTTAGTACTACCTATCATCCACAAATGAATGGGAAAA
Organism: Sequoia sempervirens; assembly: GCA_007258455.2. NCBI lineage: Eukaryota > Viridiplantae > Streptophyta > Pinopsida > Cupressales > Cupressaceae > Sequoia > Sequoia sempervirens. The sequence goes on along the minus strand of VDFB02058242.1, from coordinate 131,940,083 downwards.
TTGAAGTTGCCAATAAATTAGTTGGAAATATTTTGAGATGCCTCACAAAAGAACATGGACAATAGTGGGACTTGGTTCTTCCACAAGTTGAATATGCCTACAATGATTCAATCAATAGAAGCATTGGGAAAATACCATTTGAAGTGGTGTATGGTCTGAAACCTAGAGGTGTGTTTGAGCTCAGGGATTTGAAGGGAATGGAGAAGAGGAGTGCTAAGGGAGAAGAACTTGTAGAGGCCATGAGGGAGATACACTAGAAAGTTAGAGACAATCTATAGATTAGTGTTGAAAAGTATAAGAAACATGCTGATTTGAAAATAAGGGATGTTTAATTCAAGGTGGGAGATCTAGTTCTTGCACATTTGAGGAAAGAGAGGTTTCCAAAGGGAAAGTACACCAAGTTTTTGATGAAGAAAATTGGGCCATGTAGAGTGGTCCATATGTTTTGGGCCAATTCCTATGAGATAGAACTCCCTCCTGGAGTGGTTATCTCTCCTATTTTTAATATTGCTGACCTATACCATTTAAAGGGATTTGTGGATGTAGGTACAGGTGTTGAAGCAGATTTTTTTATTGAATATTAGGTCAAATACCTACCACCTTCTGAGCCATTGAAGCTTGAATGTATTATGGATACAAGGGAAGCTAAGAGAATAAGATACTAGGTCTACCATGAATACCTAGTCAAGTGGCAAGGCTTACCAATGGAATATGCCACCTAGATGTCAGAAAAGCATATCAAGAAATATGACACTATAGTTTAGTACTTGATCTCAAGAGGAACCTGAGATTCTTTTCTTTCTTGGTGTATTGGTGCAGGAGCTCCATGCCAATTTTGGTCATTTGATGTAAATAAGTGTCTAATGTTGCCTAGTTTGAGATTTTTTATCATACTTTTTATGTAATAATGTCTAATTGAAACCATTTTTGGTGTTTTAGGGTCATATAGGGTCATTTAGTTGAGTTTTGTCAAATTTGTTAAAATGTTGCAAAAGTTGCTTGTGTAACTTTGCAATTTTTGTCATTTTAAGAAGGTGAGCGGTCATTTATTTGAAAATTATTTGAAGATAATTGGTTTTTTGTTTGAACAAGTTTCAAAAGGCCTCACAAACTTTTAGGCAACTTCTAGAAGTGATTTTGGTGGAAAAAGTAATAAACAAGCTATATTTTTTGTTAATTTGTAGTGTTTTATGTAGTCTTAGAGTGTACTAGTATGACTCCATACTATTGATTCATGATATGAAATGCACATGAATGGTTAGAAAAATGTATCTACTATGATTTGGCATTGATTGTGTTGAATTTCATCAAGATTTAAGGTAGTTAGAGGTGATTTTTGTAAACCATCTGTAAACCCTAGGGTTGAGGGTTTGAAGCCAAAAAAATAATGATTTGTAGTCCATTCCATAGTTGAAATTTGGCCAAACTCGGTGGAATGGAGGGATGTAGTGTTATTTTAGTGATTTTTGGGTTTATGAGAGTAGGAGATGGAGTTTGGGGCTGATTTGAGCTTGCCCTAGACCAACATCCTCATGTGTTAGGCTTAGGAATGTTAGGTAGGTTAGAGATTTTGCAAGACAAAAAATTGGTGATGATTTTTGGTGATGAAAATTGCATGAATGGACCCTATATGATGTGTTAAAACCTTTGGAGTGAAGATTTGATAATTGGTGCTTGAATTTCATACACTTTTTTTGGATAAGTGGCCTAATTTGGCCTTGGAGCAGCGTAGCAGATCAAATTTGAATGATTTGTTACAAAATAACCCTAGTCCCAAATTGGATATGTTGAAAAGGGGCCTAATGGGTATTTGATATGGTCAATGGTTTGTGGGTTGATTTCCTTCTCTAAAAGATATGCAAAGGAAACTAGTTTTGGAGACCTACAAGGTGAAATGAAAGGTTATGTGTGAAACCACCATAGTTAGGGTTTGAAATCTTGAAGAAGTTGTTAAATTGTGTTGTGTGAACATACTCCACCTTGCTCTGCATCAGGTATTCACAAGATGGACTTGTGGTCACACTCCAAAATATGTATTAGCATTTCAAATTTAAAAGTATAATGCATCCCTTTAAGGGTTTAAGGGGGCTAAAATTCTTTGTTAGCTCTCCTTGTTTAATTTTTAATTATATAGGAGTTGTCCCCTTGACAACACTTACCTCTCAAAAATAATAATATATATAATAAATAATATAATATATAATGTAGACACTTATTTTCAACCATCACGTAATTGTATCCTAGTCATACCGTATTCCCATTTGCTAGTCCCCTTTCAAATCCCCTTTTATTACCCATCATTAATAAAATAATTATCTTCATAAATACCCTTTTCTATTAAATAAATATAATATTCATTATCCATTTATTTAGATTCAAATACTATCCATTATCCATAAAATCCCCAAAATATCCAATCAAGGTTCCTTTGTAACCCCCCTCATTATGCCATCTTTATTTTTACCCTATGCACATCTATTTATCCAAAATAAATAAAAATGAGATAATTATCCTCTTCCATTTATAACCCTCATGACTATTCTTATCCAATCAAGATTCCCCACTCTCTCAATCAATCTCAACCATTCATTAAGATTGAATCTCCATTATTCGCATTCCTTTCATCAATTATATAAATCAACCCCTTCATCCTTCATTCCATATACACAAATAATTATTTTCCAAGTACACATTTTCAATTTGAGCATTAACATTTTATCCAAGAACACATTCACTATATATTTAAGGTTTGTATTTGATATTATTTTTGTATTTGGATTCCTTATTTTCTCTAAGGTATTTCTCAATTTGGAATAGGATCTTAGATTTATATTTTTTTCCTAATTTAATTTTGAATCTAGGGATAATCATATGTATGTATATTATTTTGAGGAGAGTTTTTGATACATAGATATACTAATAAATTGTATTATTTTATAAAAAATCATGGTTTGTCTTATGTTATCTATGTACTACATATTTTTTCATACATGCTTAGCCCTTATTTCTATTAATATGATAATTACATATTCTCATACATTTTTTATACATTTATTCATCACATCTATGTGCACACATAGTTCTATACTCATTTTCTTCACTAATATTTAGCCCCTGATGCAATCAAAATTCACAACATATAAATTATAATTATTATTAAAAAAGACACATAAAAATCAAAATACTTCTGTAAATTCTCCTTTATTCCTCATTCCATTCTCCCAAAATTGAAAACAAAATTCTCTTTAAGTACAAATCTAAAAATCTCCTTTTTTGACATTTTTTTACAAAATCCAAAAATTACCTTTTTTGGTGATTTTTAGCAAAATCTGAAAATTACCTTTTTTGGCAAATTTTTTTAGCAAAATCAAAAAATTATCTTTTTTTTGGAATTTTTTAGCAGCTTTCTTAACTTTCCTTTTTTTGGTAATTTCTCATGCTTATATGCGTGGCCTATGAAAGTTGCCAATTATTTTAAACTAATTAAAGTGACACTAATTGTCAACTTACTAATTTAATTACATGGAAGAGTTTGAAATTAAATTAAAAAAACAAACTGAAAAAGATCTTGAAAAAATATTGAAAGCTCATTTAGACTCCCAAGTCAAAATTATGACCTCTAAAGGTTCATGCATCATTCTCCTTTGGTTGAAAAAACTCATCTCCTACAAGTTTCTTTCCTGAAACTTGTGCCACTTGTCGCTATCCAACTTCTTCAATTTTTATTATGTAATCCATGTGTTATCTTCTTGTTCTAGTCCTTCCCTTTGTACCAAATACTTTCTATTTTGACCTTGTTGTGTGCACATTGCCTTTTTATCCAAAATATGTGTAATCCTTTCCTTTCTAGTTAGAACATGTTGTTTCCAATTTGTTTCGTTCTCACACTTTTCAATCTTTACCACCACCTTTCCTTCCATCTCTTCTCCTATTTGCATTTCATATTTAAGAAAACCAAAAAAGTAATTTTTACCTCTTTCTCCTCTATTGTTACAACATTATCATCTTCATTCTCAATTGTACTTTCATTTTCTAAAACTATAACATCCTCAAAAGGACACTCAATTGCTTCTGTTGATACATGTTTTCCTATACTTCCTTCTTTTTGCATCACTAGTGTATAAAAAAAACCTATTACCTTCCTTTCTTTGACAAGTTCTCTTATGGAAAACATATTTTCAACTTGCCTCCTTAAGAGGTAATAAAATCACTTTAGAACCGTCCTTCCAAAAAGTGTATGTATTCTTCTCTCCATCATGCATTACCTTCCTTTTATATTGCTATGGCCTTCCCAACAATGCATGGTATGCATCCATTGGAATGACATCACACCATACTTAATCCTTATAAATATTTCCTATAGAAAACTTATTAAGCATCTCTTATCAATAGTGACTTAATTTCCCTTTCTAAACCATGCAATACGGTAAGGGTAGGGATGTTTTTCACAAGGAAATTTTAGTTTATCTACCATTTCTTTAGAAACCGTGTTTTTCACAATTTCCACCATCAATAATAACTTGACATACCTTTCCTCCTGAGGTGCATCTAGTTTGAAATATATTTATTTGAAGCCAAGAGTAATCACATCCTTTGATCTGTAGTTTCTCATTCTTTGGTATCAGCATTGTGCTTCTCGTGATGAGGCTCTCTCCCACATCTAGTAGAACTTCTAGATGTACCCCTTCTTTCTCATCCCCAACTTGAACCAAGTTCAACCTGGTTTGTTCTCCTTGTCTCATTTATTGCATGTGATAGTTTGGACATTCAAATTCTCTATGACCCTCTTCACCACAACTAAAGAAAATGAAAGATATTCATGGGTTTTCCCATCCTCTACCACCACCATAATATTTGCCTCTCTGAAACCATCTTCCCCTTTGATGATTTTGAAATTATTTTTGGGTATCATCTAATTTCTCTACTCCTTGAGATGATTCCCCCCCATCATAATTTATATCACCCTACAATGGATATTTTGTACCTTTTCTTGCACCCCTGTTCCTTTTGCAAATATTGTCAACTATGTTTTTCTTTTGCTTTTAAAGCTAATTGGTATGCTTATTCTATACTACTAATGCTATGCATGCTTAACTCATCTTGAATAGAAAATTTTAGACCATTTACATACCTTGCAACCATTTGTGTATTGTTCTCTTGATTCTCCACACGAATGGACAATTTATAAAATTTATTTGTATATTCTTGCACAGTACATAAATTCTTCTTTAAATTTTGAAATTGATGAAAAAGAGTGTGCATAATCCATAGGCAAGAATTTATCTCTCAACTTATTTTCTATTTTACTCCATGTTCTAATTGTATCCTTCTCCCTTCTAACTCTTTCCTTTTGTATATGATCCCACCACATCATTGTGCATGACCCTTCAATTTAGTCCATGTAAATTTTACCTTCCTTTCATCTACCATAGTCTTCCACTAAAAAAAATTCCATAATTCTTCAACCAATCTATTAGCTCCTTTGGTTTAAGACTACCTGCATAATAAAAAAATTAAAATTAATTCCTTCATTTTCATTTCTTCCTTGTAATGAGCTTGAGTATCCTTTCTTCAAAGGTTAGGTTCTCTAATTTTTCATCTTCATTTTCTACATGTTGATCTTCACCTCCTTGTCTTATTTCTTCATCAAAATTGTTTCCCCTTATTCTTTGACCTATTATCATACCTGCAAGCTCTTCTACTTGTCTTTGTAGATTTTGCATATCTCTAGGCATTTGGACAAGACATTCTCTCCCTCTCCCAGCCATCTTCCTACTCTGGTACGAGATGATGCAATCAAAATTCACAACATATAAATTATAATTATTATTAAAAAAGACACATAAATTCAAAATACTTCTGTAAATTCTCCTTTGTTCCTCATTCCATTCTCCCAAAACTGAAAACAAACTTCCCTTTAAGTACAAGTCTAAAAATCACCCTTTTTTGGTAATTTTTTTATAAAATCAGAAAATTGCCTTTTTCTGGAAATTTTTAGCAAATTCTGAAATACATTTTTTAGAAATTTTTAGCAACTTTCTTAACTTGTCTTTTTTATGGTAATTTCTCATGCTTATCTACATGGCCTACCAATTATTTTAAACTAATTAAAGTGACACTAATTGTCAACTTACTAATTTAATGACATGGAAGAGTTTGAAAGTAAATTAAAAAAACAAACTAAAAAAATATTGAAAAACCACCAAAAGCTCAATTAGACTCCCAAGTCAAAATTTATTCATGACCTCCAAATGTTCTTGCATCATCCTCTTTCATGTTCTAAGACTATTTCACATTCATGGGGCTTCCCTCATAGCACAAACTCATCCCACATGAGTTCAAAAATTTAAACTTAAATATAGTTGACTTACCTTTACCCTTATTTCCTAAGTTTGACTACACATAGTTTAGTGCATTCATTTACATCATTAAATATTCAAGAGTCCTCTTTTATTCTAGTGATTAAAACATTTGGATTTGGTACAATATAAAAATTATTTTAGTTCTACATGAACATCCTAGGTGCATATGCATGGCTAAAGGTTGTTTTCAATTATTTATACACATTTCCATGGGTTGACCTTGGACAATATGTCCCAATGTGACATATTGATAGTCCTACCAAGGTATTTTTAAAAAATGCTAACGCACATATATTAGAAGATGTAAAGGAAAACACAAATTCCATAAAAATTTAAACCCTAACATCTCAAGGTATATAAACACTACATGTGACTACTTCTCTACATGTGGGAAGAACCTTTTTTTTATCTAAGGATGCTAGCAATTAGATCCAAAGAATATTTTATTCTAGAGAGGTGTTGGCGCATTTATCTTTCTGGCCAACATGTGACTCCTTGACACCCTCATGGGACAAGTAGATATGAATTCTTTAAATATAGGAATATTGGATGTAAGAAAGGTTGGTCATTTTATTTATTTCCTGACTACAAGTGTCCAAGTTGTTCTAGGATTTCAATATTTATAAGTCCAGACTATAAGATTTAATATCACATATTGTAAATGCCATGAATGGTTTCAAAACAAGCTCTATATGTAATTAAAGGATGGGTGCAATAAATTTAGTATTTTAGTGGAAGTCCCATGTGGAGTGGGGAAACTTTGACATGAATATACATGTTTTGTAAAAAAGCGCACATTTAGGAATGAGTGCATGAATGTAAGCTCCTACCCATATAGAATAGGTGCCTTCTCTAGTTTGCAATTCCATTACTAAATGGGTATCAGTGATAACTTTAAGAAACCCACCATAAAAAAATATATAAAATCTTAGTGAATCTTTCATTTAAAAATAATAATTTTTTTAGCAAATCTTTCCCTTTTTTGAAAGAAATAAATTGGCACTTTTTTAAATCACTATAAAATTCTAAATATTCTTAGCGAATCTTGACAAAAAATATGAAAATACATTAATTACCTTTGACAATCCTTTCTATTTAAAAATATTAAATTCCTATGGAAAATTAAGGGCTTGAGGGTGGCAGTGATTGACTAGTTTAAGGTGTAGTTCTTGTGTCTATAATTCCCTAAGTCTTGTCCTCATGGGCATTGGAACTTCATGGGTATGTTTTGGCCCACAAATTTTTTCTTTTTTTTTGTGTAATCTTAGCATAAGGGAGTCGTACCCCATAAAAAAATGAAAGAAAAATATTGATAACTTGCATGCCCAAGAGAGGGTGCATAACATATTACTCGATCACTTGTGATGATAAATCTACAAAAAACAATCGATGTTAATTTTACCACCCCATCCTAGCATGGGGAAAAAAAGCAAATTACTTAATTTTTTAGGATTTTTCCTCTTTCATGACAGATCTTAACATCATCTAAAGCATGGATTTTGAAGGGGATAACTAATTTCTTTTGAATTTTTTCTAACCTTTTTTTGACTAAGAATCTATTATTTTCTCACTATCTTTTTTGTAAGCAACAAAATCCTTCTAATTGCCCTTTTTTGGAGTAAGTGATGGCTCAAAAAAAAATTCCCTCTTTTCCAAAGTCTCCACTACTTGAGCTTATTATCAGTAGCCCCAATTTCCTAATCTTCGACTCTTGACATAAAATTCTTAAGAGTTGAAACCTCCCTAGAGAGGGCACTAGAAGGTGGAGAAGAATTGGGGCCTGAAGTAGAAAAATTCTCTGGTAGCACAAAGGGTGTTTCCACTATGTAATATTGTGGCAGAGTGCCTTTCCACCAAGACCCCAAATATTTTGAGTTTGGCTTGGACCTAATACATTTTGAGACAGTATGCCCAATTTCATATCACCTACAACAACAACAAAAGGGAAACCTTCATAGTCCAATGATTGAGTTTAGCAATGATTGGAAACTCTAAAAGTTATATCTGGAAGGTAATACTTGAAAGTATCCAAATCAACTAATATGCAAGAAAAGGTTGTGTGGGTGAAATCAAAGGTGTCATTGTCAACCACCAGAAAAAAACCTAAGGCGTTTTCAATTGCTTCAAAGCATGAATCAAACCAAAATTACATTTGAAGGTTTGGAAGGCAGACCAAATGGGTTTCACTTTAAATGGTTCAAAGAGAGGATTAAAGTTGGGATACTAGGGTTTGAGAAGAATTAAATGTTGCCCCCTAATCTGTTCCTATCTCAAAATGGCATCATGATCCTTCACATTGTCAAAAACTACAATAAAAAACCCTTGGCACAGGGATATACCTCTAGATTGATTGTCATCATTGTCTTCCACGCCTCAATAATCCACCTGTGCAAATCCAAGAAGCTAAGAAAAATATGATTAAGTTGTTTGGTCAACCCATTAACTATGAAGAATTGCTCGTCCTCGATTACTTCTATTGTTATATCCTCGAAAAGTTTAAGGACAGGGGCAGAAGTGACCTGTTTGAGGGGTTTGGAGAATTCAGCTACTTAGAAACATAACACAATCAAAGAACATGGAGAAGAGTCAAACAAAGAAACATAAGAGTGGCTGCAAAACTGAGAACTTAGCTCTTTGCATTAGTATTCAATTTATAGGAAAATACATAATAAATTCTACAACTACTAGGTCAATTATTTAGCTCAGACATTAATTGAAAGAAGGTGGCTTGATCAGACAAGAATATGGTCTTGGTTAGATAAGCAAGTGGCTTGCATAGTTGTAAGCCCTATTTGACAGAGTTAATTTATTCTAACATCCCCCCATAAATTAACTATACTAATGATATTAAACAACCCTTCATAATCTAGAAAAGATGGGTCATGGCCTAAATCCTTGTTCAATACCCATTTACATTCACTTATTCACTAATACGATGGTAGAAATTCACAATAATCCCCCTTGAATGACAACCATCAAATATTCATATGCCTACTCTCAAACCTAAAAGACCTCTAAGGTATATAAACTTAGGTTCACATAAGACCTCTTGTTGGATGAGATTCCTGATATAATGGTGATAGACTTCTATATTTTTTGTGCGAGCACATGAAACACTAGATTCTTGGACAACACAATGCCACTTTGATTATCACAATGAAGTAAAAATGGACATGTTTGATGTTGTTTGAGTACTGAAATAATATCTTGCAACAAAGTGATTTCTTTAGTTGCCTCATTTGTTGCAGTATACTCAGCCTCTATAGTGGATAAAGTAATAGTAGATTGCTTCTTACTACACCATGAAATGGAACCAAAACCTGTAGTTGATTTTTGATCATCACCACAACTAGCCTAGACTGAATCGGAATACCCAACAAGTTGTAGATCTCCATGAGAGGAGTAATAAACACCCATATTCAAAGTCCCTTGTACATATCTCAATATTCTTTTTGCTACCAACCAACATGGAACCTTAGGAGAACTCAAAAACCTTGAAACCACACCTACTACAAAAGAGATATCTGGTTGAGTGTGTGTCAAGTACACAAGACTACCAACCAGTTGCTTGTATAAGGTAGGATCAACATCCTTACCATCCATATCCTTACTTAGTTTCATTCCTAGAGCAAGTGGAGTAGATACACCTTTGCAATCTTCCATCCTAAACTTTCTCAACAATTCTAAAGCATACTTGGTTTGAGAGAGGTAAATTCCATCATCTTTCTACCATACTTGGATGCCAAGAAAGTAGTGTAGAAACCAATATCTATCATCTCAAATGTATCTTGTAATCTTGTCTTTATGTCACTAATTTGGTTCATGTTATGTCCTATGATAATAGGATCATCAACATATAGTACAATAATGATTGTGCCACCATCATAAAATTCCTTCACATACAAGTTTGGATCATGAGTACTATTATGAAAGCCTTGAGTTTGGAAATACTCATCAATCTAAGCATACCAAGCCCTTGGAGCTTGTTTCAAGCCATATAGTGATTTCCTTAACTTGCAAACTAATTGTTCCTGACCTAGACTTTCAAATCCATGTGATTGAGTCATATAGATTTCTTCATCAATTTCGCCATTCAAAAATGAATTCTTAACATCCATTTGGTGTAAAGGCCACTTGAAATGTGTTGCTAATGTTATAATAGTCCTGATAGTACTGATCTTTGCTACTGGAGAAAAAGTTTGTGTGGATTCAATTCCCTCTTTTTGTGAATATCCTTTGGCCACTAGTCTTGCCTTGTGTTTTCCAATGCTCCCATATGACTTGAACTTATTCTTATACACCCACTTATTGTTGACCACATTCTTTTCCTTGGGAAAGTCCACCAATTCCCATGTTTGCTTGATCAAAGAGTCATATTCATTCTACATAGCTTGTTCCCATTTATGTTTTCCTTTAGCCTCATCATATGTTTGAGGATCATTGGTCTTCATTATGGTGGTCATTATAGCATAATTAATTTGTTGAGTCTTGATAAATTTCTGAAGACTCTTGGTCTTTGGAGGTGGACTGCATTCTTCAATGCACTAGAAGTTTCCTTGGAAATTTCATTGGTTTCAAAGAATTCACCATTATCTATTTCCACTTATGGAATAGGAGAGGATTGTATCATATCCTCAAACCCTTCATTAAATTTGACATTCCTACTTGTTAAAACATCCTCCACACTAGGATCATACGAGCTATATCCTCTCCTTTGATCATCATAGCCCGCAAAGATGCACTTAACACTCTTCTTATCATATTTCTTTTCTCTAATCTCATCTGGTATGTGAGCAAATGCTTCACATCCAAATACTCTAAAATACTTAACATCTTGTTTTACTCCACTCCATGCTTCTTTAGGAGTGATTTTCTCCAAGCAATTTGTAGATCTATTCAAGACATGAGATGCAGTATTGACAGTCTCGGCCCAAAGAAACAAAGGGAGACCCTTGGATTGTAGAATGCACTGTGCCATTTCCACTAAGGTCCTATTCTTCCTTTCAGCAACACCATTTTGCTAAGGAGTATATCTGTTAGTCATTTCTCTCTCGACCCCATGAAATTCACAAAAGGATTTAAACTTGTTATTGACATATTTTCCACCATTATTTGTTCTTATTCTCTTGATCTTATTCCCAATTTTATTTTCCACAAATGCTTTGAACATTTCAAATTTGTTAAACACTTCATATTTTTGCTTAAGGAAGTAGACCCAAACATTCCTTGAAAAATCATCAATGAATATTAAGATATACCTAGCTCGTCCCTTTGATGGGGGATTCATAGGCCCACATAAATCACTATGGACAAGTTCAAGAGATTTACTTTCCCTCCAAGTAGACCTTTCAAACTTGTTTTTATGTTTTTTTCCAACCATGCATCCTGTACACACATTTTTGTTTACCTTTATCCAAGGTAGTCCATCAACCATATTCATCTTTGAAAGAATAGAAAAGATTTGATAGTTTAAGTGACCAAACCTTTGGTGCCACAACTCACTTGTGGAGGAACTTGTAGTAATGTAATATTTCTTATCAACAGATGCTAAAAAATTGTAGATTCCATCACTCTCAACTCCTATAGCCACAATTTTGAATCCATCATTAATGTTCTTGATTAGACACTTATCTAAATAAAACTCCACCTTATAACCATGCTGAGTTATTTGACTCATTGAGAGAAGATTCTTTGTTAACTTAGGTACAAGATTCAAATCTGTGATTTCCAACTTCTTACCATCATGTCCTTTCATTGAAATGGAACCTATTCCTTCAATTGAATGTGAACTATCATCCCCAAGAAATATCCTTGCACCTTTTGTTTCTTCTAAAGAATTAAAGAAGTTTTTATTATAAGTCATATGTTGGCTAGCTCCTGAATCAATATACCATGTGTTATTTAAATTTCCTTGAGTAGCCAAAGAGGCTATCATTATATTACAATCACCATCTTCTTGAGAAAAATTGGATTTCCTTCTTGGATAATATTTTCTTTGACCTCCTGCATGATATTTCCTAGGACATCGATCACTTTTATGGCCTTCTTCTCTACAATTATAACATTTGATAGCTTTTTCTCTTTTAGAATGATCTATGTTGTTTCTCCATTCATTTTGTTCCTTATGAAAAATATTCCTCTATTGATTATCCCTTGGTTGCTTCCATTGCCTTTGATTATTTCTATGTTGATTCCCTTGATTTTGATATGATTTATTTTGATTGTAGTTCTTATATTTTCCTCTAGCCATAAATGCTTGAGAACTCTTGCTAAACTCACCTATGAACTTTTTAAGTCTTTCTTCTTCATTTAACAAAGTTCCATACACTTCTTCTAGTGCGATATTCTCAAATTTACCAATTAGCTCTAATGTGTGGATGAAGTTATGATACTCATCTAGAAGAATTTCAATTAAAAAATCTATAATTTTAGAGTCTTCATATTCAACCTTCATCAATGCAACTTGATTTCTTAAGTTTTTTCAATTTTGCAATATGATCATTCATGCTATCTCCTCCCTTCATTTTAAAATGAGTTAATTTTCTTTTGATGTCCATCACTTTTAACTTGCTATTTATTTCATACATTGTTTGCAAAGTTTCCCATATTTTCTTTGTTGTTTTCAGATCTTGAACATGAGACCTTATCCCTGGGACTAATTTTCCATAAAATAGTAGCCCGTGCATTCATATCCATTTTATTCCATTTTTCATGCTTACTTTCATCTACAAGTTTGTCTTCTATTGCTAGCTCCCATAAGCCTTTCATTTGTAAAATCAATTCCATCTCACATTTCCAACTTGCATAGTTAGAACCATCTAATTTTGCACTAATCACAATATTAGAGATCTTAGAGGTAGCCATAGCAAGAACAAAATACACTCTCCAAACACACAAACACAAAGGCTTAAAGAATAAAGCCCCTACCAACACATACAATGAAATTTTTGTATTATTGTGCCTTGATGTTGGTCTTCTTATGAACCAAATAGACGAGGACTTGTACAAATTTGTGATTTGCAATTATGAAAGAGTTTCACAAATCTCTTCACTTCAATAGGAATTGTTGAAATTTACAATATGACAATTTCACCTTCTGCCAATAATTTCACCTTCTGTCAATAATTTTTCCAGCATTCCCCTGCAGGAGAAATCTTCATAAAACTATAACAAATTCTTAGAGCTTCGAATTTACACCCATTGAAATGACGAAATCTTCTCAAAATACATCCAACTTGGAACTTGCAGCTGCTGAAGTCACAAAATCTTCACAAAATTCCCAAATTTTCTGAGCTTTGAACATCAAGCCTTTCAAATGACATTTAAGGTCATCAAATTTTCTAATTAAAAACTTCTAGAAGTAATTATCTGAATTTCCATCCATTTAGAACTTCAGTAACAAAAACACATCCATAACTAACAATGCTTTTAAAAAAAAGAATTGATCTATCATCATGTTGGGGACACAAGGAAAATAATCTACAAGGTAGATGGGAGCTACTGTTGGAGAACACAGGAATTGTTGCACTGCACACCATTGTGATGTACAATAACAAAGTCATAATGTTCAACAGAACGGATCATGGATCCAACATCACTAGAACTAGCTCACCCTGCAATAATGTAAGACCACCTCTTCCAATCTATCTGACTTTCACTCTATAACTGTACAATATAAATTACTTGCACTTGTAAAATACTTAAAAGATCGTTGCATATAAAGATTTTAACAAGCAAAGATTGAAGAATAAATATTAGCTGGTGGATTTGAAAGAAAAATAAATCAGCAATTTCAAACTCTTTGACAACATATCTACAATAATGCAGCTGTGATCTCTTTGATGGTTGGGTTCTTTGAACAACAAACAATGCTTCACCCTTTTTTTAAAATAGCAACTCCTTTCAACAGCACTTGAAGAAACTCTAGCGACTAGACTTCTCCAACAACTTGGCTCTTGATAGTCATTCACACAATAGACACTACAGAGCCCATTTGGCTCTGATACCCTAAAAACATAACACAATCAAAGAAATAGAGAAGAGTCAAACAGAGAAACAAAAGAGTGGCTACAAAACTAAGCACTTAGCTCTTTGCATTAGTATTCAATTTATAGGAAAATACATAATAAATTCTACAGGTACTTAGTCAATTATTTAGTTCAGAACTTAATTGAAAGAAGGTGGCTCGATCAGACAAGAAGATGGGCTTGGTTAGATAAGCAAGTGGCTTGCACAGTTGTAGGCCCTATCTGACAGAGTTAATATATTCTAACACTATTGAACTATCCACCAATGCATATGATTAATTTGGTTGAGAATCCTAGGATGAGAGTTTCACCCCACTATTGGGGGTCTCCTGAGTCACAGAAGCCCAACATTCAATATTCCCGCCCTCATTGAAATCTCTGTTATAGTTCTTGGGCACATCTAAATGAGAAGAGGCTTTGTTGGGTCACATAAAAAGGGTGCATAAGATTTATGGGAACAAGGGTTTTTTGACTTTTGAATGTTGTAGATGTATCAAAGTCACCTAGAGGAGAGGATGAGCCATCGATGCCTTTTATCACCCCTTCAAGACTTGTTTGCAAGCCCCCAGTACAGAGCAATATTGAAAGAAGAATGTGAATGAAGGGATGGAGGTAGCAGTGCAGACATTGCGCACAAGAGAAATTTTTTTGGTAAATTTGCTTGGCTTTTTTGGTTCACAAAATTTAACCCTAATAGTTAGATTATAAATCTTCAATTACTCAAATACAATTTTGGACTTAAAGGGTATTGGAGTTCTATGGGTGCATTTTAATCCATGAAATACAACCCCAACCATTAGATTATAAATAAAATCAAAGGTGGTGATTAAAAATTGATAATATGGCCCTAAATTAGCCAATAATTATATAATAATATTGGCGAATTAATTTCATTTTCGACTATAACTTATAAAATTTAGGCAAATATGATCTAATTAGGTATCAAATATTGTGGCAATTTTTTGAGTTAAAAATTTTAATAAAATAATTTTTCTAGCAATTTAACCAAGACTAAAGTTAAATTTTGTAAAAATGTGGTGATTTAGGTTGTCTTACAACTTATACTATTACCCAAATTTTGAAACCCCAATTTTAGCTATTAGCCAATTGATGAATATTAGCCACTTACAAAATCACTCATAGGTACCTATTTATAAGTGGTTATGATGGTAGGTAATATAAATATAGGTACCCATTTACTTTTAGAATGCATACCCATTTTAAAATGGGCTTTTTTTTTTCCTGTTTAGACCACATACTTTTTCCTTTTTAGAATGCGTACATGTTTCAAAGCGGATAGACATTCCATAAAATATCAAATTTTTAACTTGTGGTTTTTCTTTGGTTTTAGGCTTGGAAGAGGCTTGGAAATCCATCCCTTGACCTTTGATAGCTACAAGTATAATGCCTTGTTAATAGCAAGAGTAAAAATTGACTTTAGCAATATGATTGATGATTTTTTTTTGAATTTTTGGACCAAAATAAAACCCATGACAAATGGCAATTTTTAGTTTTCAAATATGTTTTTTTAATCTTAGACATTTTCTATCTATTAATTATTTTTAAACAAAGGGACTTGTAAACTTGAAGTTCCATATATTATTGTTTTAATAAGTTCTTTTGATTTTGAATTTTTTTAAATGTCTAACCAATCCTGGCATCATTCTCTACATGATAATTTTTTTATGTTACAATTATTTTAGCTCAAATTATGTTGGTCATACATGAGGGATTTTTAAAAACATAAATTAGGGTCAATAAAAAACTTATAAAATATTATCATGACCAAATGTCACCATTAGACACATCTTCCCACAAAATGAATTAGATAAATACTTTCATTTAGGTAAAATTATTTTGATCATGCACATGCATGTTTTGGCCCAAAACATATGATTTTTAAAAAACCACTTTTGTACATCCTAGACAAAAAATAAATTGTATCATATGGGTATTTGTTGGTGAATGGATTTCTCACTTTGGAATTTTAGTATTACTCAGCTAATGGAGAGTAACAAAATGTTCCAACAGTTGGAGAGATCACTATCAAATACCAAACTTCCTTTGTGTTTGAGAGGGGTAACTCCCTCATAAGATATAATTTTGGGTTTTGTGTGCTTTTAACTAGAAAGTCCCTAAAGGAATGGGAAAACTTAGTTTAAAGAGAATGAAGTACCAAATAACTTAACAAAAAACACATGAATTCTATTATTGGTTTTACAAACTTATTTAAATCTAAACAAGATTCATTGTAAATAGAAAAGACTATGCACAAGAGTTTTATGATGAATACACATTATGAGCATTAGCATATCCAAATCAAGGTACCAAGAAATGGCTAGCATATACCTTTAGGAATATGACTAATCACTTTCACAAACAAGACTTAGGAGAGAAAAGGTCATTATTAACTTGACATATGAAAAGATTAATGTGGACATAAATCTCCTCTAGCTCCCTTCAAGTGGATTATTTTGCTAAGTTCAACCTGCCCTACATATATTCTCGGCCTCTTTTTGCAAATTTTCGTCCACTTCCGCCACATGTACGCCAAGCGCTCTCCATTGGGACTTCTTCCTTTGCTCTCCTACCAGCCCCCACCATGTTTCCACGTGTCAATAGCACAGGCATTTGAGAGTTGATTCCCATTGCTTCCTTATCGGGCCCCATTCACGTGCCATGTAGCATCCATCTGTGTACACTTTTTGGCAGACCCCACAGTCAGCACTGGTGGTAGAGACTGCCTCCACGTGTCTTGACCACGGGGAATTTTCATTGCAAAGAGGATTAATCAACCACAGGCCCCAACTTGCCACCACATGTCTCCTCTGCGGGGATTCTATCAAAGGGAAGGAAGGAATGACCAACGAACCCCTCCAGATTGCCACGTGTTCTAACTGCCTTCGTGGGTGAGTGACACATGTCTATATAAGGTTTTTCTAGGACCATTTCCATCATTTGCAAGGGATGCATCTAGATTGAGGATGACCGCATTCCATGCTTGGAATTTTTTTTGTTGCAACGACTTAAGGAAATCATTGTCCTGGGCATCATCGCTCATGATGAGGGAATCTTTTCTGTTATTGACCCACCAAGTGGTAGAATTTTTACCTATATATATTGCTTCTTGCTTTCGAAAATGAGTTCAGAAGATACAGAAAAAATTGTGAAAGGCACTAGGCCTTTTTGTATTATTTTTAGATTATTGTATAAGACTCTCAAACTATGCCATTGTTCATCCTTTTTGTTTTTCTTAAGCTATTTGATAAAACATTATACTGTGCCATTATTGTCCTGAGTTGTTTATTTACAAAAATTTGTGATTTAAACACAAGTTTGCTAGTTTAGACCATGTCTTTGACTCTTCTTTTCAGTGAATGTGTATGAGAGTTATTTTATGTTATTGAATAAATTATTCAGGTTTTCATCTTTATTTTTTGTTATTCTAGGACTTAGCAGATTGTTGAACGGGTCCTTAAATCACATCCCAAAAGATAGATTTATCGTGCCTATATCTACATCTTGGTGCATCGCCTTAGTTAGATCTTTATTTTTATATTTGCTTTCATTTCCCATTCCAAAACCCTAAATATAGAAGATTTCAGCTTCTTTAAAAACCTGAAGGTCACTCAGTTTAGCGCAATTGGTCCCCCATTAACTAAGTTTCCCATAAGGTTGTTACCTTGTCAATTTTTGGCATCAACAATTTCTTTTTTCTAGCACACTCGGTGGGACTACTCAAATGTACCTAAATCTAAAGTGGGTGTATGAGCCATCGACCTGTTACTAGATCCCAAATAGTGAATAACCCTAGTTTGTCAGTGCCACCACTAGGAACAGTACAAGCTAGAACCCATATAGTGAATGTTCTGCCCCCTTTGCTAGCCATGTTGCCAATCGCTAACAGAAATTACATGGTGTGGGATGTCGGAAGTCCCCTTGTAGCACTAGTAGCACCCACCATTTGGGCCCCTATCCCGGTCTACACTTTAAAAGCTATACCTAAATTTACTGGAGATGGCTCAAGAACACCATCTAAATATCTGCAAGATGTGGTGGACATGTGTTTGGTGCACGAAGTTACTGACCAAAATATAGTGCTAAGGTTGCTTATAGCCTCTTTCAGGGGTAAAGTACTGGATTGGTACCGCACTCTACAAGCTAACACTATCGATACCTAGGATCAACTCAAAGATCCTTTCTATGAAAGATTATCGAATGATGCAGACAAGTCTTCAAAATAACATTAGTTGTTAGTCATAAAGTGAGCCCCATATGAAGCCGTGATTGGCTTCAACGTTCAGTTCCATATAACTCGGCAAAGAATTTAGGCTGCTATCTACCCGTCGGCTGAGTTGGCGTTCATGTTCTACTTGAAATCCATCAACGTCAACATCTTGATGATGATCCAGTCTCTTGGCAAAACCACTCTATTGAATGCATACAACATCGCAGTCAAATCGTAGAACAATCTGATAAATGTTAGGAAGTTGCCACCTCATCCCATCATGCTTATATTTCCTGAAATATCAGTTCTTGCCCAAGATATTCCATCTACTAGTGCGCTCGCTCCTCCTCAATCCATGTACACATATCCAACCACACCATATAATTTTTCTTCTACATCTGGCTCTTCAAAGGATGAGATGAGCAACGTTCAGGAAATGTTGTAGACCATGGCCAACAAAATAGATATCATTAAGTGGAACTAGTCCATGCCTCCAAAGCCAACCTACCAAAATTATCAAGTCAAAAGATCTTCTTACTAGCAAAACCAGTTCCAAGGAGGCTCACACACAAAACTATAGGCTCAACTAATCAAATAGTACCTATACCTACTCCATTGCAAGGTGCTCACCCAAGCTCAAACAAAGAGTTGACAACAAGGAAAAACATTTTAATCAATGACATTAACCCCTGGTGCTTCCCCTGTGGTGATGCACATATTCCCCAAAACTAACCGCATGGTAATCTACAACAACAGATGGAAGAACAACACAGTCAAGGAACAACATCAAACCCTAGAGGTTATGTATATGCCTTTCCACAAATGGAAAATGTGGTACTCATCACGCAAATGCAAGGGATGTCCCTAGAGCAAGAAATAGATATAGCCCCCAATCACGCACTCTTCTCATGGATGGAAGAAGAAGAAGTGGTATTCAAAAAAAATGCTTCTACATCTAAAGCCCTGCAAGTGCAATTGGATTACAACACTTGCTCAAAAAGGAGATTCATGGGAAAACTAGTCGTCTCACAGAATAAAAGTGCCTTTGACCAAATTCCTGGTACCTCCATAGTGGCGCAACAACTTTAGTTGTAAATGGAAATTGTTATAACCAGAGCTAAGGAGCAGAAGCCTTCAAATCTACCACCATTCAATGTGGTGGAACAATTGAAAAAATCATCTGCTAATGTGTCCCTTTGGGATATCTTAGCTATTTCGGAGCAGAAGAACTTGCTACAAAAAGTTCTCAAGGAAGATCTAATCATTCAACCAACAAAGAAATCACTCAAGGGAAAGGCCATTGATCCATCACCTCCTACCAAAGTTCTCACAAATAGCACAGAGGAAATATCTACCAAAGTTAGAAATGAGTCAAAACCGAAACCCTTTTTCCTAACTCTTATTGTGGGGAAGAAACTACTGCATAATTCCATGATTGACT
>VDFB02058242.1:131846407-131919925 GCA_007258455.2 Sequoia sempervirens | reverse complement strand
CATGTTCCAGGTGGTGGCCTGAGAAATAGAGGTTTGCAAGAGTATTTTTCACAAAACCCTCCTTGATTTGTGCTTTTACACCCTATAAACAAGGGTTTATTGGATGAAAACAATTTCATGGTTTTCAATCCCTATAAATGGTGAAATATTGAGTTATAAGACATGATTGAAGATTGTTTTGTGTTTTTGAGTGATTTGGAATGGTTTTGAAGGGGTCTCCTTTGTAAAACAGGCCTAATCTACTAGCCTTTCTTTAGAGGACAATCTAAAATCTGATGATTTTCTTTATGTCAAACATCTAATAACTTTGATATGTTGTGATGTGCTGGAAATTGTTTCTAAATGTGCATTGATTTTTTTAATATGTTTTGAGATAGGAATGCAACTACCCGATTCAATGGTTGACAGACCTACTAGAGGAATATGATATTGTCTGATCAAAACAAAGATGTTTGTTTAAACAGTGGAAATGATGATATTGAGTGCTTGGTTACTATCAAACTAATGATATGATTGATGTTACTAAATTTGCTTAAGGTGTATAAGATAGGTTTGGTGACTTTGATGGTTGGATGGGTGAGTATTATGAAGCCTTTTGAGAAAATTGGTGATTAACCACAAGATGATAATCAAGATTATGTTGTAGCATGAGTTTGTAACCTATAAATAGACTACTGCAGCAAAAATATGGTGAGTACAGTGCTTGATAATGGACTGATAATAGTGAGGTATGGTTTAGTTGATTTGTTGCCTTGGTGAATAAATGAAAGGATGAATTGTTCAAGTGTCAATAACTAGATTTATGTTGTTTTTATGGTGGTTGAGAATGATATGAATCTAATTGATTAAGTCAAAGTTTTCTTTAATATCCAGTTTTTGCTTTGAATGAGTCGATTGGAATACTAATTAGTGGAATGATAAATGATGGCCTATGGAATGCCTAAGAGAATTTGAGTGGATTTTGGTTGAATGAAAAGTAGATTTCTGATGAAATTATAGTTGATCTTCTCCTGATTCTATTTGGGATTGAAATCCCTTGAAGAAATTATGTTGATGGTGTTTGTTGGATGCTCTGCATCAGATGTACCCTGATGATTGAGTGTTTTGATATGATGTTGTGCATCACTAACTACCTTGTCTATGTTATTGCTTACTATTATGGTTTCATAGATATTTTCTAATCATCCATAGTTTGTTGTGCTGGTGCACCTTTGCAAGCACATGCCTCTATGTGAAGTAAGTGCATCGTGCTGCTTATGTTGACTTTCTAAACAACTATATTATACAATTGAAATTTTGTCATCTATCAACATCTAGTTATTAGTTATGGAATTTGAAGTAATTCTTTGAGTTTGAATGATGTGTAATGCAACGTATTCAACAATATGAATATAAACTACAAAAATCTATTAATTAGAATTCATTAGTTAAGTTCTCTTTATTCTATTACCTCCATGTATGCTTAAGTGAATCCACTGGCACTAGGAGGTGTTTGCTTGAAATTGCCAATATTAGCCTGTTCAACATCCAAAATCACATGTATTAAAATACCTTTCGTAAAACAATGCTATTAACATGTAAAATTTTTATAATGGTTTACTAGTTACATACCCCACTGATAGGTGTACTACATAAATAAGTAGGTGGAGGACTAGTGTATCCAGTCTCAATACTGTGACTTTGCAATTTTATTAAAATAATAAAACTAAATTAGTTAGTCATGCATTTTAGAATCAAAATTTAATAAATTAAATTCAATGAACATGTTGACTTTTATCCGACTATCAATTCCATATGCACGATGCAAAATTTCATCCATCCTCTCCACCCCCATAGCAGCATATGGATCCTATGTAGCAGCATATGGATCTTGCATAGCAGCATACGGGTCTTGCATAACAGCATATGGATCCTGTGTAGCAGCCTCCTGAGTGCCGGTGAGGTCATATGAACAAGTCGCCTTGCAAGATTGACACACATGGGTTCAAAGGCCACCAACCGAAGACTCCCTTGGATGGCACTATACAATAGGGATAGTATGATGGATGACACTCTGGGTCAAAGTGTTGATTTCCTGCAATGTCTCAACGTCGACACTCTCCTTTGCAATGACAAGCATAACAATGTGCTCACAAGGCGGCCTAGAGAGAGGTCATCTCCCTTGCTGCATAGGATCTGACTGTGCACTGGGCCTATCCTGATCCGACCCCCCACCTCTCCCCTGGAACTCCCTCATATAAAAATAATTTAGGATTTGGTTCAATACAAACTCATTGTATAGTTTCCTAAGAAAATATTGGGGGACTTCACAATTGTTGCACGGTGGGTAATCAAAGACCAAGTACCACCTATCATAAAAATGGTTCCTAATCTCTTGGTGGTGGCACCAATGAATAGGAAACCTCTTCACATTGAGGCTAAGATTTTGATTTGTTCTAGGGTTAGTGAATAAAGAGCACAAATCACCTTTAGTAATTTTAAATTTTTTACTTGTTTATATGATAGTTTATCTGCATAATATGCCCTAGTTGCCTGCCTCCTATTTTTCCACCCTGTTATTTGTTGGGTTATTGAATCTATATTTTTTAACATCTCTTTCATTGAATTTGCTAGTGTCATTCTTTCTGCAGTTGAAGCATTTGGATCACTCAACCTACTGATAAGATCCTCAATTTGTTTTTTGTTGTTTTCAATTTCACTCCTCAAATTTTGTTGAGTGTTAGGAGGGTGTTGAGTGATTGGTGGGGGAGGTTGATTTTGTTGAGGAGGATTTTCTTGTTCTTCTTGTTGACAATTTTTAGGATTATTTACATCTCCTACAAATTAAAAAAATAAACAAATCTAACCTAAAACAAAAAAAATCAACTTGAAACTAAGAAATTAAAAAAAAATAGCAAACAATACTTACCTCCCACACCTCTTAGTTGTCGTGGCACCATCTTTGCAAAAAAAAAACAACTATTGTTAATGAATTTTGTAGAATGCCTCCTCCTAGAATGCGAGTGCGAAAATGAGGGTTTTTGGCTGTGGGCAGAGCAGAAAAATAGAGAAGAGAAATGAATAGCTTTCACCTTTTTTTTTCTTTTAAAATGACATAATGCGAGTGCGTTATAATGCGCTGCGTTATGTCATTTTCAATATTTTTTTGAAGTTGGCCACAAAAGTGTAACCCAACCTCATGCACCCACCCCATACATACATGTCATGCAAGCATACAAACATACAAACATACAAACATACAAATATATATAAATACATTCAGTAGAGTAGCATTTAACACAAAGAAAGACATAACGTGAGTGTGTTATAACATGCTTGTGTTATGTCTTGCTAGACATTTCTTGGGAACAAGTTCACAAAACCATGTCAAAACTAAGAAATAACGTGAGTGTGTTATAATGTGCTCACGTTATTTCTTGCTTTGGGAATCCCCAAGCCTTGGGCTTGGTATTTTCCTTGGAATACCAATCCAAAGGCTTGGAGTGTCTTCCCAACATCCAAAGATGTGTTTTTACAAATTATACAATATTTCACATAATCACATTCGTGCTAAGCACCAAGTTTGCATGTGTTTCAATGTCAAACATCAAACGCATAGGTAATATTAGGCTCTCTCTTAGCTATCTATTGATGTAATTTTTTTCACATTTTGACAATGTTTAAGCCTTTGATCTATAATTTCTTTTATTTGTGTGTCTGTTTTTTGGAAAAAACCAATGTTTGGTGTTTTTTTTGTTATAAATTAACCATTCATCAAAATTTCAAATAAATTACATTTTTTAAAAACTAGACTCATTCTACACATATTAAAAAAAAATATTTTCAATTAGTTTCCAAAATCTATAGGGGTAGCACAAACAAAATTATGTTTTCTCAGGAAGTTTCCACTTTGAAGATTAGTAAAAAATCAAATATTCATTAAAAAATTATCAAAAAAATCAAGCATAAACTACATACTATTAACTAATTTCTCACCAAAGCAATTTTAAAAATACTAAAAAAAAGTTAACCATTTGAGGGAGCCACAAAAGTTGCCATGTTATGTTTTTTTGATAAAAAACATCAATTTTTGTGCCCCCCTCTTTTGAACCCCTTAATCTCAACCATTTTTAAAAAATAGTAGTTTAGAAAGTAGAATCAAAGCACTATGATCCTTGTTTTTATTGCATCTCAAAATTTTGAGTTCAACTATCCTCAATTTCATGCCCAAGATCAGTATTTCCTGATTTCAGAAAAAGTGGCAAAGTGCTATATTACTATAAATATTGGGCATTAAATCAAAAAATGCTATCATAACTATTGAAAGATGGCCAAGTGTTGGATTCTTTCCCCTATTAGGTTAATTTGTGAAATTCTTGATTGATTGCGAAATTAGTTATTGGAAAGAAAAATCTAGAAGAAGATTGTGATGTTGCATAAAGTGAAGTAATGATTTAGTTATCTATAGGCATAATGCCTCTTTATATGTCCTTTAATTAATTTTTATTGGGATTTATTATTTTCTATTTGTCTTTTGACTAGAAAATAATAAATAATTTTTTGCAATCATCGATAAGAATCAATTATTTTCCTTCTTTTTTCTCCTTAATTAAAATTGTGAAAATACTATGTATTTATATGAAATTAATCTAATTTCCCCAAAATTCAATCCCGATAGTCAACAATTAGGATTTGAATATCAAATAGTAGATTACCACTGTCAACACTTTCAAATTTGGGGCCAAATTAAGAGGGTGAGGGCACAAGAGCGCCCTTGTCCAGATCCCTCCTTTTGGGATCCAAAGTGTTGTGGGAAAAATATTAAATACATACTTGGGTTTAGCACATTTAATTTCTTGATAAATGATAAATTGGGCCACCGAATGCATAATTCAGGAGATTAGGTGAACAATTAGGTCCAATCACTTAAGGGGGAGCAAAACATAGTGTGAAATTGTCAAGGATGACAATGGATGATGTTACATGTATATATTATTAGGTCACATAGTACTAAAATGGTAAGTGGAGAGAGGTATAAAGGTCTTATTTAGGACTAATGTTCCACATAAAAAACATGGTAAGCCTTGTAGGTGTGAGATGATCTTATAAGTTAGTCTCTAGGATTGAAAGGACTTGTTGATGTAAAAATTTTGTGGGGTTGGAAAAAAAAGGTTACACAAAGTATATAACACAAATAATAGCTCATGCCAAATATGTATGTTCTCATACTTAAAGTAGAACTTTGTAACTCATGATACAATAATCACTAAAATGAGAATACATAATGCATGTATTAGTCAACTCACAATCATCAATAAGAATCAATTTCTTAGAACAATAGATTCTTATATTAAAGATTATGAAATATATTAACCACCACATACATTATATGATAAAATCTATAATCATGCATAGAGGTTCCCCTATATAACTATTAAAAGAGAGAGAAACTTCATACATTAGGATTAAAAACTATGACACTTAATCCAATCTATTATTATATTGTGTGCAAGTTAATATTTATAACTAAAATTCCCAAACCACAATGATGTTTTCCCATCAAAATAAGAATTATAAAGTTTAGATTGACGGAGAAGAGGACAAATCTAAGAATTCAATACCTTGAAGTCCCTTGTTGGTGGTTGGAATTTATTGTGGGTGCCAAGATTAATGACCAATTAATTCTACCACATAGTACCACACAATATAGGTTTAGGTAGGTGAATTATTTTACTATGCATCATAAAACATAAGTTTTCGAGTCATGAATGTTGGATTAGTATTTGTGAGGAAATTTAGATTTGAGATGTAATAAATCCCCACCAAAACTATTTTGGAGATAAATACTAACATGTTGATTTTATGGAGGAGGCATTGATGTGAAAATTTTGTTACCATAGAGCATCACCAAGGGAGTCTATAGTAGAATGAATTCTCATCCCATAGGTCATTAGATGAAGTTATTGGTGGTAGATTCCAATGAATTGCACTATTATGGATTTAGATTGCCACTTTTCTTTTCATGAACTCCAAAGAGCATATGATGTGGAATTAGTTATAACATTTAACTCATGAGTCTAAATAAAAAGACAAGTGGGACTTGCTAGCATGCATTACATAATTGTGCAATAGTTAAGGACTTGATAGTTGACATTGACCAATGACAGGGACTTATGGTTGAATCTTTGTTTAAAATAATAAAAAATATTGTGAATAATTAGGTCCTATCATCCTTAGCATATGCAACATGGTATGCATGCATTGAAACTTAGAATTTTTTCCAAACTACATAGAATTCATAATTTTTTTAATAAAATATGGAGCATAGACAATCCACCAATTCACATTATTCATCAATTATAGAAAATTGAGAAAGATTCGATATCCTATAGAAAATAATTCACTATAATTTTAGCAACCTTTAGGCCTTATGTTTTTGGTGAAAATATGTGTACCCAAATTTAAATGATTAAATATCAAAATTTTAAAGGTGTGAAACAATCAATGGGTACCAATCTTATAAGTGGTTATGATGAGGGCCACACCACCCAAAACCCATAGAAATCACAACAATAGATACCAACACAAAAAATGTGAGACGGTAAAAGAACAACCCACTTTCAATTATTTTCAGATAATGAAATTACAAATTCAAAACTTAAATGCTACAACCTCATGGGCTTGATTCATTACAAGAAAATCAACTCAGAAAAGAAAATCTACTATTCGGAGCCACAATCTGCACTATTAGGGCCACCTTCTACAATCCCCACTTAACCTTTTTATTTTCCCTAATAATCACCCTAAAATTTTCTAGAAAGATCAAATTGCCCCTTTTGTTTTGGTGCCAAAAGTCCTGCCGAATGATTTCTGGCCTAAGATTTTTTTTATGAAATTCACTTTTTAGAGGACCAACTTCGTAGGGCCATAACTTTTGATCTAGATGTCCCATTCACTATTATTGCATATTTTCGGAAAGCTCTCGATGAGTTCTACAATGTAAGAATCCACCGTAGCTTGGTTCAACCACTTTTTGAGCTGTTTTGGGGCCTCCAAAGTTTTATATATGAATTTGAAGTTACATTGAAGAAATTTCCTAGGACAAAAACTTTAATTTCTCCCAAACCATGTAGGGTATTGAGGTGATTCTTTCACAAATGGAGATGTTTTTCAGCTTTTCTCTTTGGGGTAAATTTTCATGTCCACATGAGCCCATTTGGGATGACTTACTAAAAATAGTGAGTGCTCGTTTTTCACCATTTTTGATGCCTAATAGTCTTATACCGCTCAAGTGCCATCATGGAACTCAAAACAACTAAAAAGAATAAAGAAAACAATTTTTTTTTGGGTGATGCAAGATTGCCCTGCACTGCTAGATGCTCTTGCATCAGGTTAAGGGAAGCCATT
The DNA here is from genome assembly GCA_007258455.2 of Sequoia sempervirens. Classification (NCBI taxonomy): domain Eukaryota; kingdom Viridiplantae; phylum Streptophyta; class Pinopsida; order Cupressales; family Cupressaceae; genus Sequoia; species Sequoia sempervirens. Next base: position 131,912,539 of record VDFB02058242.1, on the reverse strand, counting down.
GGTGCTCCCATTCTTCATTTTTTTCGTAGGTTAAACCCTTACAATATCTTAAGTGAATGCTCTAACTCAATTATTTTCTCATAGGATATTTATTAAAATTGAGAAACCACAACTAGGTGGAAGGTAAAATCATGCGACTCAAAATTATGAGTACACAAAACCATTAACCCCAACATTTAACTGTTGGTACTAAGTGTTCCAATACTAAATATTTTTTCTATGTGCAACTCACATAAAAATATCTAGCCAATATTACAGACAACTTAACAAGTGGACCCAAATAAATATTTAATTTAGCTAAGCATAACACTAAATATTTATTTTACATTATTAAAATAATTATTTATTGTGCAAGGTGTACACCAATATTTTTCTAACAAGTATAATGGAATAGCAATACAAAAATATTCAATAACTATACCTAGTTTGTGATAGGCCCAAAGACTTGTCATTGAGTCTATTGCACATTAATTTCTCATAAAATCTCTTCTCATGACAGGAACAATATTTATACACAAGTACCACAAGATAAGACCAATATGCATGCATTTATAGATAGACTTCCCTTTATCCAACCATGCAAAAGTAATAGAAAGATAACATACTCATAGGCTCCTCTAATGGCATGTAAATCTTAAATTGTATGAAATGTAATATTAGTTATAACAATGAAACACATGAGCATGATGGATTCTAATCCTAAAACTTATCTAATAAGGAAAAGTGATATTACAATGAGAATGTGTTTGATCATTCACCATTCATAACTAGTGACTACTCCAATGGGTAACAAAATCACAACTTACAAGGAGGAAAAGAGCACACATGCAAAGCACACCTAGAACTAGACTTGCATTTACAAACTAATGGTGCAAATTTATGCAACTGAGTATTCTTAACAATCCATATCAAAACTAGAATAACTCACATGAAATGAAAAGAAGACTATTTCAAAGGCTTGCAATGTATTAAAATATTGTCACACATTTATCTCTCGTTTGATTTTTACCAACAAATGTGACACCAGGAAACTCATAACTAGGTTCAAAGATTTCCTTGAATCATTACAATTTTCTATTGACACATTTAGGGTGAGTACAAGAAGTTGGGTCCACTTTTTGGCTAAAAAATATTTTTTTTTTCTTGAAAATTAAATTTTCTCATAGTTGGAGTAAAAATTTGAAACTCTTGTACATAAAATATTAACATGGTGTAAAAATATGAAATGTAAGATTTTGTTTCTAGTTTTTAAATATGCAATTTGTTATAATATCACTGCCTTCATTTTTAATACATCTAATTTTAAAATTGTATGCACCAAAATATTTCAATGGGTCACCCCTAAATGCAAATACCTCAAGTGTTTTTCAGTATATAGGTAATGCAGTTGGTTGAAAATATCATCTTAAAGCTTTTATCATAGATCATTTGCATGATCTTATTCTCAAATGGGTTTCATATTTAAAAATTAAATTGATTAATGTTGTTTAGTTGCACCAAAATCCAATATTCGATATCAGATTGAAAGACTATGTTCATTGTTCTAGTTCAAGGCCAGGAGCAATTGTGTAGATTAACTAGATTTACAAAAAATAGTTAAATTTTAAAATTTATGAAAGATGGTGTAAATTAATTTTATAGAAATGTTCTTGATGTTATTTCATCTAATGTGGCTTCTTTTTGAGTCAAACCATCTTCCTAATTGCGAGATATTAAAACTTCAATTTTTCATCAACCAAGTTGCAAAAACAATTAAATTTGAAATTTCGTTGCAATTTGGAAACATGGTTTGGCCTGGGGAGATTTGTGGAATCCTTATTGACAATATTACAAAGTTTCATGAGAAAATATTGATTTAGGTAAAAGTTATGCTTGTTTTTTCTTTTATAAGTTTAGAGGATTGATCAGCAGTTTTTTGAAGGTTAATAAATCCATTCAAAATGCCCAATTTTGTAAAGGTTAATAAGTTTGCTTAAACAAGCCGATTAGCAAATTGAAAATCGTAAATGCTAAAGTGTAGGGTTCTAAACAAGTTATTAACTCAATTTTTCTCAAACGCCGATGCTAAGTAGAAGTAAAAGTTATCGAGACTTTCCAAATAGTTAGTAACTTTAATATTAAATACCAAGTAAGAGAGATTGAGATTCTCATTGACATTTCTAACAAAGTTACCAAGAGCTTCTTGAACACCAAATAAAAGAAAATTAAATGTTGTTGGCCTCCTCACGTCCATTGGTAATTTCTTTCCAATATGTCAATCTAAGTTGCCAACTCCTCCTTAAAGCCAATAATAAAAGAAAAATTAGACTATTGACACCTTTATGCTGGTTCGTAACTCTTTTTTAAATGTCTAATAAAGATAAGTGAATATTAATCATCACTCTTTGGAAAATCAATAACCCACTCCGAGTGGCTGATGCAAGTTATGAACTAGTTAATAGATGCCAACAAAGGAAATAAATGCATAATTACTTTCAATAAAGGAATGGTTATGAAGTAGTTAAAGGAGGTGCCGATGAGCAAATTCAAATGCATGAATATAAGATGCTGTGTTTTACCCAAGTTAATAACTATGAATAAATTGCACATCTTCAGGTCACTTCACAAGCTCTATTAAATGAGCCAATGGAGAAGATCTAAATTGCAAATGCTATGCTGCAGGATTTTTGAGAAGTTATTAACTCAAATTTTCTGAAGCATTTAGAACTTTAAACAAAGTCGTAAAAATCTCTCTAAACGCCGATGAAATGAATCAAGAGCCACTGAAAAAGAGGATAAAGAAAATCAGTTATAACTATTTGGAAGATGGTAATAAAATAGAAAGCTTTCAACACCATAATTAAAAGCATGCACAGAACACCCAGGCGAACTGTTAGATAGAATCCCTCGAAGAGATGTCTCCTCATGAAAATACAACAATGCCAGGATATGTATAAAATGAATTTGTTGATCAGATTTTAAGGTGTTTGGAATGAGAGGTTTGTGACATGATATGGGGTATGCTTGGCGCCAACATTGGAATGGAAACATGGACAAGGCGTTGAAATGTTAAGCCAGGCACCTTAAACATATGCCGTCTCATGGAATGCAGATCATGGGATATAAACAAATGGATTTGTGAAAAGGGTGTTTCAAACTTTCAGGAAAATATCTACCGTAGGTGTAAACCCAAGTCTCCACAACCTCTGCATGTGCATCCTCTTTGCCTACATGGGAGGAACTTTGTCATATTTGGTGAGCATGTATGTAAATGAAAATTCATAGACATAACAAGCGAACTCTTTGATACAATGTCTCATAGAGATGTCATCTCATGCACGCCTAATTGCAAGATATGAGAAAAATGGACTTGTTGAAAAAGCTTTAGAAAATTTTGAGCAGAATGTAATTGGTGGGCATGAAGATTGGCCTCCACTAGAATGCCACGCTGGGACAAGATCTGGACATCCATCAAAACATAATCGGAATGGGGTTTTTTTGTCAGATATTATTGTTGAAAATACTGTGGTTGCAAGTATTTCTTTTCTCAACATGCCAAATTTATGAAGATATGCGAAATGTGGGAACATAAAAAAAAAAAAAACATGCCAAATTTCTTTGCCAACATCCACTCGACCTGCACTAAAATGGAATGCTATTTCTAAAACATAGCATGCACAGTCTTACCTATTGTAAGGTTTGTTCGGCATTACCAGAACAATCCATAGTTATGGGAATGTGGAGACAAGCTTGACAACCCAGCCTTAATCCAAAGAAGAGCAGTTTATGGGTTCAGGTATATTCATCGTCAGCAATTCACCATCAGCAATTCATCGTCAACAATTCATCACTATCAATTCATTGTCGTGACATATTCATCGTGTATACAATTCACCACCAACAATTTATCACCGTGGTATGTTCACTACTTATACCTTTTTTATGCATACAACAAAATCTCTCTACTTTTTTTTGGGTGCTCTTAGTCACTTAAATATTGAAAAATGTATACATGGTGAATATACTGTTGGAATATTTAATTAATCCCCAAGTCAGCACCTTGCGTAAGCTTCCTACAACAACTTAACCTGCAACATTTATTTTTGGTTGGTGATTTTGAAATTCAAAAGGAGCGCTCACCTTTAAGCTTAAAAAGCCCAACGTATGCCTGCAACATTAAATAGAGTTAGGTAAATTTGAAATTTGAATTTGAGCGCTCATTCTCACGAGCTTGCTAATACAAACAAAAGGAATGTATTCATTGGAGTTTAGAAGTTAGTATGTTTTCTGGGGATTGGTTGAACCTGCAACAACAGAAGAATGTTTTAGAAGTAGAAGTCAGTTTCTTTTTGTATTGGAAGTGAAAACCCTGCAGTAGTAGATGAAGTAGAGAATGTTCAACAAAAAGTAAGGTGACAACAACAACACAAAAGGAATGTTTATTAGTCGCAATGCATTGTCAGTTGCAACTACAAAATTGTAGCAGTTTATGTATTTTGGTGTGAGTGTAGCACCCAGTCATTGGACATCTGTCCAAATAGCTTAGTTTTAAATTTTGTTCATGTAAATCAGAGAATATCCTTTGAGTTTTTTGTATTTTGAAGAAAAAAAGGAATATATGCAAAGTTAATTTCTGTCTGTTTAGACTTGCTGTCACTGTGCGTTCTTTGTGCATTTTCTATGTTTATTTCTGCTCTATCCATCCTGTCATAATAGTAACTTTGTGTTTTATTGCACCCTTGCTTCCCAACAAGTGGTATCAGAGCCCTATTTTTATAGGCAGTCAATCAATCAGTTTGTTATTGTGGGTAAAGCCCTAGGTTATTTAGGCATTGTTTAGTCTTCTCAAATTTGAGAAACATGGCAAGAGGTGATAGCAAAGGTTGGCAACAACCATCAAATTTTGATGGACAAAATTATGATATATGGGCTAAGAAGATGAGAACCATCTTAGTTGCAAATGACCTATGGGAGTTGGTCACTAATGGGTTCAATGATATCATAGACCCAATGCATTTGCAACCCTTTCAAATGCACAAAAAAACCAGTTGAAAGAGATAAGAATGAAGGATGCAAAAGCCCCTAGTTTGATTGAGGCAGCCTTGAGTGAGGCTATTTTCCCACACATTGCAACATCAAACTAATATGCAAAACAAGCTTGGGATATATTGCAAAATAGTTATAAAGGGACTGACAAAGTAAGGTTAGCTAAGTTGCAGCGCTTGAGAAGAAATTTTGAGACTTTGCTAATAAAAAATAGTGATTGGAACCATTTCATATTATCACACTAAGGTTTCAACCTTGATAAATTAGCTGAGAGTCAATGGAGAAACAATGGAAGAGCAAAGGATTGTTGAGAAAATATTAAGAAGTTTGCCTACTAAGTTTGATTATGTAGTTGTTGCCATTGAAGAGGCAAAGGATTTGTCTCATATGACTATAGATGAGTTGATGGATTCACTACAAACCCATGAGTAGCGGTTGAACATATCTGCTCCTTCCCTAGAGCAAGCATTCAAAGCTCAGACCAATGCAAGAGGTCAGGGAAGAGGAATAAACAACAAATGAAGAGGTCAAAGAGGCAGAGGAAGAGGCAATTCTAGAAGAGGGCATTCTGACAGCACAAAGGAGTCAAGCAACTTAGTCAGCAAACCAAAACCAGAAGAAGAACAACAACTCAAATCAAAGGAATGACAAGAGCAATGTGCAGTGTTATTACTGTCACAAATATGGCCATTATGCTAGTGAGAGTAGAAAGAAGCAACATGACCATGGAGGCCAAAAAACTAATGTAGCAAATGAGAACAAAGTTGAAAATGACAAACAGTCAAATGTTTTCATTGTTTGCAACCTTGCTGAGCACAACAAGGATGAAGTATGGTACTTGGACAATGGATGTAGCAACCACATGAGTGGAAACAAAAATTTCTTTGCCTCCATAGACAACAATATAAAAAAATAAATCAAAATGGGAAATGATGAGAAGGTTCCCATCATTGGAAGTGGTGTTGTCAACATCCAAATGAAGAATGGTGAAAGGAAACAAATTCAAGATGTCTATTATTCCCCTAGCATAAAGCATAATCTATCAAGAGTATTGGACAAATGGTCCAAAATAGTTACAAAATCTTGATGGAGAACAGAGAATGCAAAATATTTGATAGAGGAGGCAGCAAGAGAGTGATGGTTGCAGTGTAGATGACGAGAAACATAATGTTTCCTCTCAGGATGTGCACATAGTGTCTGTGACAGGAACAACAGATGGTCAACAACAACACTGTTTGTCGACGCTAACAGTAGTTGGACAATAGTCAGCAATCAAACAATAGTTTTCTTTCAAGACAGTCATCAAAGACCCATCCAAACTATGTCATTTAAGGTATGGGCACTTAAGCTTTTCAAGTTTGAGTTTATTGTCTAGGAAAGAAATGGTTAGGGGTTTACCATCCATTGTAGAACCTGATGGAAAGTGTGAGGCTTTCATTTTAGGAAAATAACACAGACAACCATTTCAATCCGGGTATTCTAGGAGAGAAAAAACACCCCTTGAATTAGTGCACTTCGATTTATGTGGACCCATGAAAACCCCCACTTTAGTTGGAAATACATATTTCATGACTTTTATAGATTATTACAACATAAAAATTTGGGTTTATTTCATGAAAAATAAATCGAAAGCCTTTGAGAAATTTAAGTGGTTTAAGGCAGTAGTTGAAAAGGAGAGTGGTCATTATATCAAAGCCCTTAGAAAAAATAGAGGGGGAGAGTACATCTCCAAAGAATTTCTAAATTTTTGTAGGAATGAGGGCATTCACAAACAATTCACAACTAGGTATACTCCACAACAAAATGGAGTGGCTCAGAGGAAAAACAAGACTATTCAAGATATGGTGGCAAGTATGCTGAAAGAAAAAGGGTTGTCACACATATTTTGGGGGGAAGCTATAGCAACAACAGTCTATATACTGAATAGGTGCCCCACAAAGGCTATCCGTGATAGGATCCCATAAGAGGTGTGGACAAATAGCAAGTGGAGTGTTGGGCACTTAAGGATATTTGGGTGTGTGGCATACACACTCGTGCCAAAAGAAAAGAGGCATAAATTGGATGACAAAGGAGAAAAGTGCATCTTCGTAGGCTATAGTGAGGATTCAAAAGCCTACAAATTGTATAATCCCATCACTAAGAATGGTGTGATCAATAGAGATATTGTGTTTATTGAAAATGAAGCATAGGATGGAATGATGGAAGACACAATGGGTATTTTAGTTACAATACCCCTTGATGATGATGAAGCTACAAAAGATAACTTAAGGGGAGCTCAAGAGAGTAGTAGATTAGGAAGAAAATACTATAGAGAATTAGAAAAAAAATAAAATTGGTGATCTATAGTAGAACAGTAACTTTGGCAGTGTTCAACAGAGACAACAGTCTAGTAGCACTAAATAGAGACAATAGTCTAGTAGCTCTAGAATTCAACAAAGCAGTAGCTTCAACAACCAATAGTATAGTAGCTCCATAGGTCAGAGTAGTAGTAGTTTAGAAGCAAATTCAGACCCTACACTCGCATCATTGATGCCATGCAAGACAAGGAGTGTGAGGGAGATCTATGACAACACACGGTATGCTGATTTCAATGAAAATTCGGATTTTGCACTATTCTCCTATAGTGATCCAACAAACTTTGAGGAAGCGGTAAAAGAAATGGATGAAGAGTTGGAGGCTATAAATAAGAACCAAACATGGGAGTTGACCAATTTACCTAAGGGTAAACAAGTGATTGGAGTGAAGTGGGTCTATAAGACCAAGTGTACTGCAGAAGGGAAAATTGAAAGACACAGGGCAAGGCTAGTTGTGAAAGGGTACAAACAATAGTCTAGTATAGATTATGATGAGACTTATGCACCAATTGCAAGGCTAGAAATAGTGCAGACAATGATAACAGTTGCAACACAACATCAGTGGAAGTTGTATCAGATGGATGTAAAGTCAGCCTTCTTAAACAGAGTGTTGAAAGAGGAAGTATATGTGGAGCAGCCACCTGGCTATGAAGTCCTAGGGCAAGAGGAAAAAGTGTATAGGCTCTAGAAAACTCTTTATGGGCTGAAACAAGCACCTCAGGCGTGGTACAACAAAATAGACTCCTATTTGTTGAGCAATGGATTTAACAAGCGCAACAATGAGCTCACACTCTGCATCAAAGTAGCCAAAGGTAATATTTTAATTGTTGTTTTGTATGTAGATGATCTGATTTTTACTGGTAATAGTGACAACAAAATTGCATATTTCAAAAAAGTGATGAAAAATGAATTTGAGATAACGAATTTAGGTTTGTTTAAGTATTTTCTTAGGATAAAAATTCAACAAACAGTGCTTGGAATTTTATTTCACAAGCTAACTATGCCAAACAGATTTTGAGAAGGTTTAAAATGCATAATAACAAACTTGCCCCCACACCAACAATAATAGGTTTGAAACTGTGCAAGAATGACAACAGTAAGGAAGTAAACCCAACCCTTTATAAAAGCATGGCTGGAAGTTTGATGTACTTGACATCAACTAGGCCTGATTTAATGCATGCAGTAAGCTTGATATCTAGGTTCATGGAGAAACCTAAGGACACACATTGGCAAACATGAAAGAGGATCTTGAGGTATGTCAATGGAACAATAGGATATGGCATCATGTATGGTGCATTAAATGAATTTAAGTTGGATGGTTTCACTGATAGTGATTGGGCAGGAAATGTGGATGATATGAAGAGCACATCAGGGTATGTCTTCCACATGGGATTGAGTGAAATCTCATGGGCATCAAAGAAGCAACTGATTGTCCCTCTCAGCACAATAGAAGCAGAGCACATAGTGGAAAATGCAACAAAATGTCAAGCTATTTGGTTGAGGAGGATCCTTGCAGATTTACAACAACAAGTTAACAACACAGTCATTCATTGTGGCGATGTGTCTTCCATAGTGCTAATGAAGAATCCAGTCTTCCATAGACAAAGCAAACACATCGAGATTCGATATCACTTCATAAGGGAATTGGTGGAACAAGGTGAGATATAACTTCAATATTACAGATCCAAGCAACAAATCATCAACATCTTCACCAAAGCATTACCTAAGGACAATTTTGAATGCCTAAGAGATAGGCTTGGCATTGTGGATAGCTTCAGAGATTAGCTCCAGAAGGAAACTACAGATTGACAACTGACTTGTAGATTAAGGGGAAGTGTTGGAATATTTAATTAATCCCCAATTCAACACCCCACGTAAGCTTCCTACAACAACTTAACCTGCAACATTTATTTTTGATTGGTGATTTTGAAATTCAAAAGGAGCACTCATTTTTTAGCTTAAAAAAGCCCAACGTATGCCTGCAACATTAAATGGAGTTAGGTAAATTTGAAATTTGAATTTGAGTACTCATTCTCATGAGCTTGCTAATACAAAAAAAAGGAAATTATTTGTTGGAGTTTAGAAGTTAGTATGTTTTTTGGGGATTAGTTGAACCTACAGCAGCAGAAGAATGTTTTAGAAGTAGAAGCCAATTTTTTTTTTTTGTATTGGAAGTGAAAACCCTGCAGCAATAGATGAAGTAGAGAATGTTCATCAGAAAGTAAGCTAACAATAGCAGTACAAAAGGAATGTTTATTAGTCACAACACATTGTTAGCTGTAGCTACAAGATTGTAGCAGTTTATGTATTTCGGTGTGAGTGTAGCACCCATTCATTGGACATATGTACAAATAGATTAGTTTCATTTTGTTCATGTAAATCAAAGAACATCCTTTGAGTTTTTTGTATTTTGAAGAAAACAAGGAATATATACAAAGTTAATTTCTGTCTGTTTAGACTTGCTATCATTGTGCGTTCTCTGTGTGTTTTTTGTGTTTATTTCTGCTCTGTCCATCCTCTCACAATAGTAAATTTGTGTTTCATTGCACCCCTACCTCCCAACATATACCACAGTGATGAATTGTTGAAGGTGAATTGTATATGCGATGAATGTCATGACAATGAATTGCTGACAATAAATTTTCCTAGAGCCATAGTTTATATAAGATTTGTATTAGATGTAGCAGTTAAAAATGTTTGACCAAATACCTCGAAGAGATATCATCTCATAGAACACAATGAGTATAGAGTATGCACTAAATGGTTGTGTTGAAAATAATTTTAGAAAATTTCAAAATGCAAGAGGCTAAACATGAATATGATTTGAATAGAGTAGTTGAACTCAAGTATGGGATACTGATGTCTCTTCAATGATACTTGGAAGAAGCTGAAAATGAAATTTTTAGAAAGGGTGGAAAATCAATGCTTTGGGAAGAAATAAATTTTGACATTGCTGAGATTGTGAGTAATTGAATTGGTATTCCAGTTTGAAATCTGCAAAAAATAGAGAGGGGGAGGCTAGGTTGCAGGTTAGGGTATTGAATTCAAATATCTAGCAGATGCAAAGCCCAATCATTTACCAACGTTTCCACACCAACACCAAAATTGCAATGATAGAACAAAGTATGAACACAATCCAATCATAACAGAATGAATGAATGATTTTATCAGATGTTTTAGTTGCAACTGTTTTGGCCAACTTGCATGCAAACTATGGAAGCTTAGACACAACAGATGGACATTTTATCAAAATACCTTAATAAGATGTTGTCTCACGATATACATGACTGTTGGATATGTACAAAAGAGATTTGTTAAAAAAATTCTCCAAGCTTTCAACCAAATACACTTGGTGGGAAGAGTACCGGTTTGAAGGAGATGAAGTAGTAGTTGTGGAAAGATTCATTCTACACCATCTTTGTGAGACTTGCATACAGAAAATGAAGCATAAACAAGGTATTGTTGAATCGAAGATGTGATTTTATGATGCGATGAATGTTGATGGGAACATTGTAGAGATTCTCAATGTGAATTTCTGTAATAGTAGTGTGCTATTAAATGTATAAGTTGTCACCTAGAATGAAACTTTGAAGTAAATGATTTTGTTTTAAAGAGACTTCCAAATTGATATGTTGCAAAATTATGAAAAGAAACTCTATAAGGTTCATCAACACCCTATTCCTAGCATAAAAAAAAGTGGAATTATGTTCAGATATGTATTAGGTGTTCATAATGTAAGAGGTGGATGGAATACAGATCCAACACATAAACTCAAAAATAAACACAAAATTGATTCACCAAAAATCCTCTGTGCTGCTGCACATTTCATTAATCACTCAATACATTACATATTCTAGAATTCTACATCATTGGTTATGATCACTTCCATCTTGCCACTGATAGTCAGACCCATTACATGATGCCTCTTTTAAAGAGGAGTTTAGAACTATCCAGAACGTATTCAAAACATGTGAAAAATCCTTCGGGTTAATGGAGAAATGTCTAGATGGTCGGTGGGAAGGTTTTACATTAAATGGTCAATTTGACTTAGTTGGGCGAAATTAATACTCTCCAACACTCCCTCTTAATTTTGACCATAAACCAATTGCACATACCATAATCTAATAGAGATGGGTCCCGACTTAAAGCCTTGTTAGGTACCCATTTACAATTACTAATTGTGTCAATAAAACATTATTCTTTGAAAATTCTTTTCCTTTGTCTCTAACGAAGTTTGCGGACTTCCTCAAATTCGTTTCTTCCATAGCTTCAAACAACTCTCAATTCTAATGTCATTCCCTTGTCTTATTACGAATGCTGCGACATTCTTCAATTCCTTTGCTCTTCTTTTTCCATTGACTGCTATCTTCTTTTATCTCTTTCTGATGTCCATAACCAAGTTTGTTGACTTTGCAAATCTTTTTCCTTGCTTGATATCTTCAAACCATATTCAAATATGATGATTCCTCTCTTTCATGTCTTCATTCAACTGCTACAACAATTTCTTGAATCTTTGGCTCTCAACTCTTCAAAATAGAAAACTTGAACTTCCTGCAAACTCACTTTCTATAGATGTATTGCTAGACAAAGATTTTGTTTTACTCAAACCATTTGTTATCCTTCTTGAACATTCAAACCTTGCTATATTACTATCATTTTTCACACTTGAACATTTGTATTTAAACACATTTTAAATCATACATGTAATTTTCTGCCAACTCGACCCATAAGTCCATCCATAATCCATTTTCATACAACCTGCCATATAATCTTTCTTTGATGCATTATTCCAACATTTCTTTCCACAATGATTTTTCAAACCACACACACTGTAGGGGTGTAAGTCCCAACATTTGTCCTTTGTATGACCTTTCCTATTACAATGTGAACATTGCACATATTACTTTTCTTGAACAAATTTGTTTGTACTTGTGTCATTTCTTTTACTTGCAATATATCCAAGGCCTTTAAATTTTGGCCTCATAATTGGCTCAATCGGCTCTTTCATTCCTTGACCATACTTTCCAAATCCTTTACCTTTATAACCCATTTTTTTCATAATAAGTAGACCAACACTTTCTTTAGCTTTTGTAGAATCAAAATGATCACAACTAACAAGATCATTAGACTCATTAACATGTTTATCTCTATCATAAATAACTTTAAAAAAATCACATTTATCGAATGAAAAATACAAATCTTCTATATTACATGAAACATTACATGTCGATTTCTTTGCATTCAAACATTTATTATCTTCATTCAATCTTGATATTTCCTTTTTGTATATACTATTCTCTTCTTCTAATTTATTTATTTTCTCTTCCAAATCATCATTCTTTCTCTTAACTTCATCAAACATCTTTAACTTCTCTTTTAAATAATCAATCAAATTCCCTCTTTGTTCTAATTCATCATTCTTTTTCTTAATCTCATTAAACATCTTTAAATTTCCTTCTTGAAATCTATTCAATTCTTTCTCATAATGTTCGTTTTCTTCATTTTTCTCTTCAATTTCATTTAAAATTTTACATTTTTCTGCTGACCTTTCATTCATAATTGCAAACCATTTTTTCTCTCTTTCATTAATTCTTCATTTAAAAAATCTACTTCAAAAACTAAATTTGCATTTTCTTTCAACACTCTTTTACCTTGCTTTCCCATTGCAACAAATTATTAGAACTCACCTTATTGTTTTTTTTTTTTTAAATTATGCTACAATGATCTCCCTTTTCTTTAAAAACTATACATGCCTTCAACCATTCTCTTGAAATCTCAATCTTGTACTATACAATTATCCTAAAAGGATGAACACCACTTAAAAACAACATAATCTTAATTTAGCTTTTTCAACAATTTTATCAAATTTGTTGCTTCAATCTCCACTTTCATAGTTGTGATCTCCTTTCAGAGATAGGTGGCTTTTTCCTTCAAATTTGGGTGATTTCCATGTCTTCTCCTCTGGACTATGATATCAATAGCTTCAAACTTTCCAATAATTAGCAATCACTATTCTGGCATCTTCTATTTCTACATATGTGGTCTCAGTGTGAACAACACACTCAGTAATCTTTACTCCTTTTCCATCTTTTCTTTAATTACGATAACACTTCTATTGTGGCTGGGCAATTTGATGGAATGTGCCTTCATGTTGATTGGGATTACTCTTCCTTTGGAAAGCTTGTGATTTACTTTCATTCTGGAACATGCTACAGTGAATACACAAATCTCTTCATGTTTTCAACATAGAATAATCTTGCAAGAGTCAATTTCCATCTCATAGCTTATGGAGCTCACAAAAGACAGCTCAAACACAGAACCACACCCAAGATGTTCTCACTGCTCACAATATCCTCAGGATATTTTACCATACGCTCTGATACCACTTGTAGGAAGTGGATGGAATATAGATCCAACACATAAACTCAGAAATAAACACAAAATTGATTCACCAAAAATCCTTCATGTTGTTGTACATTTCATTAATCACTCAATACATTACATATGTTAGAATGTTACAACATTGCTTATGATCATTTCCATCTTGCCACTAATACTCAGACCCATTACATGATTCCTCTTTTAAAGAGGAGTTTAGAACTATCTAGAACATATTCAAAACATGTGAAAAAACCTTTAGGTCAATAGAGAAACGTCTAGATGGTCGGTGGGAAGGTTCTACATTAAATGGTCAATTTGACTTAGTTAGGAAAAATTAATACTCTCCAACACATAAGTGTATTGATGTTAATTGGAAAAGGCATATGATATAATATAAATTCCAGCTATAGTGAATCCTCTGCAAACACGAAATATAAATACCAAAGATACAAGTTTCTCTCAATACTTGAAAGTACACTTCTAGAGATCACATACATGAAGTTAGGGAACATTAGTATACATGATTTATGGAAAAATATGGAAGAAGGGAGGAGGTCACCATTGTCTCCAAAAAACTTTTGAAAGTGGATTAGCTTATGCAGATGATTTCCCTTTGACAGTTTAGTGCTCTGACCTAGTTCTAGAATGCATAAATGAGTACAATTATGAAACTAGAGAAATCAAGACCATAGATGGAAAATTGGTGGCTAGGATACATGGTATTTCCATTGGAATCATTCTTAGATTACCCATTGGACATCAATTTACAAGCATAAATAAAGAGACTGCACAACAGTATTTCATTGAAAAGAAAAAGCAATGCCTCGATACTATAGCAAGGAATTGGCTACTAGCACCTAAGGGAGGTAGATTTCATCTGCCAAAGTTCTTCACTAATATCTCTTCATCGAAGATGTTTCCAACATGATTATTATCCTTCATAAGCTAGTAGAAAATAAAAAATAAAATAATTTTGAGAGATGGATGTATCTTTTCATTATCATCATATGTGTAGGCAATCAGTTCATTAATTGGGGAGGTATTTTTAGTGATAATTTACACAATCAATTGACTCAATTTGAATCAAACCAACATTTCTACATCCCTTCCTATCTCTTCTATGCAATTGCTAGTATGAAAATTTGGTCGGGACTCAACACTAGAGGGGTATATAATAATATAACACAAATCTATGATTTTTATCCATAGTTGCAACTAGAACAAAGTTATAAAAACTTTCGAAGAGTGAATGATTCTTTCGTTATGTTGACAATGAGTGAACTTTAGGGAATCATTGGGATAAGAATATCTCTAGAGGAAACAAGTCTTGTTAGGAAATATGGTCTAGTTACTTCATTCAGTTTTCAAGATTTACCTATTTGTGAATTGGAGGATTTGATGTATATCCATACAAATTACCAAAATATATGGATTGTAAGCTTATTTTGATATAACTCTATAGGAAAATTTGTGTCATCAACAAGAAGTGTAGAGATAATTTAAGGAAAATTTCTATATCTTTTCCCATTGGCCTTGGTCATTATAATTGCAAGTCTTCCTCTCACACTCAAA
This sequence comes from Sequoia sempervirens, assembly GCA_007258455.2. Taxonomy (NCBI): domain Eukaryota; kingdom Viridiplantae; phylum Streptophyta; class Pinopsida; order Cupressales; family Cupressaceae; genus Sequoia; species Sequoia sempervirens. Next base: position 131,897,207 of record VDFB02058242.1, on the reverse strand, counting down.
ACATCAAGTTATTGTTAGTAGATATGTACCTATATTTTTAAACTGTGATATTTCCTTTCAAAAACAAAAGTTACGTCAAAAAGAATCTAGGTCTTGATGCAGGATATTATCATTTTCCAGAAATTGAAGACTTTTGGGAAGACTGTGAAGATTATTATGAACTACAAAAAATGGATTGGATGAGGCTCAATTTGGAACAAATCAAAGAGTACAGACTTGGTTGGGTTGTGAATGGGATTGAAGATGATAAATCAAACTTGATTGAACCTCATTACTTTGAAAATATTTAGATACAACCTTTGCCACCTATCAATTGGGAAAATCGGGAAATGAAGTCCAAATTAGTGAAATGATTGATTATATTCTCAATAGGTTAGAGGATTGGGTAAAATGGAAAATGATAAAGGTAACCTCCACCAAACCTTTAAACAAAGATGATTCTTTGAAAAGGAGGAACAAAAAACAAGAAGGTTCTTCTTCTTCCACTCTCTCTCAAGTTTCTACTTTACTTCCCAATTATCAACAAGATATTCAAGGAGGTGGTGATTATGAGGACTTGTCTAAGAAAAAGTAATTTAAAAGAACATGTAAAGATGATCCAAAAAATAAAGAAGAAAATATCAAAGGTAAAATGAAAATCGTTAAATCCATTCAAGAAGAAGTAGAGGCAAAGGAACCCATAGATCCTAGTGGTGATGAGAAAATTCTTGTCATCTCTCCTTCCATTCTTATCATATCTCCATAGTATGATATTCCTCTCTCTCCTCATATTATACAACTTCCATCTTCATTGACTACAAATTCTCTTCTCATAGATGATTCTTTCCCATTAGTTCCTCCTCCACTTGTAGTTCATCATATCCATCATCTACTAACATTCCAAAATATTGACAAGGTCCTACATCTTCTTGGCTACGACAAAGTTTGATGAAAATTCCATAGATCCTAGTGGTGATGAGAAAATTCTTGTCATCTCTCCTTCCATTCTTATCATATCTCCATAGTATGATATTCCTCTCTCTCCTCATATTATACAACTTCCATCTTCATTTACTACAAATTCTCTTCTCAAAGATGATTCTTTCCCATTAGTTCCTCCTCCACTTGTAGTTCATCATATCTATCATCTACTAACATTCCAAAATCTTGACAAGGTCCTACATCTTCTTGGCTATGACAAAGTTTGATGAAGAAAAGGAAAGTATCTTAGTTAACCATTCTAGAATTTGATACACTTTCTAGTTAAATTTATAAATCATATAAATCAAAGAAAACAAAGGTTGCACATTTATATTGACAATAGATTCCTCATCACAAAATATGTGTGTTGAAGTTGCAAAACCAATTTTGGAGAAAAATTTAGATGAAGCCAGTGTAAGTGATTTTGACATTAATAAGGTGGATCTTGGGCCTTCAACTCATGAAGGAACTGAAATCCATTATTTTATATGTTAGCTACCAAGTTGATAGAAAGGAGAGAAAAAGAGAAACATGTACAAAAGATTAGTTAAAGCAATAGGTGTAGATTTTGATTTCATATCTCAAATACTTTATAGAAACTTCTTCCTTACCTATAGATGTAATTCTCACTTCTGTAGATTCTATTTTTGAAGGAAAAATGAAAAAAGGATCATTGAAAATATTCATAAATACCAATCATATGGTATGGTAATTGCAAAGTGTGTAGAGAAAATGAAATCAAATGTACTCAATTTTATTGAAAAGGCTAAAAGTATCTATGGTGAAGTAAAAATAAGGAAAGTAGAAAAAAAAATAAGAAGCATAAAAAGAGAAGAATCAGTATGAAAAAGAATTGTAAAAGATCTCAACGAAATGGTTGTGACAGATGTTAACAGTTTGGTTGCTAAGAGTATTTTTCCAATATAGAAGAAAATAAATTGGATTCTTGGTTTCAAAGTGCAGAGTGGAAGCTAGTCATCATCAAGAAAATATTGACTGAGAAAGAGAAACTCTTGGAAATATGTCAACATTTAAAAATGAAAGTTTAGGGTGATCTCTTATCAATCAGTTTTGGTATAATGGAAAAAGTAAAATTCAGTTTATGAATTTTTAGACCATCAAGAAAAAACTTTGAAGAAATGATCGACACATGATTTTTCAATAAACAAGTCTTCAATGTAGATGTGATGAAGAAGTTGAGTAGTATCTCCATTACTCTTGATGTATGCATCAAACATTTATCTAATTATCATCAATTTTTAGATAATGTTCAAACTTGAGTTACTTAACTTGAAGACTAAGGATGAACAATGTGGTTGTTCCCAAAAATAATTTCATTGCTCAAGCCATCAACTTGTTTAAAGTGTTTAAAGAAAATAATTCTCTTAATGAAAAGCAATCCACAATGTAGAGAACTTCTCCAGAAAGTACTAGAGACAATATAGAAAAAGGAAAAGGAACTTCTCAATAAGGCCAGTTGTACAACTTGCTTCTCAAAAATCAAAAGTCATAAGTCATACTTGTTTTGGTTCTAAGTTATCTTTTTTAAATAGTGACTTATTTCACTATTTGTAGACAAGTTAGAAAAGAAGATTTATTTTCTTTTCTCAAAATTTGAAAGTAGTTACCCATGTAGTTATGAAGTAGTTATAAGTTTTAATGGGAAAAATCCTATATATACAAATCTTGTGCTATTGTAAAGGGAATTTTTGATTCTCAAAATTTTTGTATAAATGATTTTTAGAATTGTACAATTCTACAAATTAATGGAAATAATTTTGAAAGTGGATTCATGGTGTTTTATACGTGTCATTGGTAATTGTTGATGCCAAAAATTGACAAGGTAACAACCTTATAGGAAACTTAGTTAATGGGGGACTGATTTGCACTAAATTGAGTGACCTCTAGGTTTTGAAAGAAGTTGGCTTCTTCTATATTTGGGGTTTTGGAATGGGAAATAGAAGCAGATATAAAAAAATAAAGATCTAACTAAGGCGATATGCCAAGATGTAGATATAGGCACGATAAATCTATCTTTTGGGATGTGTTTTAAGGGCCCATTCAACAATTTGCTAAGTCCCAAAATAACACAAATCAAAGATGAAAACCTAAATAATTTATTCAATAACATAAAATAACTCTCATACACATTCACTCAAAAGAAGAGTCAAAGACATTGTCTAAACCAACAAAATTGTATTTAAATCATAGAAGTTATGCAAATAAACAACTTAGGACAATAATGACATAGTATAATGTTTTATCAAATAGCTTAAGAAAAATAGAAAGACCAAACAATGGCACAATCTGAGAGTCTTATACAATAATCTAAAAATAATACAAAAAGGCTTGGTGTCTTTCACAAAATTTTCTATATCTTCTGAACTCGATTTAGGAAGGAAGAAGTAGTATATATAGATAAAAATTCCACCACTTGGTGGGTCAATAATATAAAATATTCCCCCATCGTGAGCAATGATGTCGAGAGCAATGATTTTCTTAATCCATTGCAATAGAAAAAGATTCCAAGCATGATTAGTGGTCGTCCTCAAGCTAGATGAATCCCCTGCAAATGATGGAAGTGGTCCCAGAAAAAACCTTGTGCAAACATGTGTCACTCACCCATGAAGGCAGTTAGAGCATGTGGAAATTTGGTGGGGATCATTGGTTGTTTCTTCCTTCCCTTCAATAGAATCCCCACAGAGGAGACACATGGCAGCAGGTCAGGGCCTGTGGTGGATTCCTCCTCTTTGTGATGAAAATACCCCATGGTGAAGACATGTGGAGGCAGTATCTACCACCGACGCTGACTGTGGGGTCTACCAAAAAGTGTACGCAAATGGATGCTACATGGCACATGGATGGGGCCTAATAAGGAAGCAATGGGAAGTGGCTCTCAAATGCCCATGTTGCTGACACGTGGAAACATGGTGGGGGTTGGTAGGAGAGTGAAGGAAGAAGTCCCAATGGAGAGTGCTAGGCAGACACGTGGCGATAGTGGAAGAAGCTTTGCAAAAAGGGTCTAGGAATATATGTAGTGTGGGCTAAACTTAGCAAAATAATCCTCTCGAAGGGAGCTAGAGGAAATTTATGTCCATAGCTTTTGGCGACTACCAGGGGCATTTTTCTTGTAGAATGAGGAACTCAATATTTTCTGGTTTGTAGACTAGAGCCTTATCCATTAGGCGATGCAATCAGAGCTTGGAGAGAGAAATTTGTAGAGGCAGCCAATCAGCCTCAAAAGGGGTCAATATGTCACAAAAATTCTCTTGTGCTTCATGTAGATCAATCATTTCTTTGTATGATAGAATTGTGGATATACCAGCCTCATACTTGAGTTGGAAGAGCAGTCGTGCTATCAAGTGAGTGACACCCTCAATATCCTCTACAGTAGGGGGTTGACTGAAGCTCTAAAAAGTGGATGTCTTACTATTTCTCTCCAATCTTCACTGCAATGTGCTCCATTATGGCCATTGATTCATCCAAAAGAAACGGGGAGGGTAAGCCCATCTAAGTTAGTTGGGAGAACCTAGCCCACATGCTATTCATGGTTCGATCTAGTGTGGCAGTGCACTCGCTAGCATGGAGGATGGATGTGTGGCATTGGATGAACCTGTTCACTATTTTGGCAGTGGCTTTTTGGTCCCTAATCCCTGCATTTGCTAAGTCCTCATCTAGGACCATGTATAGCTTATCTTGGAACAATTTTTTCACCTTAGGAACCTTTTCCACAATGTATTGCGGGAACCACTCAATCACTCCACGAACTTCCCTACCTAAACTTGTTGCCTCCACCATGAATTGCAATGTCGATTGAAGAGTCAAGTAGAAGGCCTTGACTTTTTCCGAGTATGAGATATTCAATTGTTGAGCCACCAGAAGGAGGTATGACTAGGAAATAGGGGGTTTGGGAAGAGTCTTCAAAAGACTAATCTCAGCCTCCCTTGAACCAACATCCTGTAACATTAGTTCCGCAATCCTTTTGTTTGTGGCCAAAATTTGTCCCCATAGGGTTCTCAATTATATGAGCTAGTTTTCTTTAGCTAGGTCTTTATTTACTGATTCCCTTTTGAGGGAAGACTTAATCTCTTGGACTTCATTCTCTAATTGAGCTCGTCGGTCCGCAAAGTTTGCATCCTTCTGCTACATTTTTTCTCTAATTGAGCGTGTTGATGGTCAAAATCCTCATTTTTTCGTTGCATCTCCTACTCCACCTGAGCCAACTGGTCTTGATATTCTTGGTTTTTTCATTACAGCTCGATGACCAGGTTGGGATCATAGGATTGGAACTTTGCAAGTTCCTTCCAGAATTTAGCCTACTCTATTTGCACTTGTTGTGATAAGCACACAAATTTTGCATCCCTCACCTTGTCCTTCACCAACAGGACCTCGACTCTCTCAAAAATTTTAAGCTCTTCTTCTCTCTTCTTCAGCTAGCGACCGAACTTGAGGAAGTTGGTGGTCACCACCCATTGTGTCTCCTACATGAGCTAAAAATTTTCTTGCAGCTAGTCTATGCTCAGATTGAGCCCCATGGCATACATGTAATCATCGGGTTGCATCTCTCCTTGTGGTTTGATGATGGTCAGATACATGGTTGCAAAATGCAACAATTGTTGAGCCTCATTAAAAATAGTTTCTACCTTTTTCTCTACTAAATTTTTAGCATTCTTGGCCTTTTTCTTCTGGATCCTGATAGCTTGTGCTTGTTTTGTTTTATCACCCTCCGACAAAAAATTTGTTAATGATCTAATGAGTTTTCCTGCGAAAGGTGCATCGAGAGGAAGGGTGAAAGGGAATGAGAGGGTAGTGGTTCTAGGAAATTTTTTCCTTGGAAGAGATATTATTTGTGGGGAAAATGGAGGAATATTCCAAATCCTGGTCTATGATCCAACGGGAGGGCTCAAGGGAAGTGATGGTGGTAGCAGAGTCATGGTAGATTCCATCTGTTGGGTAGACTAGGTTAGGTCCAATACAATAGTAGTAGGAGGGGTATCAAAGGCAGTTGAAGAAGCAAAAGGTGAAGCGATAGTGGATGTAGATTGGGCTCTGGTGAAAGGTGGAAAGGTCTGTGGAGGAGTTGAGGCAAATGGTCTCACCTAGGAGAACTAGGAGAAACCTCCCATGACCATTGCGATAGAAGTGGAAAAAGAAAAGCTAACACTTGAAGTGAGGGATGTCGCAGACACACCAAGAGGAACTAAAGATTGTGAAGCAAGAGAGGAGGGAGCAAAAGTTACATACTATTCAGATGATTGTGATCCTTGGCTCGCTGGGGGCTCCTGACTTGCTGTAGGCTCTTGCGAACTCTCTCCATAAGTTGCTTCTATGCATTGCCATTTGATAGGCAGGGAATCGTCCACCTCTATAGCCTCTGATTATTATTGTGGGGTTGTTTTGGTTCTTTTTGCGGTCCAAGTGTGAGTCAATGAGGCCCTAGCACATGATATGTTCAACCACACATTTGAAGAAACCTTGCTAGGTTGCTTTGTCGCCTTTTCTTTCTGCTATGTTGGGGCCATCTATACCTCTATTTCCTTCTCCTTTACTTTCCCTATATATGTTTTGGCCTCCTCTAGGTTGATATCTTCATCATCGCTTGCATTAGAATCAGTATGCATGTCATTCCACAATTTATTGAATCTGTCATCCATCTCTATGCTTTGATAAGGGGTATCAAGGCATTGGATTTCCTATTGGTAAATCCATAAATTCCTAATCCTTTCCTCACTCTAGTTGAAATTCCTTATCAAATCTTTGTGAAGAGTGGCCCTGATTTGATTCTTCTCATTATACTTTGTTGATTGGAAGTAGAACTTAAGCCATTGTGGCTTACTATCCTCGGTTGGAATATGAGGTAGGTCCACCAATAGATCATCATGATCCTTTAGTGGGTTCCACCACTTCTCCCAGTAAGGCCAGGGGTTGTGCATTACTTTGACATGTTCATTTGTTAAGCCATTGTCAGGGTTGTAATGCCATTTGTCACAAATCCATACTAGCCCCAGATGAGCCAGCTTTGCCTCTAGCAGCTTATGTGTCCGCTTCTTGGCCATAACCACTGTTTTAAAGCTCAATAGGCAGATGAAAAATCCTTGATTCTTGGATTTTCCTTCGCAAAAGGTATAGTCAATAATTGATACTTTCCAAAACATTTCGAGGGCCAACACCCGATTTGTGAGATGCTGGAAGCCAAAATTATTCCTCGATAAAGCCGTGCATCTAAATGAATGTGAAATCTTCTTTGAGAAACTAGTCACATTTTAGAGTGAAATTATGCATATACTCTGTCTGGTCTAAGGTGAGGTGGTAAAGATCACCATCCTCTCTCAAATCTTGTAGAATCAGAGTCAAGAAATAATCAAAAAATGCATAATAATCATAAGTTCAGGAGAGGAGAGGAGTCCATACAGAAACCAACCTTCTTGCATTTTCATCAAATATATCCAACCTCACATGTTTTTTTGAAGAAGCTAGGGTTCTGATGCAAAAACATATGGGCAAGGAAAGAAGGAAAGCTATACCTCTATGTGAACTCTATATTCCCTTATTTGGCTAAGCATCTTCCCAACGATGAATTTAGTGAAATCATACTAGAAAAAGGAATGTTACCTATGCAACTGAAACCCCAGACCTAGTTGAAACTCCTGAACATACTTGTTAGTGTCTAGGCCACAAACGAAGGCCATCATTGAGAAGGAATCCTATAGGTTCATGAGGAAGAATTGTACGCCACCAGAATCTATGGTGGCTTTTTATGATCTTCCCTGGGCCTTTTGGTTTCTTTGTTATAAAAATCTAGAGCAAAATATTTGGTTTTCCATATTTTCTCCCCCTTTGTTGGAGTGAATGACTCCATCTCGTCTACTTTGGAGATTTTTTCAGGAATGCATAGCATGTTCCAAATAGCTTCTATGCAAATATTAACTCTTAGCTCCTAGCCCTCGATGGTGTTGGTATCTAGGTTGAAATGATTAATGGCCACATCAACTAGCTCTAGGCAGTAGTGCACAAACGAGACCATATACTATGGAAGCCTACTAAACCATTGCTTCTGTGCCAAAGAATTTGTGTCACTATTTTTCTTCATTCTCTTGTAGGCCACCTACCTAGGAGTCTTAGGGTTATTTTTAAGGATGGGATCATGAATGTTATCCCATTCCCCCTTTATTTGGCTTTGGTCTCTGTGGGTTTTTTGTTTTTCTGAGGCTAGTGTGTTTACCCACTCCAATTCTCTAGTATCCTAGGTGAAGCGTAAGAGATGTATTCAAAGATATAAGCGGCTGGTGTTGCACGCACAACGTCAAACAAGCTTTGTGTTTCCTCTCCTTGCATTTCTGTTTGAGAACTTTCAACCATTTTCCTTTTGCTATAGATTTTTGCTATGCTCAAATTTTTTGCAAATCACTTCGGCTCTGTCTACACTCAAAACTCTTTGCTCTAGGTAGCATGCTCAAGAAGCTTTCACAATGTTAGTTTCTTGCATGAAATACTTATCTATTTCTTTCTTGAGGTAGCCAACAATGGTTTCCTTTTAGCATTAAATTTGACATGTACCACCAACTCTTTTGCTTGTGCGAAATGAATTCGATTCCATTTTGAAATGACAAAAATTCATAATGACATTTGGTAATGATGTACTACAGTGCAATTTTTTTTGGAAATTGAGCAGATGATTTGAAGGCGGTTTAGGCTTTTGCATGCTCTGGAAATTAATATCGAAAAAAGAATGATTAAGCCAAAATATGCAATAAGTACTTGAAAATATTTGCATTCTTCCTTGGAGTTTGAAAAATGCTTACAACGTGACACCTCAACACCTAGCTGTGTAGACTACTACTAAGGACTACCACTGGCTTATGCTAATTAATTAGCTCTTATTAATTTTGCATGTAGCAAATTGTACCTAGCAGATGCAACTGGGTGGAAAATTCGAGCAAGCTTTGGTGGGATTTTTGAGTTGGTACTCGATTAGCATCATGCTGATGGAACGTAGATTACCTTGCATATCCTGAATATTTATATAAATAGGCGCTTAGAAAATAGAAAAATCACACTTAGCAATTTGAGAAGAATTGGTATTAGAAAGTTAGGAAAAATTTAGCATTAGCAGTTGCATAGAGCTAGACTTAGGCAGTTGTGTAGAGCTTGCATTAGGTAGTTGCACAGAGATTAGCACCATGAATACTCCCATTAGGCTAGTTTGTAACAAGTCCCAGACAACATTCCTAGGTGAAATATCGAATAGGAACCTGAAGAGAATGACCAAGAATAAACAATCATTGGCCATAGTAACGATGAAGTGGGTTAGGGGGAGGGACTGCATTAAGTACGAGGATATATATAGGGTCAATAATGACGTATGTTCTCACTTTGTTGCCTTGTTACTTGATATTCAGGTTCCAAAATAAATGATTATTCACCTGGTTCTTGCAAGATTCCTGAAGAAGTACCTTGGAGGCCTTGGCAAGGTGGTGGAGAATGCTATGTATGGTGTGGCCATTCTAACGACAAGTGACCTCTATAACCACATTGAAGAAGATGCGGTGGTGCCATGGGTTCCATTTCTGAGCAGGTTCCACATTTAAACACACGAAGAGCATCACTAGAGGGTCACTCATGCCCGTCATTTCCTACTATGCTGCTATAATGTAGTGCTTTTCTATGGCGTAGAGTGGTACATTGACTTCAGGGATTTGGTATATCCCCCACCATTGGCCATTGCTCCTATTGATGCTATTGTTGTTGTTGGTCTTATTGTCATTCCTAATGCCCTTGCTAATGATGATGTTGTTTCGGATGTTACTGATAATGCTCCCATTTCTCTAGCTTGAGACTGAAAAACCCTTTTATGTTTTAAGAAATCAACACTTTGTTAATCCATTTTTTTGTATATATGCTTGGAAAAGGGCTTTACTGCACATATATATGAAGAAGATGTAGAATATATAGATATACTTTTAAATGTATGGCCTCAGAGCCATTTTGAAAATGTATTTGTCAAAGTATATATATAATGAATATACCGCTTATACTATCCTTCCTATCTCTTTTTCTTGTGGTTATGCAATATGGGTTTTCTTCAATTTTGCATATGGGTGTCATTTAAATTTTATGCAAATATGTTTTCATTTCAATTTTCTACATATGAGTTCATTTTTTTGCATCATGGGTTGTATTTATTTTCCCGCTTCTTGCATAGATGAATTAAATTGAAAGACTAGACAACAAAAAAATGAAAGAAAAGTAATTACACTACTTACATATTTACACTAGCAAAATAATTGTGAAGCTTAATTAAATTTTTTTAGGTGAATTCCATTAATTGGAATAGCCAATGCTTCCTACTCCATATTTTCTAATTCAAATGCATTGTGTTGCTTACATTGAATTATTCTGAAAGGGCCTTCCCAAAGACTGTCAAACTTTCTATGTTGGCTTGGCTTCATAACCCTTTCATTTAATTTTAATACTAGGTCTCAGCATTTTAGACCTTGGTCTAGAGCTCTCTTGTTGAATCATCTCTTAACCACCTGCTGGTAGTTGGACATGGCTATCAGGGCCTTTTCCCCTTTTTCCTGCACTTCCAACAACTCTGCCAATCAAACCTCCATGGCTCCATTTTCTTCAACTTTGAGAGATTTGAGCAATTGTAGTGCTGGAATCTCCATAGAGATGGGCAATAGCGCTTCTTTTCCATACACTAACTTGTACGACAAAGTCTTGAGGACTTGCTTGGGAGTTGTATAGTCAGCTCAGAGTGCTGTTCGAAGGTTCTTATGCCATTCTCTTTGATGTTCTAACCCGATTCTTTTAATGAGCCAGACTAATTTTTTGTTAGTTGATGTAGCCAAGTCGTTCCCTTGTGGGTAGTAATTTGATGACATTTTCAAGAATATTCCATACACGAGTGTGAATTGACATACCTTAGAGCCTAGGAAAGCCTTGGCGTTGTAAAAAATGATGGTCTTTGGCGGGACGAATCTCATTACTATCCTCTCCAGGAAGTCTACAATCTCCACCTTCATTGCATTCTATAGGGGCATGGCTTCAATCCACTTGGTAAAGTAGTTTGTGTCCATGAGGATCCATTTTTGTTCAGCACTAGAGGTGGGATTGGTCATCTCGATGAAATCAAGTCCCCACTATGCGAATGGCTTGTCCACCACTATTGCATTGAGAGGCATTGCATAATTTTTTCTTCTTCTTGTGAAGAATTGGCATTCCTTGTAGGCTTTTACCAAGGAGTATGAGTCACTAAATAAAATAGGCTAGAAGTATCTGATACACATGATTTTTCAATGGTGGTGGTCTTCGTAGAGAAGTGCCCACCTATGGGACTGTTGTGGAAAGTTCAAGAATTCTCTTCGCTTGCTTTGTGGTGACACACAATAATAGAACACCATTGAAGTTCCTTTTGAAGAGGACCTCTTCAATAAGTGTGTATCTTTTGTTTTGTAGTCGGTAGAATCTCCTCTTTTGATAAGGAAGTCCTGGCAGATATCTTCCAATGCACATGAATCTCACTCTATCCACTAGCCAACAGTCTTTAGACTCAAATTCATTTGTCAGAATCAGCTTTGGTTGCTCCTCTTCAGCTGTCATTTCCTCTTCATGCGCCAAATATTCACATATTCCCCTTCCTCAGATGGTCTTTGTAGGCCTGACTTCAATATCATATTCAAGGATCATAGTGATCCAATTGGCCTTCTTTTTGGTGATTTCTCCTTCCATGATGTATTCGCACACACTGGAATGCACGACATAAACAATCACCTTGTTGCAAGATATGAGGTGTGAGAAATTCTTGAATCCCTTAACAATAGCAAACACTTGCCTCTCGATGAAGTGTAGTTTGTCTCATATTATTTTAGGGTCCAGGAGTGAAATGCTATCAGATGTTCTCCCTTTCCTTCATCATCTTTTTGAGTTAAGACAATAGCAATGATTGACTTGCTATTGAATACATACATTATGAAATATTTTGACAGGTCTGGATTTACTAGCATAGGAGATGAAGAAATAGCATCCTTAACCTTCTCGAAGGCTTCTCTAGCTTCTTTTGTCCATTTGAATAATTGATCATTTTTTAGCATCAGGGTGATTGGTCTAATTATTCCTACAAAATCCAAAATGAATTTGCTCACAAAATTTACCTTCCCTAGGAAAGACTGGAATTCTTTCTTGTTGACTAGTAGGGGAAGCTCTCTTATTTCCTTTACCTACTTAGGATCAATTGCAACTCCTTCTTTGGACACTACATGTCCTAATAATTTTCCTTTTGGTACTCTAAAGACACATTTTTTCGGGTTTAGGGATACCCCAAACTCTTGGAATTTTTTGAAAACCATCTCTAAGTGATCAAAGTGATCATCCTTAGACTTAGAGAATACAATCAGATCATCCAAATAGATTAGGATAATCTTGTTGATCAATTTGTTGAAAGTGATATCCATTGCCTGCTGGAAAGTGGCTCCCACATTTGAAAGGTCGAAAGGAATTTTAGCATATGCAAACATTCCCCACTTGGTAGTGAACGTGGTTTTGTGTTGGTCCTCTTCTTTGACCCGGATCTAGTTGTACCTAGAGAAATTGTCCAGCAAAGAAAACATTTCTGATCCTTCCACTATTTTCAAGATTGACTCCATAGAAGGCAACTAGTGGTCCTTTAGGGATGCTTTGTTCAGGTCCTGAAAGTCGACACATAGGCATATATCTCTATTCTTTCATACTATAACTAGGTTGGATACCTATGTGCTATGCTTAATTGAGAAGATGATCTAAGATTGAATTAGCTTTGTCAGCTCTTGTGCCATTAGTGCCTCAATTTTAGGATTCACCAACCTCTGCTTTTGGCAGACTGGTTTTCACCTTTCATTAGCTCTATTGTATGTTGGATAATTTTTGGATTGTATCCCTTGAGGTCATCATATGACCAGGCCACCGGGTATGTGCAGGATCATGATGGGCCAAAAAGTGGCGATATGATGGGTATGTGTAGGGTATGTGGCTGACGACTTTTTTTACCAAAAAATAATGAAATGAAAAGGGTTTTTAAAGGATATTATCAGCTTTCCACCAATATAAATTATGGTTTACTTTGAATTTAATAAATAAATATTATTCATTTTCTATTTGAATTACGACTAAAGTCCTAATTGATAGGCTGATTGAAAAACATCTATAGCTTTCAAATGGTATCACATTTTTTGAATCCAAAACATGTGTCACATTCTATGCTTCGCATACTATATGATTAAAAAAAGAAATATTGAATTTCATGAAGTTTTGACCAAGTTAAGGTGGTCAAACATACAAGTTTTATATTTTTTAAAAGTTGTAATAAAAAATTATAATTAATTATTTACTTGGAAAAAAATTATAAAAAAAAATGCATCACATTCGTACATGAGTCCTCTACTTATATCTAAAATATTATAAAAAAATATTATCATTTTATTGTGGTTAGGGTGGTCAGACAGACACCTACTTCTTATTTTTTCTCTTAAATTTAAGTACTACTGCATTGAAATTTCAATTTTTTACCAAATAGATTTAAAAAAAATAAAAATTAATCTAGTAGTTTAGAAACTACATTCAATTTTCTACAGATTCTATTGTTACATATTTTTGAAATAATATAGATAACTTATTCAAATTTTAATGTCAAGTTGCCTAACTCTGATTTTTCTGAATTCTTTGCCACTTAAGGGCCTGTTTTTTCCATGATGATCCTGCACATACCCCACCACTCCTTCATACTTCTCACAAAAGTTGATGAACCTCTCCTTTTCATGATGTGGGACATCTTTTTTGACCTTGAGCTTTCTTCCATCTTCGACCTGAAGGTTTGCATAGTCTCTTTTGTCTGCTACAAAATTCCTTATGTAATTTCTCACATCGTCACAATCGAACATGTTTTCGAGAGTGACCAGCCCTAGGAAGCTTGTTGGACCTCAGTTGAATGATTTTTCCATTATAAGACTCAACAATCTTTGGTTGGAGTTGCTCAGGGAACTCTCTCGAATATTGGATGAATGAAGCGATGTGTTCATCGCTTTCCAACACTTGCTAGCTCTAATCATTATCTAGAATTACCAGTCGGACTATTACTTGCACAAAGTGTTTGTTATGAATAAGTCAGAAGCATAATCAAATTGAGATTTTATTGCGGCCATGCGATCAGCATCAACATTTTTTTCTTAGGGAATTGTCTAGATGTTGAAGGATTCAAAGCCCTCGATCAAGTCCCAGAATCTATGTCTATAGGATCTCATGCAAACATTCTTAGTTGCGGAGAGCCCTCATACTTGGTTTACCACTAGTTTGGAATCTTTGAACACCATTAATTGCTTGATGCCCATCCACTCTACAAAGCTTAGACCTTGCACTAGGCCTTCATATTCAGCTTTATTGTTCAAACAAGCGAACTAGAAGTGGAAGGACTAGAGTGTCTTTTCATTGTGTGGGGATATCAAACATATCAAAGCTCTTGCACCAACTATTCATCTTGCTCCGTCAAAGTGCATCATCCATAGCTCTAAGGCTTGATCACTTTCAAATTCCTTCATGACCTTTAGAATCTCTTGATCTTCATCATAGATGACATAGGTGCCTAACTCGGTAGCATGATAGTTTCTGAAAGGATCAACATCTATGTATTCCCTCAAGAGGACCGCTTCTTGATCAGTCTAATCTCCAGTCACTTTTTCATCCTCTAGTAACTCGGTGCAATACTTTTCCTCTTTGGTGAAAGAGGTATGGGCAGCTTCAAAGTTGATCATGGCTTCATCGATCACATGTTCTGAATGCAGAGATTCAGATATTATCTTCATTTTAGCTCCATGCTTGGTCCTGAGGATCAAGTGTGACCAATCCAAAGAAAGATATCCACCTATCTTTGAAGTGAATTCTTGGGATAGGCAGAGGCCGAACATAGGAGGAACGTCTATGATCACAGTATCTTGTTGACTTGTGATGCTAGGGAAGGAGAATAGAGTCAAGGAGAGGTCTTTGATGACACCTACAATTTTGAATTTGTTCCCATCAAGCTACATAACCCCCCTTTCCAAAGGTTCATATCTAAGTCTTAAGTCTTTAGCTATCTGCTTGGGCATGACTATGGTGGTAGCATCAGAGTCAATCATGGAATTATGCAGTAGTTTCTTCCCCACAATAAGAGTTAGGAAAAAGGGTTTCGGTTTTGACTCATTTCTAACTTTGGTAGATATTTCCTCTGTGCTATTTGTGAGAACTTTGGTAGGAGGTGATGGATCAATGGCCTTTCCCTTGAGTGATTTCTTTGTTGGTTGAATGATTAGATCTTCCTTGAGAACTTTTTGTAGCAAGTTCTTCTGCTCCGAAATAGCTAAGATATCCCAAAGGGACACATTAGCAGATGATTTTTTCAATTGTTCCACCACATTGAATGGTGGTAGATTTGAAGGCTTCTGCTCCTTAGCTCTGGTTATAACAATTTCCATTTACAACTAAAGTTGTTGCGCCACTATGGAGGTACCAGGAATTTGGTCAAAGGCACTTTTATTCTGTGAGACGACTAGTTTTCCCATGAATCTCCTTTTTGAGCAAGTGTTGTAATCCAATTGCACTTGCAGGGCTTTAGATGTAGAAGCATTTTTTTTGAATACCACTTCTTCTTCTTCCATCCATGAGAAGAGTGCGTGATTGGGGGCTATATCTATTTCTTGCTCTAGGGACATCCCTTGCATTTGCGTGATGAGTACCACATTTTCCATTTGTGGAAAGGCATATACATAACCTCTAGGGTTTGATGTTGTTCCTTGACTGTGTTGTTCTTCCATCTGTTGTTGTAGATTACCATGCGGTTAGTTTTGGGGAATATGTGCATCACCACAGGGGAAGCACCAGGGGTTAATGTCATTGATTAAAATGTTTTTCCTTGTTGTCAACTCTTTGTTTGAGCTTGGGTGAGCACCTTGCAATGGAGTAGGTATAGGTACTATTTGATTAGTTGAGCCTATAGTTTTGTGTGTGAGCCTCCTTGGAACTGGTTTTGCTAGTAAGAAGATCTTTTGACTTGATAATTTTGGTAGGTTGGCTTTGGAGGCATGGACTAGTTCCACTTAATGATATCTATTTTGTTGGCCATGGTCTACAACATTTCCTGAACGTTGCTCATCTCATCCTTTGAAGAGCCAGATGTAGAAGAAAAATTATATGGTGTGGTTGGATATGTGTACATGGATTGAGGAGGAG
Organism: Sequoia sempervirens; assembly: GCA_007258455.2. Classification (NCBI taxonomy): domain Eukaryota; kingdom Viridiplantae; phylum Streptophyta; class Pinopsida; order Cupressales; family Cupressaceae; genus Sequoia; species Sequoia sempervirens. The sequence continues at coordinate 131,881,010 of VDFB02058242.1, read as the reverse complement.
CGAGCGCACTAGTAGATGGAATATCTTGGGCAAGAACTGATATTTCAGGAAATATAAGCATGATGGGATGAGGTGGCAACTTCCTAACATTTATCAGATTGTTCTACGATTTGACTGCGATGTTGTATGCATTCAATAGAGTGGTTTTGCCAAGAGACTGGATCATCATCAAGATGTTGACGTTGATGGATTTCAAGTAGAACATGAACGCCAACTCAGCCGACGGGTAGATAGCAGCCTAAATTCTTTGCCGAGTTATATGGAACTGAACGTTGAAGCCAATCACGGCTTCATATGGGGCTCACTTTATGACTAACAACTAATGTTATTTTGAAGACTTGTCTGCATCATTCGATAATCTTTCATAGAAAGGATCTTTGAGTTGATCCTAGGTATCGATAGTGTTAGCTTGTAGAGTGCGGTACCAATCCAGTACTTTACCCCTGAAAGAGGCTATAAGCAACCTTAGCACTATATTTTGGTCAGTAACTTCGTGCACCAAACACATGTCCACCACATCTTGCAGATATTTAGATGGTGTTCTTGAGCCATCTCCAGTAAATTTAGGTATAGCTTTTAAAGTGTAGACCGGGATAGGGGCCCAAATGGTGGGTGCTACTAGTGCTACAAGGGGACTTCCGACATCCCACACCATGTAATTTCTGTTAGCGATTGGCAACATGGCTAGCAAAGGGGGCAGAACATTCACTATATGGGTTCTAGCTTGTACTGTTCCTAGTGGTGGCACTGACAAACTAGGGTTATTCACTATTTGGGATCTAGTAACAGGTCGATGGCTCATACACCCACTTTAGATTTAGGTACATTTGAGTAGTCCCACCGAGTGTGCTAGAAAAAAGAAATTGTTGATGCCAAAAATTGACAAGGTAACAACCTTATGGGAAACTTAGTTAATGGGGGACCAATTGCGCTAAACTGAGTGACCTTCAGGTTTTTAAAGAAGCTGAAATCTTCTATATTTAGGGTTTTGGAATGGGAAATGAAAGCAAATATAAAAATAAAGATCTAACTAAGGCGATGCACCAAGATGTAGATATAGGCACGATAAATCTATCTTTTGGGATGTGATTTAAGGACCCGTTCAACAATCTGCTAAGTCCTAGAATAACAAAAAATAAAGATGAAAACCTGAATAATTTATTCAATAACATAAAATAACTCTCATACACATTCACTGAAAAGAAGAGTCAAAGACATGGTCTAAACTAGCAAACTTGTGTTTAAATCACAAATTTTTGTAAATAAACAACTCAGGACAATAATGGCACAGTATAATGTTTTATCAAATAGCTTAAGAAAAACAAAAAGGATGAACAATGGCATAGTTTGAGAGTCTTATACAATAATCTAAAAATAATACAAAAAGGCCTAGTGCCTTTCACAATTTTTTCTGTATCTTCTGAACTCATTTTCGAAAGCAAGAAGCAATATATATAGGTAAAAATTCTACCACTTGGTGGGTCAATAACAGAAAAGATTCCCTCATCATGAGCGATGATGCCCAGGACAATGATTTCCTTAAGTCGTTGCAACAAAAAAAATTCCAAGCATGGAATGCGGTCATCCTCAATCTAGATGCATCCCTTGCAAATGATGGAAATGGTCCTAGAAAAACCTTATATAGACATGTGTCACTCACCCACGAAGGCAGTTAGAACACGTGGCAATCTGGAGGGGTTCGTTGGTCATTCCTTCCTTCCCTTTGATAGAATCCCCGCAGAGGAGACATGTGGTGGCAAGTTGGGGCCTGTGGTTGATTAATCCTCTTTGCAATGAAAATTCCCCGTGGTCAAGACACGTGGAGGCAGTCTCTACCACCAGTGCTGACTGTGGGGTCTGCCAAAAAGTGTACACAGATGGATGCTACATGGCACGTGAATGGGGCCCGATAAGGAAGCAATGGGAATCAACTCTCAAATGCCTGTGCTATTGACACGTGGAAACATGGTGGGGGCTGGTAGGAGAGCAAAGGAAGAAGTCCCAATGGAGAGCGCTTGGCGTACATGTGGCGGAAGTGGACGAAAATTTGCAAAAAGAGGCCGAGAATATATGTAGGGCAGGTTGAACTTAGCAAAATAATCCACTTGAAGGGAGCTAGAGGAGATTTATGTCCACATTAATCTTTTCATATGTCAAGTTAATAATGACCTTTTCTCTCCTAAGTCTTGTTTGTGAAAGTGATTAGTCATATTCCTAAAGGTATATGCTAGCCATTTCTTGGTACCTTGATTTGGATATGCTAATGCTCATAATGTGTATTCATCATAAAACTCTTGTGCATAGTCTTTTCTATTTACAATGAATCTTGTTTAGATTTAAATAAGTTTGTAAAACCAATAATAGAATTCATGTGTTTTTTGTTAAGTTATTTGGTACTTCATTCTCTTTAAACTAAGTTTTCCCATTCCTTTAGGGACTTTCTAGTTAAAAGCACACAAAACCCAAAATTATATCTTATGAGGGAGTTACCCCTCTCAAACACAAAGGAAGTTTGGTATTTGATAGTGATCTCTCCAACTGTTGGAACATTTTGTTACTCTCCATTAGCTGAGTAATACTAAAATTCCAAAGTGAGAAATCCATTCACCAACAAATACCCATATGATACAATTTATTTTTTGTCTAGGATGTACAAAAGTGGTTTTTTAAAAATCATATGTTTTGGGCCAAAACATGCATGTGCATGATCAAAATAATTTTACCTAAATGAAAGTATTTATCTAATTCATTTTGTGGGAAGATGTGTCTAATGGTGACATTTGGTCATGATAATATTTTATAAGTTTTTTATTGACCCTAATTTATGTTTTTAAAAATCCCTCATGTATGACCAACATAATTTGAGCTAAAATAATTGTAACATAAAAAAATTATCATGTAGAGAATGATGCCAGGATTGGTTAGACATTTAAAAAAATTCAAAATCAAAAGAACTTATTAAAACAATAATATATGGAACTTCAAGTTTACAAGTCCCTTTGTTTAAAAATAATTAATAGATAGAAAATGTCTAAGATTAAAAAAACATATTTGAAAACTAAAAATTGCCATTTGTCATGGGTTTTATTTTGGTCCAAAAATTCAAAAAAAAATCATCAATCATATTGCTAAAGTCAATTTTTACTCTTGCTATTAACAAGGCATTATACTTGTAGCTATCAAAGGTCAAGGGATGGATTTCCAAGCCTCTTCCAAGCCTAAAACCAAAGAAAAACCACAAGTTAAAAATTTGATATTTTATGGAATGTCTATCCGCTTTGAAACATGTACGCATTCTAAAAAGGAAAAAGTATGTGGTCTAAACAGGAAAAAAAAAAGCCCATTTTAAAATGGGTATGCATTCTAAAAGTAAATGGGTACCTATATTTATATTACCTACCATCATAACCACTTATAAATAGGTACCTATGAGTGATTTTGTAAGTGGCTAATATTCATCAATTGGCTAATAGCTAAAATTGGGGTTTCAAAATTTGGGTAATAGTATAAGTTGTAAGACAACCTAAATCACCACATTTTTACAAAATTTAACTTTAGTCTTGGTTAAATTGCTAGAAAAATTATTTTATTAAAATTTTTAACTCAAAAAATTGCCACAATATTTGATACCTAATTAGATCATATTTGCCTAAATTTTATAAGTTATAGTCGAAAATGAAATTAATTCGCCAATATTATTATATAATTATTGGCTAATTTAGGGCCATATTATCAATTTTTAATCACCACCTTTGATTTTATTTATAATCTAATGGTTGGGGTTGTATTTCATGGATTAAAATGCACCCATAGAACTCCAATACCCTTTAAGTCCAAAATTGTATTTGAGTAATTGAAGATTTATAATCTAACTATTAGGGTTAAATTTTGTGAACCAAAAAAGCCAAGCAAATTTACCAAAAAAATTTCTCTTGTGCGCAATGTCTGCACTGCTACCTCCATCCCTTCATTCACATTCTTCTTTCAATATTGCTCTGTACTGGGGGCTTGCAAACAAGTCTTGAAGGGGTGATAAAAGGCATCGATGGCTCATCCTCTCCTCTAGGTGACTTTGATACATCTACAACATTCAAAAGTCAAAAAACCCTTGTTCCCATAAATCTTATGCACCCTTTTTATGTGACCCAACAAAGCCTCTTCTCATTTAGATGTGCCCAAGAACTATAACAGAGATTTCAATGAGGGCGGGAATATTGAATGTTGGGCTTCTGTGACTCAGGAGACCCCCAATAGTGGGGTGAAACTCTCATCCTAGGATTCTCAACCAAATTAATCATATGCATTGGTGGATAGTTCAATAGTGTTAGAATATATTAACTCTGTCAGATAGGGCCTACAACTGTGCAAGCCACTTGCTTATCTAACCAAGCCCATCTTCTTGTCTGATCGAGCCACCTTCTTTCAATTAAGTTCTGAACTAAATAATTGACTAAGTACCTGTAGAATTTATTATGTATTTTCCTATAAATTGAATACTAATGCAAAGAGCTAAGTGCTTAGTTTTGTAGCCACTCTTTTGTTTCTCTGTTTGACTCTTCTCTATTTCTTTGATTGTGTTATGTTTTTAGGGTATCAGAGCCAAATGGGCTCTGTAGTGTCTATTGTGTGAATGACTATCAAGAGCCAAGTTGTTGGAGAAGTCTAGTCGCTAGAGTTTCTTCAAGTGCTGTTGAAAGGAGTTGCTATTTTAAAAAAAGGGTGAAGCATTGTTTGTTGTTCAAAGAACCCAACCATCAAAGAGATCACAGCTGCATTATTGTAGATATGTTGTCAAAGAGTTTGAAATTGCTGATTTATTTTTCTTTCAAATCCACCAGCTAATATTTATTCTTCAATCTTTGCTTGTTAAAATCTTTATATGCAACGATCTTTTAAGTATTTTACAAGTGCAAGTAATTTATATTGTACAGTTATAGAGTGAAAGTCAGATAGATTGGAAGAGGTGGTCTTACATTATTGCAGGGTGAGCTAGTTCTAGTGATGTTGGATCCATGATCCGTTCTGTTGAACATTATGACTTTGTTATTGTACATCACAATGGTGTGCAGTGCAACAATTCCTGTGTTCTCCAACAGTAGCTCCCATCTACCTTGTAGATTATTTTCCTTGTGTCCCCAACATGATGATAGATCAATTCTTTTTTTTAAAAGCATTGTTAGTTATGGATGTGTTTTTGTTACTGAAGTTCTAAATGGATGGAAATTCAGATAATTACTTCTAGAAGTTTTTAATTAGAAAATTTGATGACCTTAAATGTCATTTGAAAGGCTTGATGTTCAAAGCTCAGAAAATTTGGGAATTTTGTGAAGATTTTGTGACTTCAGCAGCTGCAAGTTCCAAGTTGGATGTATTTTGAGAAGATTTCGTCATTTCAATGGGTGTAAATTCGAAGCTCTAAGAATTTGTTATAGTTTTATGAAGATTTCTCCTGCAGGGGAATGCTGGAAAAATTATTGACAGAAGGTGAAATTATTGGCAGAAGGTGAAATTGTCATATTGTAAATTTCAACAATTCCTATTGAAGTGAAGAGATTTGTGAAACTCTTTCATAATTGCAAATCACAAATTTGTACAAGTCCTCGTCTATTTGGTTCATAAGAAGACCAACATCAAGGCACAATAATACAAAAATTTCATTGTATGTGTTGGTAGGGGCTTTATTCTTTAAGCCTTTGTGTTTGTGTGTTTGGAGAGTGTATTTTGTTCTTGCTATGGCTACCTCTAAGATCTCTAATATTGTGATTAGTGCAAAATTAGATGGTTCTAACTATGCAAGTTGGAAATGTGAGATGGAATTGATTTTACAAATGAAAGGCTTATGGGAGCTAGCAATAGAAGACAAACTTGTAGATGAAAGTAAGCATGAAAAATGGAATAAAATGGATATGAATGCACGGGCTACTATTTTATGGAAAATTAGTCCCAGGGATAAGGTCTCATGTTCAAGATCTGAAAACAACAAAGAAAATATGGGAAACTTTGCAAACAATGTATGAAATAAATAGCAAGTTAAAAGTGATGGACATCAAAAGAAAATTAACTCATTTTAAAATGAAGGGAGGAGATAGCATGAATGATCATATTGCAAAATTGAAAAAACTTAAGAAATCAAGTTGCATTGATGAAGGTTGAATATGAAGACTCTAAAATTATAGATTTTTTAATTGAAATTCTTCTAGATGAGTATCATAACTTCATCCACACATTAGAGCTAATTGGTAAATTTGAGAATATCGCACTAGAAGAAGTGTATGGAACTTTGTTAAATGAAGAAGAAAGACTTAAAAAGTTCATAGGTGAGTTTAGCAAGAGTTCTCAAGCATTTATGGCTAGAGGAAAATATAAGAACTACAATCAAAATAAATCATATCAAAATCAAGGGAATCAACATAGAAATAATCAAAGGCAATGGAAGCAACCAAGGGATAATCAATAGAGGAATATTTTTCATAAGGAACAAAATGAATGGAGAAACAACATAGATCATTCTAAAAGAGAAAAAGCTATCAAATGTTATAATTGTAGAGAAGAAGGCCATAAAAGTGATCGATGTCCTAGGAAATATCATGCAGGAGGTCAAAGAAAATATTATCCAAGAAGGAAATCCAATTTTTCTCAAGAAGATGGTGATTGTAATATAATGATAGCCTCTTTGGCTACTCAAGGAAATTTAAATAACACATGGTATATTGATTCAGGAGCTAGCCAACATATGACTTATAATAAAAACTTCTTTAATTCTTTAGAAGAAACAAAAGGTGCAAGGATATTTCTTGGGGATGATAGTTCACATTCAATTGAAGGAATAGGTTCCATTTCAATGAAAGGACATGATGGTAAGAAGTTGGAAATCACAGATTTGAATCTTGTACCTAAGTTAACAAAGAATCTTCTCTCAATGAGTCAAATAACTCAGCATGGTTATAAGGTGGAGTTTTATTTAGATAAGTGTCTAATCAAGAACATTAATGATGGATTCAAAATTGTGGCTATAGGAGTTGAGAGTGATGGAATCTACAATTTTTTAGCATCTGTTGATAAGAAATATTACATTACTACAAGTTCCTCCACAAGTGAGTTGTGGCACCAAAGGTTTGGTCACTTAAACTATCAAATCTTTTCTATTCTTTCAAAGATGAATATGGTTGATGGACTACCTTGGATAAAGGTAAACAAAAATGTGTGTACAGGATGCATGGTTGGAAAAAAACATAAAAACAAGTTTGAAAGGTCTACTTGGAGGGAAAGTAAATCTCTTGAACTTGTCCATAGTGATTTATGTGGGCCTATGAATCCCCCATCAAAGGGACGAGCTAGGTATATCTTAATATTCATTGATGATTTTTCAAGGAATGTTTGGGTCTACTTCCTTAAGCAAAAATATGAAGTGTTTAACAAATTTGAAATGTTCAAAGCATTTGTGGAAAATAAAATTGGGAATAAGATCAAGAGAATAAGAACAAATAATGGTGGAAAATATGTCAATAACAAGTTTAAATCCTTTTGTGAATTTCATGGGGTCGAGAGAGAAATGACTAACAGATATACTCCTTAGCAAAATGGTGTTGCTGAAAGGAAGAATAGGACCTTAGTGGAAATGGCACAGTGCATTCTACAATCCAAGGGTCTCCCTTTGTTTCTTTGGGCCGAGACTGTCAATACTGCATCTCATGTCTTGAATAGATCTACAAATTGCTTGGAGAAAATCACTCCTAAAGAAGCATGGAGTGGAGTAAAACAAGATGTTAAGTATTTTAGAGTATTTGGATGTGAAGCATTTGCTCACATACCAGATGAGATTAGAGAAAAGAAATATGATAAGAAGAGTGTTAAGTGCATCTTTGCGGGCTATGATGATCAAAGGAGAGGATATAGCTCGTATGATCCTAGTGTGGAGGATGTTTTAACAAGTAGGAATGTCAAATTTAATGAAGGGTTTGAGGATATGATACAATCCTCTCCTATTCCATAAGTGGAAATAGATAATGGTGAATTCTTTGAAACCAATGAAATTTCCAAGGAAACTTCTAGTGCATTGAAGAATGCAGTCCACCTCCAAAGACCAAGAGTCTTCAGAAATTTATCAAGACTCAACAAATTAATTATGCTATAATGACCACCATAATGAAGACCAATGATCCTCAAACATATGATGAGGCTAAAGGAAAACATAAATGGGAACAAGCTATGTAGAATGAATATGACTCTTTGATCAAGCAAACATGGGAATTGGTGGACTTTCCCAAGGAAAAGAATGTGGTCAACAATAAGTGGGTGTATAAGAATAAGTTCAAGTCATATGGGAGCATTGGAAAACACAAGGCAAGACTAGTGGCCAAAGGATATTCACAAAAAGAGGGAATTGAATCCACACAAACTTTTTCTCCAGTAGCAAAGATCAGTACTATCAGGACTATTATAACATTAGCAACACATTTCAAGTGGCCTTTACACCAAATGGATGTTAAGAATTCATTTTTGAATGGCGAAATTGATGAAGAAATCTATATGACTCAATCACATGGATTTGAAAGTCTAGGTCAGGAACAATTAGTTTGCAAGTTAAGGAAATCACTATATGGCTTGAAACAAGCTCCAAGGGCTTGGTATGCTTAGATTGATGAGTATTTCCAAACTCAAGGCTTTCATAATAGTACTCATGATCCAAACTTGTATGTGAAGGAATTTTATGATGGTGGCACAATCATTATTGTACTATATGTTGATGATCCTATTATCATAGGACATAACATGAACCAAATTAGTGACATAAAGACAAGATTACAAGATACATTTGAGATGATAGATATTGGTTTCTACACTACTTTCTTGGCATCCAAGTATGGTAGAAAGATGATGGAATTTACCTCTCTCAAACCAAGTATGCTTTAGAATTGTTGAGAAAGTTTAGGATGGAAGATTGCAAAGGTGTATCTACTCCACTTGCTCTAGGAATGAAACTAAGTAAGGATATGGATGGTAAGGATGTTGATCCTACCTTATACAAGCAACTGGTTGGTAGTCTTGTGTACTTGACACACACTCAACCAGATATCTCTTTTGTAGTAGGTGTGGTTTCAAGGTTTTTGAGTTCTCCTAAGGTTCCATGTTGGTTGGTAGCAAAAAGAATATTGAGATATGTACAAGGGACTTTGAATATGGGTGTTTATTACTCCTCTCATGGAGATCTACAACTTGTTGGGTATTCCGATTCAGTCTAGGCTAGTTGTGGTGATGATCAAAAATCAACTACAGGTTTTGGTTCCATTTCATGGTGTAGTAAGAAGCAATCTACTATTACTTTATCCACTATAGAGGCTGAGTATACTGCAACAAATGAGGCAACTAAAGAAATCACTTTGTTGCAAGATATTATTTCAGTACTCAAACAACATCAAACATGTCCATTTTTACTTCATTGTGATAATCAAAGTGGCATTGTGTTGTCCAAGAATCTAGTGTTTCATGTGCTCGCACAAAAAATATAGAAGTCTATCACCATTATATCAGGAATCTCATCCAACAAGAGGTCTTATGTGAACCTAAGTTTATATACCTTAGAGGTCTTTTAGGTTTGAGAGTAGGCATATGAATATTTGATGGTTGTCATTCAAGGGGGATTATTGTGAATTTCTACCATCGTATTAGTGAATAAGTGAATGTAAATGGGTATTGAACAAGGATTTAGGCCATGACCCATCTTTTCTAGATTATGAAGGGTTGTTTAATATCATTAGTATAGTTAATTTATGGGGGGATGTTAGAATAAATTAACTCTGTCAAATAGGGCTTACAACTATGCAAGCCACTTGCTTATCTAACCAAGACCATATTCTTGTCTGATCAAGCCACCTTCTTTCAATTAATGTCTGAGCTAAATAATTGACCTAGTAGTTGTAGAATTTATTATGTATTTTCCTATAAATTGAATACTAATGCAAAGAGCTAAGTTCTCAGTTTTGCAGCCACTCTTATGTTTCTTTGTTTGACTCTTCTCCATGTTCTTTGATTGTGTTATGTTTCTAAGTAGCTGAATTCTCCAAACCCCTCAAACAGGTCACTTCTGCCCCTGTCCTTAAACTTTTCGAGGATATAACAATAGAAGTAATCGAGGACGAGCAATTCTTCATAGTTAATGGGTTGACCAAACAACTTAATCATATTTTTCTTAGCTTCTTGGATTTGCACAGGTGGATTATTGAGGCGTGGAAGACAATGATGACAATCAATCTAGAGGTATATCCCTGTGCCAAGGGTTTTTTATTGTAGTTTTTGACAATGTGAAGGATCATGATGCCATTTTGAGATAGGAACAGATTAGGGGGCAACATTTAATTCTTCTCAAACCCTAGTATCCCAACTTTAATCCTCTCTTTGAACCATTTAAAGTGAAACCCATTTGGTCTGCCTTCCAAACCTTCAAATGTAATTTTGGTTTGATTCATGCTTTGAAGCAATTGAAAACGCCTTAGGTTTTTTTCTGGTGGTTGACAATGACACCTTTGATTTCACCCACACAACCTTTTCTTGCATATTAGTTGATTTGGATACTTTCAAGTATTACCTTCCAGATATAACTTTTAGAGTTTCCAATCATTGCTAAACTCAATCATTGGACTATGAAGGTTTCCCTTTTGTTGTTGTTGTAGGTGATATGAAATTGGGCATACTGTCTCAAAATGTATTAGGTCCAAGCCAAACTCAAAATATTTGGGGTCTTGGTGGAAAGGCACTCTGCCACAATATTACATAGTGGAAACACCCTTTGTGCTACCAGAGAATTTTTCTACTTCAGGCCCCAATTCTTCTCCACCTTCTAGTGCCCTCTCTAGGGAGGTTTCAACTCTTAAGAATTTTATGTCAAGAGTCGAAGATTAGGAAATTGGGGCTACTGATAATAAGCTCAAGTAGTGGAGACTTTGGAAAAGAGGGAATTTTTTTTTGAGCCATCACTTACTCCAAAAAAGGGCAATTAGAAGGATTTTGTTGCTTACAAAAAAGATAGTGAGAAAATAATAGATTCTTAGTCAAAAAAAGGTTAGAAAAAATTCAAAAGAAATTAGTTATCCCCTTCAAAATCCATGCTTTAGATGATGTTAAGATCTGTCATGAAAGAGGAAAAATCCTAAAAAATTAAGTAATTTGCTTTTTTTCCCCATGCTAGGATGGGGTGGTAAAATTAACATCGATTGTTTTTTGTAGATTTATCATCACAAGTGATCGAGTAATATGTTATGCACCCTCTCTTGGGCATGCAAGTTATCAATATTTTTCTTTCATTTTTTTATGGGGTACGACTCCCTTATGCTAAGATTACACAAAAAAAAAGAAAAAATTTGTGGGCCAAAACATACCCATGAAGTTCCAATGCCCATGAGGACAAGACTTAGGGAATTATAGACACAAGAACTACACCTTAAACTAGTCAATCACTGCCACCCTCAAGCCCTTAATTTTCCATAGGAATTTAATATTTTTAAATAGAAAGGATTGTCAAAGGTAATTAATGTATTTTCATATTTTTTGTCAAGATTCGCTAAGAATATTTAGAATTTTATAGTGATTTAAAAAAGTGCCAATTTATTTCTTTCAAAAAAGGGAAAGATTTGCTAAAAAAATTATTATTTTTAAATGAAAGATTCACTAAGATTTTATATATTTTTTTATGGTGGGTTTCTTAAAGTTATCACTGATACCCATTTAGTAATGGAATTGCAAACTAGAGAAGGCACCTATTCTATATGGGTAGGAGCTTACATTCATGCACTCATTCCTAAATGTGCGCTTTTTTACAAAACATGTATATTCATGTCAAAGTTTCCCCACTCCACATGGGACTTCCACTAAAATACTAAATTTATTGCACCCATCCTTTAATTACATATAGAGCTTGTTTTGAAACCATTCATGGCATTTACAATATGTGATATTAAATCTTATAGTCTGGACTTATAAATATTGAAATCCTAGAACAACTTGGACACTTGTAGTCAGGAAATAAATAAAATGACCAACCTTTCTTACATCCAATATTCCTATATTTAAAGAATTCATATCTACTTGTCCCATGAGGGTGTCAAGGAGTCACATGTTGGCCAGAAAGATAAATGCGCCAACACCTCTCTAGAATAAAATATTCTTTGGATCTAATTGCTAGCATCCTTAGATAAAAAAAAGGTTCTTCCCACATGTAGAGAAGTAGTCACATGTAGTGTTTATATACCTTGAGATGTTAGGGTTTAAATTTTTATGGAATTTGTGTTTTCCTTTACATCTTCTAATATATGTGCGTTAGCATTTTTTAAAAATACCTTGGTAGGACTATCAATATGTCACATTGGGACATATTGTCCAAGGTCAACCCATGGAAATGTGTATAAATAATTGAAAACAACCTTTAGCCATGCATATGCACCTAGGATGTTCATGTAGAACTAAAATAATTTTTATATTGTACCAAATCCAAATGTTTTAATCACTAGAATAAAAGAGGACTCTTGAATATTTAATGATGTAAATGAATGCACTAAACTATGTGTAGTCAAACTTAGGAAATAAGGGTAAAGGTAAGTCAACTATATTTAAGTTTAAATTTTTGAACTCATGTGGGATGAGTTTGTGCTATGAGGGAAGCCCCATGAATGTGAAATAGTCTTAGAACATGAAAGAGGATGATGCAAGAACATTTGGAGGTCATGAATAAATTTTGACTTGGGAGTCTAATTGAGCTTTTGGTGGTTTTTCAATATTTTTTTAGTTTGTTTTTTTAATTTACTTTCAAACTCTTCCATGTCATTAAATTAGTAAGTTGACAATTAGTGTCACTTTAATTAGTTTAAAATAATTGGTAGGCCATGTAGATAAGCATGAGAAATTACCATAAAAAAGACAAGTTAAGAAAGTTGCTAAAAATTTCTAAAAAATGTATTTCAGAATTTGCTAAAAATTTCCAGAAAAAGGCAATTTTCTGATTTTATAAAAAAATTACCAAAAAAGGGTGATTTTTAGACTTGTACTTAAAGGGAAGTTTGTTTTCAGTTTTGGGAGAATGGAATGAGGAACAAAGGAGAATTTACAGAAGTATTTTGAATTTATGTGTCTTTTTTAATAATAATTATAATTTATATGTTGTGAATTTTGATTGCATCATCTCGTACCAGAGTAGGAAGATGGCTGGGAGAGGGAGAGAATGTCTTGTCCAAATGCCTAGAGATATGCAAAATCTACAAAGACAAGTAGAAGAGCTTGCAGGTATGATAATAGGTCAAAGAATAAGGGGAAACAATTTTGATGAAGAAATAAGACAAGGAGGTGAAGATCAACATGTAGAAAATGAAGATGAAAAATTAGAGAACCTAACCTTTGAAGAAAGGATACTCAAGCTCATTACAAGGAAGAAATGAAAATGAAGGAATTAATTTTAATTTTTTTATTATGCAGGTAGTCTTAAACCAAAGGAGCTAATAGATTGGTTGAAGAATTATGGAATTTTTTTTAGTGGAAGACTATGGTAGATGAAAGGAAGGTAAAATTTACATGGACTAAATTGAAGGGTCATGCACAATGATGTGGTGGGATCATATACAAAAGGAAAGAGTTAGAAGGGAGAAGGATACAATTAGAACATGGAGTAAAATAGAAAATAAGTTGAGAGATAAATTCTTGCCTATGGATTATGCACACTCTTTTTCATCAATTTCAAAATTTAAAGAAGAATTTATGTACTGTGCAAGAATATACAAATAAATTTTATAAATTGTCCATTCGTGTGGAGAATCAAGAGAACAATACACAAATGGTTGCAAGGTATGTAAATGGTCTAAAATTTTCTATTCAAGATGAGTTAAGCATGCATAGCATTAGTAGTATAGAATAAGCATACCAATTAGCTTTAAAAGCAAAAGAAAAACATAGTTGACAATATTTGCAAAAGGAACAGGGGTGCAAGAAAAGGTACAAAATATCCATTGTAGGGTGATATAAATTATGATGGGGGGGAATCATCTCAAGGAGTAGAGAAATTAGATGATACCCAAAAATAATTTCAAAATCATCAAAGGGGAAGATGGTTTCAGAGAGGCAAATATTATGGTGGTGGTAGAGGATGGGAAAACCCATGAATATCTTTCATTTTCTTTAGTTGTGGTGAAGAGGGTCATAGAGAATTTGAATGTCCAAACTATCACATGCAATAAATGAGACAAGGAGAACAAACCAGGTTGAACTTGGTTCAAGTTGGGGATGAGAAAGAAGGGGTACATCTAGAAGTTCTACTAGATGTGGGAGAGAGCCTCATCACGAGAAGCACAATGCTGATACCAAAGAATGAGAAACTACAGATCAAAGGATGTGATTACTCTTGGCTTCAAATAAATATATTTCAAACTAGATGCACCTCAGGAGGAAAGGTATGTCAAGTTATTATTGATGGTGGAAATTGTGAAAAACACGGTTTCTAAAGAAATGGTAGATAAACTAAAATTTCCTTGTGAAAAACATCCCTACCCTTACCGTATTGCATGGTTTAGAAAGGGAAATTAAGTCACTATTGATAAGAGATGCTTAATAAGTTTTCTATAGGAAATATTTATAAGGATTAAGTATGGTGTGATGTCATTCCAATGGATGCATACCATGCATTGTTGGGAAGGCCATAGCAATATAAAAGGAAGGTAATGCATGATGGAGAGAAGAATACATACACTTTTTGGAAGGACGGTTCTAAAGTGATTTTATTACCTCTTAAGGAGGCAAGTTGAAAATATGTTTTCCATAAGAGAACTTGTCAAAGAAAGGAAGGTAATAGGTTTTTTTTATACACTAGTGATGCAAAAAGAAGGAAGTATAGGAAAACATGTATCAACAGAAGCAATTGAGTGTCCTTTTGAGGATGTTATAGTTTTAGAAAATGAAAGTACAATTGAGAATGAAGATGATAATGTTGTAACAATAGAGGAGAAAGAGGTAAAAATTACTTTTTTGGTTTTCTTAAATATGAAATGCAAATAGGAGAAGAGATGGAAGGAAAGGTGGTGGTAAAGATTGAAAAGTGTGAGAACGAAACAAATTGGAAACAACATGTTCTAACTAGAAAGGAAAGGATTACACATATTTTGGATAAAAAGGCAATGTGCACACAACAAGGTCAAAATAGAAAGTATTTGGTACAAAGGGAAGGACTAGAACAAGAAGATAACACATGGATTACATAATAAAAATTGAAGAAGTTGGATAGCGACAAGTGGCACAAGTTTCAGGAAAGAAACTTGTAGGAGATGAGTTTTTTCAACCAAAGGAGAATGATGCATGAACCTTTAGAGGTCATAATTTTGACTTGGGAGTCTAAATGAGCTTTCAATATTTTTTCAAGATCTTTTTCAGTTTGTTTTTTTAATTTAATTTCAAACTCTTCCATGTAATTAAATTAGTAAGTTGACAATTAGTGTCACTTTAATTAGTTTAAAATAATTGGCAACTTTCATAGGCCACGCATATAAGCATGAGAAATTACCAAAAAAAGGAAAGTTAAGAAAGCTGCTAAAAAATTCCAAAAAAAAGATAATTTTTTGATTTTGCTAAAAAAATTTGCCAAAAAAGGTAATTTTCAGATTTTGCTAAAAATCACCAAAAAAGGTAATTTTTGGATTTTGTAAAAAAATGTCAAAAAAGGAGATTTTTAGATTTGTACTTAAAGAGAATTTTGTTTTCAATTTTGGGAGAATGGAATGAGGAATAAAGGAGAATTTACAGAAGTATTTTGATTTTTATGTGTCTTTTTTAATAATAATTATAATTTATATGTTGTGAATTTTGATTGCATCAGGGGCTAAATATTAGTGAAGAAAATGAGTATAGAACTATGTGTGCACATAGATGTGATGAATAAATGTATAAAAAATGTATGAGAATATGTAATTATCATATTAATAGAAATAAGGGCTAAGCACATATGAAAATATATGTAGTACATAGATAACATAAGACAAACCATGAATTTTTATAAAATAATACAATTTATTAGTATATCTATGTATCAAAAAACTCTCCTCAAAATAATATACATACATATGATTATCCCTAGATTCAAAATTAAATTAGGAAAAAAATATAAATCTAAGATCCTATTCCAAATTGAGAAATACCTTAGAGAAAATAAGGAATCCAAATACAAAAATAATATCAAATACAAATCTTAAATATATAGTGAATGTGTTCTTGGATAAAATGTTATTGCTCAAATTGAAAGTGTGTATGTGGAAAATAATCATTTGTGTATATGGAATGAAGGATGAAGGGGTTGATTTATATAATTGATGAAAGGAATGCGAATAATGGAGATTCAATCTTAATGAATGGTTGAGATTGATTGAGAGAGTGGGGAATCTTGATCGGATAAGAATAGTCATGAGGGTTATAAATGGAAGAGGATAATTATCTCATTTTTATTTATTTTGGATAAATAGATGTGCATAGGGTAAAAAAAAAGATGGCATAATGAGGGGGGTTACAAAGGAACCTTGATTGGATATTTTGGGGATTTTATGGATAATGGATAGTATTTGAATATAAATAAATGGATAATGAATATTATATTTATTTAATAGAAAGGGTATTTATGAAGATAATTATTTTATTAATGATGGGTAATAAAAGGGGATTTGAAAGGGGACTAGCAAATGGGAATATGTTATGACTAGGATACAGTTGTGTGATGGTTGAAAATAAGTGTCTACATTATATATTATATTATTTATTATATATATTATTATTTTTTAGAGGTAAGTGTTGTCAAGGGGACAACTCCTATATAATTAAAAATTAAACAAGGAGAGCTAACAAAGAATTTTAGCCCCCTTAAATGTGCATCAAACCCTTAAAGGGGTGCATTATACTTTTAAATTTGAAATGCTAATACATATTTTGGAGTGTGACCACAAGTCCATCTTGTGAATACCTGATGTAGAGCAAGGTGGAGTATGTTCACACAACACAATTTAACAACTTCTTCAAGATTTCAAACCCTAACTATGGTGGTTTCACACATAACCTTTCATTTCACCTTGTAGGTCTCCAAACCTAGTTTCCTTTGCATATCTTTTAGAGAAGGAAGTCAACCCACAAACCATTGACCATATCAAATACCCATTAGGCCCCTTTTCAACATATCCAATTTGGGACTAGGGTTATTTTGTAACAAATCCTTCAAATTTGATTTGCTACACTGTTCCAAGGCCAAATTAGGTCACTTATCCAAAAAAAGTGTATGAAATTCAAGCACCAATTATCAAACATCCACTCCAGAGGTTTTAACACATCATATAGGGTCCATTCATACAATTTTCATCACCAAAATTCATCACCAATTTGTTGTCTTGCAAAATCTCTAACCTACCTAACATTCCTAAGCCTAACACATGAGGATGTTGGGCTAGGGAAAGCTCAAATCAGCCCCAAACTCCATCTCCTACTCTCGTAAACCCAAAAATCACTAAAATAACACTACATCCCTCCATTCCACTAAGTTTTGCCTAATTTCAACTTTGGAATGGACTACAAATCATTATTTTTTTGGCTTCAAACCCTCAACCCTAGGGTTTTACAAATGGTTTATAGAAAATAACCTCTAACTACCTTAAATCTTGATGAAATTCAACACAATCAATGCCAGATCATAGTAGATACATTTTTCTAACCATTCACGTGCATTTCATATCATGAATCAATAGTACGGAGTCATACCACACTCTAAAACTACATAAAAATATTGCAAATTAACAAAAAACAGAGCTTGTCTATTACTTTTTCCACCAAAATCACTTCTAGAAGTTTCCTCAAAGTTTGTGAGGCCTTTTTAAACTTGTTCAAATAAAAAACCAGTGATCTTAAAATAATTTTCAAATAAATGATCGTTCACCTTCTTAAAATGACAAAAATTGCAAAGTTGCACAAGCAACTTTTGCAACATTTTAACAAAATTGACAAAACTCAACTAAATGACCCTATATGACCCTAAAACACCAAAAATGGTCTCAATTAGATCTTATTACATCAAAAGTGTGATAAAACACCTCAAACCAGGCAACATTAGACAATTATTTACATCAAATGACCAAAATTGACATGGAGCTCCTGCACCAATACACCAAGAGAGAAATTTTTTTTAGGTTCCTCCTAAGATCAAGTACTAAACTATAGTGTCATACTTCTTGATATCCTTTTCTGACATCTAGGTGGCATCTTCCATTGGTAAGCCTTGCCACTTGACTAGGTATTCATGGTAGATCTAGTATATTATTCTGTTAGCTTCCCTTGTATCCACAATACATTCAAGCTTCAATGGCTCAGAAGGTGGCAAGTCTTTGACCTAATATTCATTAAAAACATCTACGTCAACACCTGTACCTACATCCACAGATCCCTTGAAAGGGTATAGGTCAGCGATATTAAAAATAGGAGAGATAACCACTCCAGGAGGGAGTTCTATCTCATAGGCATTGGCCCGAAACATATGGACCACTCTACATGGCCCAATTTTCTTCATCAAAAACTTGGTGTACTTTCCCTTTGGCAACCTCTCTTTCCTCAAATATGCAAGAACTAGATCTCCCACCTTGAATTAAACATCCCTTATTTTCAAATCAACATGTTTCTTATACTTTTCAACACTAATCTTTAGATTGTCTCTAACTTGATAGTGTATCTCCCTCATGGCCTCTACAAATTTTTCTCCCTTAGCACTCCTCTCCATTCCCTTCAAATCTCTGAGCTCAAACACACCTCTAGGTTTCAGACCATACACCACTTCAAATGGGATTTTCCCAATGCTTCTATTGATTGAGTCATTGTAGGCATATTCAACTTGTGGAAGAACCAAGTCCCACTATTGTCCATGTTCTTTTGTGAGGCATCTCAAAATATTTCCAAGTGATTTAATGGAAACTTCAATTTTCCCATTCGTTTGTGGATGATAGGTAGTACTAAAGGTCAAATTAGTTCGAAGCTTACTCCAAAGGGTCCTCCAAAAGTGACCTATGAACTTTGAATCCCTATTTGATATAATTGTTAATGGGAGATCATGAATTCTAACTATTTTTTTGAAAAATAATCTTGCAATATGAGAAGCATCATTTGTGCAATTGCATGGAATAAAGTGAGCCATTTTAATAAATCTATCAACAACAACAAACACACTATCATAACCCCTCTAATTTTTTGGAAAATTTAACAAAAAATCCATATTGAGACTCTCCCATGGTCTATTAGGTATTGGTAAAGGTTGATAAAGACCCACATTGGAAGTATAACCCTTGGATCTTTGGAAGATTACACAATTTTCCACAAACTTTCTGAAATCCGCTTGCATCCTTGGTCAAAAATTAAACCTCCTTACATGTTCCAATGTATTATCAACCCAAAAATGTCCTCCTAAACTGCCACAATGTTTCTCCTTTATCAAATTAGTTCTCATAGAACACTTTGGAATGCATAATTGAGCACCTTTAAACAACAATCCATATTGCAACAAAAAATCAGAATATTCATCATGAAAAGCATCTCTAAACTAATCACAAACAACATATACCTCTTTGAAGTCTTCATCTCCTTCATACATACCCTTCAAGGCTTCTATTCCCATACTTTGAAGTTGGATTTCATGCACCAACATTGACCTTTTGCTTAAAGCATCTGCTACCTTGTTGGATTGTCCTTTTTTGTGTTTGATGGTGAAGGTATAGCTCTAAAAATATTCTACCCACTTCACATGTCTATGACTCAACTTGTCTTGACTGTTTAGAAATTGTAAAGCATGGTTGTCAGTGAAAACAATGAACTCCTTGGGAAAAAGGTAGTGTCTCCACTTCTTTAGGGACTGTACCATTGCATATAGCTCCAAATCATAGGATGAATATTTTATTTTTTCTTCATTAATATTTTCACTAAAGAAATCCACTAGTTTGTCTTCATGGCTTAAGAATGCACCAGTTGCAAAGCCACTTGCATCACATTCTATAGTGAAAAATTTGTTGAAATGAAGCAAAGCAAGGATGGGTTGTTGTGCCACTCTATTTTTAGGTATTGGAAGCTTCTTTCTACCTCATCAGTCCATTGAAATATTTTCCTTTTATCTCCATTGATGGTGTCAATAATTGGTGAGCAGATATTACTGAAATTCTTTATAACTTTCCTATAGAAACTAGCAAGACCATGAAAGCTTCTTACCTCCCCTATTGATTTTCAAGTTGGCCAACTAATAATTTCTTGTACTTTGGTGGGGTCCATCTTTAATGAACCTTTGGAGATCACAAAACCAAGATACACTAGCTCCTCTTTCATGAATTCACATTTTTTGAGGTTTATCATCAACTTCTCTTCATTCAAATTTTGCAAAACCATGTCAAGATGCTATGTACAAGTGCTCTTCTTTAGTCTTACCAAACACAAGTATGTCATCCAAATACACAACAACCAATTTTCCAATGAAAGGCTTCAAAACTTCATTCATTAGTCTCATAAATGTACTTGGAGCATTTGACAATTGAAAAGGCGTCACCATCCATTCATACAGACCCTCATTGGTTTTAAATATATTTTTCCACTCATCCCCAAGTTCTATTATCCTAATATGATGATAACCACTTTTTAAGTCAATCTTTCAAAAATAACATGCACCTCCTAAGGATTCCATTAAATCCTCCATCCTCGATATTGGAAACCTATATCTAATGGTGATTTTGTTGATTTCCCTTGAGTTAGTACACATTCTCCAATCCCCATCCTTTTTAGGTGCTAAAACAGTAAGGACAACACATGGACTCAAACTTTCCCTTATTAGGCCATTATCTAACAATTCTTGGACCTGCCTTCTTATTTCCTCATTTTGTTTGGGAGTCATCTTATATGTAGCTTTATTTGGTAAATTTGCACTATGGATCAAGTCTATGTGATGGCTTATATCTCTCATGGGAGGAAAAGAGCTAGGTAACTCATCAACTTCAATATCCTTTTATTTGTTCAACAAATTATGAACCTCACTAGGTATATTCTCAACCGTGTTTGTTGCTAAAATAGTTTTAGGTTTGATCACTAAAGTATACCCCTGTCCACCTTATTCCTTTAATTTTTTCAAGAATTATTTCTCCCCAACTACCATAACACTAGACCCAATTTGTTTATCAAATTCTTCATCTTGAAGTGGTGTCAAGGTGAATGAAGTTCCATCTTTTTCTATCACATAAATTTTTTTCTGCCCATCATGCTTGGCTTTTCTGTCATACTGCCAGGGTCTTCCTAGCAACAAGTGACAAACATCCATGGGGATGATGTCACATAGGATTTTATCTTTATAACCCCCAATATTAAAATCTACCCATGTTTTCTCATTGACCAAGACTTGTTGACCCTTATTCAACCAAGATACTTTGTAAGGTGCGGGGTGTGGAATTCTCTTCATGTTTAACTTCTCAACCATTTATAAGGAAACCAAATTATCAGTAGAACTTTAATCAACAACTACCTTACATACCTTTCCATGTGATTTGCAAGTGGTTCTAAACAATAATTTCCTTTGTGGAGGCTCTTTTACTGTTGGAACCTTAATAAGTGTTCTTCTCATCATCAAAGACTCACATATCTTAGGAGTAGCATGTTGAGATGGTGAATTGACACTTTCATTGTCTTCCTTATGCACAATTTGGGTTCTCCTCTCATCTCCATGTGAACTTGAAGCTTGCTTGTTTGGGCACTTCCATGTTGGGTAACCAAATCAGTTGCACTGATAACATCTTCCTGAGAAGGTATTTGACCCTCTCCCTTATCCACCAAATATACCTCTACGACTAGGTCTTCTACCTTTGAAATTACCTCTTGATTCACCACTTTGGTCTTGGTGGCTGCTTGACTCCCCTTGTTGCTTTTGTGACTTTCCTCTTCCACCAAAGTTGCCTCTTCCTCTGAAATTATTTCCTCTTCCTCTTCCTTGCTACTCTTGTCTCCTTTTTATCCTTTCCTCTACCTTAATTTCCAACTAAAAACACTCTTCAACTGTCCTAGGTGTTGTGAGACCAATTTCATCTTGAATATTAAGCCTTAGCCCATTTAAGTATCTTGCTACCTTTTCTAATTCATCTTCAGTATGTCCTACTCTAATACTTAATTTATGGAACTCCTCAGTGTATGTCATAACATCTAACTCCTTTTGTTTTAAATTTTTTAGCTTCCTCAAGGTTTGATTTGCATAATCTACAAGAAAAAATTATCCTTTCACCTTAGCTACCATTCTATCCCATGAACTTATCTTATTCTTTCCCTTCTTTACTCTTTCCTCTTGAACATAGTTCCACCATGTTAGGGTAGGGCCCTTCAACTTGGTTTTTGTAAATTTCACCTTCTTATTATCTTCTATTGAGTTCAAAGAAATTGTCAAGAGCATCTATCGAACCCAACACTTCTCCACTATCCATATTCCCATCGTACATTTGTACTTCCACTTTCACCAGGTTAGGAGTATCCCCCTTGATAGCCTTCAACATCCTAACCATTCTCATCTCTTTAGGGTCCATTTCCTCATCTTGGACTCCTCCTTGAGGGTTCTCACTCTCACCCTCATCCTCTTTGTCACTTTGGTCACCACTGACCATTCCTCTTCTTTGGATTTTCTCCAAGTCTACAATTATGGCAAGGGAAGCTTCATGAGACTCCTTATATAGTATCACCTTCATATCATATTTCTCCTTTAGTTCTGGGTGATCCCACAATAGTGATTTACAATTTTTGGCCAAACTGGACACTGAAATTATTATTTTTAACTAAATCTTCACATTCAGGCACCTATAGCGGCTAAACCGTGAGGAATTTCAAGATTATGTAAACTAGAGTCTCGTCACATTTTCTCTGTAGATTCTAAAAATATTTTTTTCAATTTTTTTGGAATCAGATTGCATTCCTTTTTCCATCTCCCACGAAAACTGGTTTTTTCCAGATTATAGCATTTTCAAAAAGTGACGCACACCGTATAATGTATAACTTTTTTTCCATGAAGGATACAATTATAATTCTTTCAAATTTAGATTTGTAACTCTAATATCTAGTGCTTCCACTTAGTTAGATAGTTTTTTATAGAATATTTTTTCTTTAATCAAGTTTCGAAGTCAAACCAATTACAATTCAGACATAGCGCGACTGTATAACGCATAACTTTTTTTGTATATATCGAAATTCAATTTTATTTTTTTTGTTAGATCAAGGACTTCAATATCTAGTGAACTCATATTTTTCAATTTTTTTTTTTGATAATATGCTATTTTTCTACATGTGCAGAACAAAGACCTTCATTTTCGGTGAAGAACCAATGTTTAATAAAACTAAAAAAACAAATACATAATAAAATCAAAAGATATTAATATTATATTCGTTGGATAGCTCATTTTGAGACATACCTGATTCCAAATGGGTTTCTAAAGACTCCTCCATTTTCATCCTCAACTCGAGCTCTGAAGCGTAAAAAAATTGACTTTTTCTATGTCTTGGCAAGGGGATGAGGGGCAAGGGGGGTTCGAACGAACCCCTAGGAGTTCAGCCGAACCCGAAGGGGTTCGCTTGAACCATGGTTCGGCTGAACCCTAGTTCGAGCAAACCCCTTCAAGGGGGTTCGGCCGAACCCCTTTGCTATGAATTTGGGTTTTTTTTTTTGGGGCAAAAATTCAAAGGGGTTCGCTTGAACCCTAGTTCGGGTGAACCCCTAATGGGTTCGCTAGAACCAGTAGGTTCGTACAAACCCCCAAAATAATTTTTTTTGCTTTGGGGTCATTTTTTGTGAGTTTTCCTTCCTCACTTGAATTGTAAACCACTATTGTGGCTTCACCCTTCTTTGACTTCTCTGTCTGTTGGATTGCTCTTTGGAGGCTAAATATTCAAGCTTTCAACCACTTTTCCACTTCTCAATCGAAACCTAAGCTCTAATACCACTTGATGCAGAGTAGGGTGGAGTATGTTCACACAACACAGTTTAACTTCTTCAAGATTTCAAACCCTAACTATGGTGGTTTCACACATAACCTTTCATTTCACCTTGTAGGTCTTCAAACCTAGATTCCTTTGCATATATCTTTTAGAGAAAGCCATTAAGCCACAAACCTTTGACCATCTCAGATACCCATTAGGCCCCTTTTCAACATATCCGATTTGGGACTAGGGTTATTTTGTAACAAATCCTTCAAATTTGATCTGCTATGCTGCTCCAAGGCCAAATTAGGCCATTTTTCTAAAACAAGTGTATGAAATTCAAGCGCAAATTATCAAATCTCCAATCTAGAGGTTTTGAAACATCATATAGGGCCCCTTCATGCAATTTTCATCACCAAAACTCATCACCAATTTGTTGTCTTGCAAAATCTCTAACCTACCTAACATTCCTAAGCCTAACACATGAGGATGTTAGGCTAGGGCAAGCTCAAATCCACCCCAAACTCCATCTCCTACTCTCACAAACCCAAAAATCACTAAAAGAACACTACATCCCTCCATTCCACCGAGTTTAGCCAAATTTCAATGGTGGAATGGACTGCAAATCATTATTTTTTGGCTTCAAACCCTTAACCCTAGGGTTTACAGATGGTTTACAAAAACTCACCTCTAACTACCTTAAATCTTAATGAAATTTCAACACCAAATCATAGTAGATACATTGTGCTATCCATTCACATGCATTTCATATCATGAATTAGTAGTACGAAGCCGTACTATACTCTGAAACTATAGAAAATACTATAAATTAACAAAAAATAGAGCTTGTTTATTAATTTTTCCACCAAAATCACTTCTAGAAGTTGCCTCAAATTTTGTGAGGCCTTTTAAAACTTGTTCCAATAGAAAACCAATGGTCTTCCTCTATTTTTTAAATAAATGACCATTCACCTTCTTAAAATGAAAAAAATTGCAAAGTTGCACAAACAACTTTTGCAACATTTTAACAAAATTGACAAAACTCAACTAAATGACCCTATATGACCCTAAAACACCAAAAATGGTCTCAATTAGACATTATTACATCAAAAGTGTGATAAAACACCTCAAACCGGGCAACATTAAAGACAATTATTTACATCAAATGACCAAAATTGACATGGTGCTCCTGCACCAATACCAACTTCTTTTTTGGAAATTTCTTTATTTTTTCTTTGCACAACTTTTTATTTAGATGATTCCATAGTAAATTCATCCTTTATTACATACCCACAACCCTCCCCAAGAAGAGAAGTGTCATTGACATGATCAGAAAGGATGTAAGTTTGTGAATACTCGCTTTGAATAGGGTATAAACTTTCTTCCTTAAATGAAGACAATTTCTATGGTGATGGATGAGGCACTACATGAAGCACAATTTTATTTTTTTCAACTAGCTAAGTTGAAGAGACCATATGACTATCCATAGTGTAATGTTGTGGGAGGGCATCTTTCCACAATGTAGCATGATTGCTAGAGTTGAGTTTTGAGTAGAGGAAATCAACAATTATGTGTGCTATCGAAAACCATCAATGAAATTGAAAGGGAAAACTCTTCTAGTCCTGTGTCTAAGACCTACACATTGCAATTTTGAAAGTGATATATGTGGAAGATCCTTTAAAGTATCAAGATCTACCAAAATGTGTGCATATGATGTGTGTCTGAAATCAAAAGTATCATGGTCAATTTCCAAGAAGCTTCCAAGAGTATGATTGATAGCCTCAATTTACAAGTGTCAAACCAAAATTGAAGAATGTTTGGAAAACGAATCCATATAGGTTTAATTTGACTCTATGGAAGGATTAAAGCCTAGATGCCACAGTTTGAGCATGAGGATATTTTGGCCCTAGATCTAGTGTTTTCTACACATAATAGCATTCTAATTGCTCACATAATTAAAAAACAACAATTAAAAAGCTACAGACACAAGGGTAGATTTTGAGGCTACCTTTCAAGAGTGGTCACCAAGCTCTATGATCCACTTGTGAAGGGCAGGGAGAGCATGCCAAAAGCCATTAAATTTTTTGATTAAGCCATGCATCACAAAAAATATTTGCACTTTAAAACTTCATTTTTAATTCCATCATCAAAAACCATAACAAGATATTTCGAGTCACCATTCAGGGCCTTTTTGTATTTTCCCCCTTTCATGGGATATGAAGCATTTCATTGCAACAATAAAGGAGTGGACTTGATTAAATATGTCACAAATTGGGAAACACTAGGTTGAGGGTGTAGAAAGGACTTAGAGACCATGTAGTCTAGATTAGGGCACAAAAGTTTATTCGTCAAAACAATTCATGAGATTGCCTCATTTTGGAGAACACCAACCTTGTCCTTGGTAGAGCACAAAAAGTTGGAGAAGTTGGAGCTATCAGGAGGAGGGATGTCCATGCCAAGGTGAGTGAAATGATTCTCTAAAGTGTTGAAATTGAGGGTCTACTAGTGTAGAAGGTTTTGAGAGCACCATCTTTAAATTGATATATATATATATATATAATTTAAATATATTACATTATAATAGATAGTATATATTATATTGGGCATATGGAAAATTCATCACCAACAATTCACTGCCATGACAAATTCACCACTGTGAAAAAATTAATCGCTTTAATATTTTTTAATATATATTTCAAAAACTTAAAAAAAAATTGCAAAATTTTTTTTTTCACCTCTGTTACAATTTAAGCATGGTCTAATGACTGTTGACTGTCCTCCACAGTTCATCTCTACTGCACATGGTATATAAGCTTTCATTTTAATCATTGTTTTATTATTTCATGAAGCGATCTCTTTAAGTTTTTAAAATAAAAATGCCGCTTAAATTTTATCAAACTAAAAAATGTAGTAAAAAATTGTTTCTCATATGTATAATTAATTATAGATGACGGATAAAATAAAATATATTGAAAATTATTTTTATTTTTATTATCATAAATCAAATTATTCTTTTCCAATTTTTTTATTCCTAGAGCCATTATATTGTATTATATATGCAAATATTATCTTTATTATATTATTATTATATTATATATAATATTTATATATTTTTTTATTTATATCAATATTAATATTATAATATTGATATAAATAAAAATATATATAAATATTATATATAATATAATAATAATATAATAAAGATAATATAATATATAATATAAATAATATAGTATATAAAAAATATAATATATATAAATATATAATATATTATATTATATTATATTTATATCTACTAAATTTGATGGAAGATTTTAACGATGTGGCACCTATATAATAACCATGCATAATAGACATCGTATTCCACACACAAGAAAATTTTGCTCTAACTAGATGGGAATTGCAGTCAGTCAATGCTGGATTGTTCTGAATGACTGATCTTGCATTTGAATTTGAGCCATTCAAAGTACAACTATTTCGAATCATTATCTTAAATTTTTGTAGTTTAGCAAGTAAAATTATGAAAATTCTGTAAAAAACATTGAATTGATGGATAGACAGATATCTAACCAAATTATTCAAGGTCAAAGCATAAATTTTGATCATTAATACTGTTCTCAGGAGTAGTAAAGGTAGGTTGTAAGACTACCTGAAATCAAGGGTCTTGGAAATTTAATCAAATGTCATGAAAGTTCAGAAATCTTGATTATTAGAAAGTTGGATCTAAGCAAATTTAGTAAATACATTAGTTTGTGAAAAAAGTCACAAAGGTGGTCTGTAAGACTTATACAAATCATAAGCAAACTTAGTAAATACATTAGTTTGTGAAAAAAGTCACAAAGGTGGTCTGTAAGACTTCTACAAATCATGAGTCATGGTAGTTCAATCAAATATAATGAAAATTCAGAAATCTCAACTATTTAAAAAGTTGGGTCTAAGCAAATGTACAAAACATACAAATTTGTGATTAAAGTCACAAAGATGGTTTGGAAAACTTTCACAAATCACAAGTTCTGAAAGTTCAATAAAATATTGTAAAAGTTTAGAATCTTGACTATTTAAAAAGTTAAATCCAAACAAGCTTGCAAAACACGCAAATTTGTGATTCAAATAAGAAAAAGAGAATCTACAAAGACTTCCTCCAATCACAGATTATGGAGATTCAATCAAATCTCCTCAAAATTCAGAAATCTTGACTGTTTAAAAAGTTAATTCTACACAAACTTATAAAACACGCAAAGTGTGTGAACGAGGAACGATGAAATCTGCAATAGATTGAAAGAGTATTTTGAATGGGTGAGGTTTCATGGAGTCCATTCAGACAGCTGTATTACAATTTCCTTCAAGTCAAACAATATTTTTTGTCAATGTCCCCGCCGCGCTGCCGATAATTGCGGCAGAGTTTCTTCGAACAATCACGCAGGAATTTTGTCAATTCTCAAACCAAACTCGCAATGGCACTAAATATGAAATGGACGTGTCCATAAGTTTTTACAATGAATTAATTATAAATTATTGGTTTGAATATAGAGAAATGTAAATATTCTAATTTTTAAAAATTGGATGAAAGTTTTAAAGAGATTATATAAATTGAATAATAAGTTAGGGGAGAGGGGTTCATAGTGGAGCACCCTAATTTCATGTTTCTCAAAATCTTATGTGGAAATTTCAAATCGCTTCCAATTTTGTACAGCCATTTATTTGGCAACTCACATGCTTCTATATTTCGTCTTAGGGCCACATCATCAAATATGATGCCACATCAGCATGCTTTTTGTTGAGGTATCCAAAAAGACCCAAAAAAAAGTGAGATCGATAATGGTGCACTAAGTCATGTTTTATTGGTGCGCTGATGTAGCATCACATGATTTGTCAATTTATGTACTTTATGGATAAAAAGTGTTTTTCAATTGGATATTAAGGTGCTTCATTATGGGGCCTACTAAGGACTACTTCTATCCCCACTATTGGACCCCACTCCACTATGGGCCCCTCTCCCCTATTGAACATCATTTTTTTTTGTGATAATGATAGTCATTTAAATGTATAGTATATATTTCAATAGAATGGAGTGTTTTATTGATGGAAGGGTCTATGTATTCGAGGTTGATATTGTATATAGATGAGACTGTTTTTATCTCTAGAGGGACACACATGCACTATCTTGCATGCATGTATATTGCCACTAGTTGAAGGTTGAAAAGATGTGTTGATCAACTATTGTATGTATAAGGTAACAATGAATGCGAGATCCTAATGATCAATATTTTTAATACTAATTGACACTATTTCAAGTGTTAGACCTTTGAGATTTATAGATTATTGAAGTGCACACCATGTTCAATAGGAAGTTGGTGGTGATTATCATAAGTATAAAAAATGATTGGCACTAGTTGTGGGTCATGTAGATTCCAAGGTGTACCCACATAATGTTTGAACTTGACAACAAACATGATCAACCTTACATCTAGTGATTCATCTTCAAGATTTAAATAGGATCAACCCCTTGGTTGTTCTGCATTACACCATTTACCTAGCACCTCCAATGATTTTATCATATGTTTAAATTATGTAGTGCAACCAAGCCATTTGTTGCAAACAAATATATAGAGGATTTTGATGCAACTTTCTCACCATCAGTGAGAAAATGATTAGAGCATGACATAAGGAGTTCACAATTTGAAATAGTTGACTTTGCATTCCTAATATTGGAGAGAAAGCTATAAAATGAAATTTGAGATAGCTTAAATTACCTTGTTGATAAAACATGTCATTTAATGTAATAATCATGTTAAAGCTACACCAAAGTGTTGGCCCATTAGATGCCACAACATATATAGGAATTACTTTTATAGGTGGTAAATGACCCAAATCACCAATGAGTATATGGAGTGATCATCTAAAGGAAATTGAGTATGAATGAGAAAGGCTTCATGCAACCACCTATCAATGTGAGCCAATAACATAGGCCCAAAAAATCCATCTAATCAATTAGACTGTACCAAATGAAATGCATGCCCTCTTGATATGTTGTAAGTGACACCCCCTCAAGAGCATTCATCTCTTTTAATGAAATGCAAAAGGTAACATAGATTATGGATACATTGATGTCGAATGTTGCACATTGCCATTTAGAGAAAATAACAATAATAGTGATTATGATAGAGGAATGACTACTAAAATTGTATGTCTAATTATATGAATAGATAGTGCATGCTAGTTGTTTATGTTTCCCTTAGATCTTTCATGCATTCCTGTATCCCAAGTCAGAATATTAGAGAATCTATAATGAATATAATAACATAAATCAAGTGAAGGATGAAATGAGACATTAGGAATGGTCTTGTAAACTAGTTATTAGTTAAAAATTTAGGGTTGAACATAAATGTTCATGTTGTGTATAAGGTATTTAGGTTTCATAAATGTTTAGGGTTCAACATAAACAAATTATTATGCATCCATCATTTTTTGTCAAAATCTATTACACATACTATGGATGTAGTAGAATTTTTCTTTTATATTGCATACTTTGTTTTCTTCTCTAAATGTATCTCATAATTATTTCCTCTACTTCAAATAAAATGATCTTATTCTTGGAATTTATTATCTAGCACATATGTAGCATTGAATTTCCAACATGGTGCATGGGCCCTCCTTACAAATCCAATAAACATATATTTTGTTTATATTGTTTCCCACATAACATTTCTATCAATAACACATAACCTATCAAAAGCAATAACTACCAATTTAACTACATATTTCCACTCATGATTACTTCACATTGAATTCCTTTTAAATTTATTAAAATTCCATTAATGAACACATATTAAATAAGGAAAGATATAATAAATTATTGATGTAATAATTTGATATTATCTTAAACATAACTTGAATTCTTGAAGAGAAGCACCTAAGAATATTGCCATATGTAGTGACTGCCAAAACATCTTACTTAGCATATTTTGTTGATTTGGGATGTTGGAAAGATGATTTCAATGAGGGAGGGACAAAAACGTAGGTCTTAAAAGGTAGGTTTAAGTAACTTTTTCATTATTAATTGTATTTAAATAGTTATATTTAATTTTTGTTGTATTTGTATATTGATTTTTTTTTATGATTCAATGATTCACATTATTGAGAAGATCTTTCAATTCATTTAGTATTATGTCAAAAATTTTACTTGTGAATTCTTAAAAGGGAAATAATAGGGTTCTAATTCTCTATACAGATAAAGAAGATCTAATCCAAAGGTAACAAGTTAATAGGTTAACATTTATGTAGAATGCTCCTCCACGATGGACGACACCTCCTACCATTCCTGCCCTATGTCAAATTTGAAATCCTCCTGCTCCCGCTCTCCTAACCATTGTCGCCGCTCTCTTACGACGGACCTACCTGTTACTTCACTGCGTGCTATGAATTGGTTGTGGATATTACGCCCTCTCTGAGTTTGCTATTGGTGGTTGAGGCTAAGTCTAGCCCTAATACTACTGTGGATGGGTTTCGAGTGTGTTCCTCTGCAACAAAGAGACCTGTTCAAATTTCTTTTATGGATACAGTACAGAATAAGAATGCTGGGGTGGGCTCTGTGCAACCTTTATTATGTGTTGGTGCTGCCCCTGTTATCTCTCTCGACAAGGAAGTCTCTGACAATATTGACTCCTATTCAAAAGCAACCCTTATCTATAGGTTTTGCCATTGGTGGCCTCCCCTCTCTGAGCTGCATCTCTGTATTTCCAACCACTGGTCTCCATTGGTGGATGGTAAGATGGAGATTTATCCTTTTGCTAGAGGGTTTTTGGTAGTTGGCTTCTGTTCTTCGGAAGATAGACAAGAAATTTTAGATCATGGACTATGGGAATGGGACTCTCATCCCCTGTCCATGAGGCCGTGGGTTCATTCCTTCAACCCCTTGAAGGATCTCACTAATGTTATGCCTGTTTGGGTGAGATTGTCGTATCTCCCTTTACAGTTTTGGTGCTCCTCTACTTTTGAGGACTTTGGAAATGCTCTTGGTAGAATTTTGAAAGTAGACATTGCTTCCAAGAATTTTACTCACACCTCCTTTACAAGGATTTTGGTGGAAGTTGATTTATCTCAAGCTTTATCTGGAGAGGTAGTGTTTTAGGTTAATGGCTAGTCCTGGTCTCGGTTGGTGGATTATGAAGGTATTTCTTTTCATTGCAGACATTGTTTCGCTACTAAACACTTGGCTTGTGATTGTCCTCGTGGGGATCATCTTGTTTCTTCCTCCACCTGGTGGAAGAATGCTCTTCGAGAACATTTAATAGTGTACCTTGATGCTAAATCTTCTTCTTAAAGTGAGGATTATAGGCCTCCTTCTCCTTCTATGTGGAAGTTTACTATTGTCGATGACGTTGCTCCTCCGGAGGCTTCTTTTGTGTTGTTCTAGAATAAGGTTGCTCCACCTGTTGTGTGTGCTTCCTCCCCCGAGTCCCCTGCTACCCCCTTGTTGAACAATGCTAGTTTAACTTCAATTCCTACTGCTTCGGTCTCAGTCTTGAATGCTTCACTTGAAGCATCTTTTGCTCCACTTTCTTGTTACTCTGAAGGCAATTATTCCCCTTCTGATCCAACTAATCTTATTTTGGATTCATCTTGGACAATAGTGCAATGAAAGAAGAATTCCAAGAAGGCCAATATTTTATGTAACAAGCCCTTGGTGGCTTTGGTTCCTAGCTCTAGGGATTGAGCTATTTTTCCTTGCTATTGTTGGGCTATTTCCTAGTAGTAGCTCCTTGCTACTGGTGTTTGCTTGTTTTTGTTGTTCTAGCCCTATTGTTTATGATTGGTGGTTGTGTTTGGCTAGTCTTTTTTGTCAAACAATTTAGCCCTGTTGTTTGCTTTGTATGGTATCAGGGCCCTTCCCTACTTGTCTAATAAAAAACAAGTTAATAGTTTAAAATTTAAAAGAATTATTGATCTCCATGTGATAGTTTCACAACCAATCCATGTTTGATTCCATACTCCCCTAAAGACCATATCAAGTTAGATTAAAATCAAAATTTACTATTTCAAAATGGTTTGCATGCCTCCTAAAGATCCCTATCAACTAATGATAGAAAATGTAAACTATAAGAAGTATGTTTGATTTATAAGGTAAGTTCAACGAATATAGTCATGATATCAATAATTAATGATACTAAATGAAATATTATGAATCTATCACAATTTAATTAGTTGTACTAAAAATAGAAGAAATTATTGTCAAGCAATTATCTATCAATTATTGAGAGTGGAAAAGTACCATAGTAATATGAATATCACTTGTGTGGACAATTCAAATTTCATATTAATTATTGATAAATTCCACACTCTAAGCATCAAATTTATATCAAATGTTGATAGTATACATTTAAGACACTTTATTAAATACTAATAGTATATATAATCACAATAAGCCATAGCAACCTAACAATCATATTCTCAAACAAATATTGGTAGCCCATACATCATATTGTTTATGTCAACTAATGATAGTCCAAGCATCATACCTCTATCAAATGTTAACAGTCCAAGCATCATACCTTTATCAAAGGTTAATAGTCCAAGCATCATAATAGTTCTATCTATCGAATTATAGTGATCTAAAAAACAAATTTACGAGATTCATTTTCAACCTTTTTCTTATTAAGAGAGTCAATTTGAAGCTTTAATTTTTTACCTCCTAACATAAATTTTGATGGATAAATGTTGCATTGTTTTATTAAGTGATTCAATTCAAATATTTTTCTTAACTAGATAACTATAATTGCTAGATTATCAACTTGAATAGTATGTTTGTATTTGTGCTTGTCTACTTGATAGATACTAATCAGTTTCATATTCATGGATAAAGTCATTCAACACTCTCTATTAAAAATTATTCCTATGAAGACCTTTTGTGGGAGATTTATGACTACCAAGGATCACATTTTCTTTTATCTTGGATTGAGGTTGAGTGAATAAAAAAATTAATAAAGGAGGAAAGAATGAGCAATTATTACCAAAGAATAATAAGAAGCCTCATACTATAGTTGGTGCAAAAACCAAGAATAATACCTACTTGGAATAGAGTTCATGTAAGACTAATTAGATAAGTACAAAAATTTATAGTTATAATTGTGGATTTAAATATTCCTTATGGGTAAGTGCACCAAGATGGTTCCCAAAAAGGGGGCTTAAGTGGCAACTTTTTTTTTTCTTTTTTTTTTTCTGAAATCAGGAAATACTGACCTTGGACATGAAATTGAGGATAGCTACACTCAAAATTTTGAGATGGAACAAAAACAAGGATCGAAGTACTCCGAGTCTACTTTCAAAAATACTAATTTATTTTGAAAATGGTTGAGATTAAGGGGTTCAAAAGAGGGATGTACAAAAATTACTTTTGTTTTTGTCAGAAAAACATAACATAGCAACTCTTGTACGACCCTAGCATAGTGAACTTTTTTTTAGTATTTTTAAAATCACTATGGTCAGAAGTTAGCTAACAGTATCTAGTTGATGCATGATTTTTCTGATAATTTTTTAATGAATATTTGATTTTTTACTAATTTTCTAATTAGGGACTTCCTAAAAAGCAGAATTTTGGCCATGCCCCCCCTACAAATTTTGGAAAGTAATAGATTTTTTTAAA